>JAPSGF010000025.1:3144375-3198387 GCA_035772895.1 Perdix hodgsoniae
GCTGCTGCTGCTGCTGCTGCTGCTGCTGCTGCTGCTGCTGCTGCTGCATCAGTCAGCAGGTTATTGTATTGGTTTCTGAGTGTCAGTCACTGGACAGCAAGTAGTTGTATTGTGGAAATATATTGTTATAACTGCTTTTTCTTTTTCCTTTTTCCTTTTCTGCATTAGTAGACAGTTTTTATTTCAATTTGTTTCCAGTTCTCCCCTCATCCAACAGAGGGGAGTGGTGGGGTCTTGAGCAAACAGCTGCGTGGTGTTAAGCTGCTGCTGGCTTAATCTCAATAAGCAGAAAGAATGCCTTGAGACTATATGCTTTTTCAATTAAATGTATGGCAAGTCGATTTGTTTACTTAAATCAGCTTATTTTAGAATCAACTTTTTATTCTCTTCCTTCTGTTGACCAGTCAAGCAAATAAAAGTAGTTTTTATTATGTGTGATTATGTTTACAAGAAATCTGTATAAATTTTATAATATAGATTTTATAAATCAGCCATTCGTAGGAGACCAGTGTACTAAAAGAGTAGTATGGTATATATTCATCTGAAATAGAGGTCGCTGTCGATTGATATCATAAGAGACTAATAACTTGTATAGCATGTAAGTGTAATATTGTAGTAACTTTATTTTTTTTTATATAGAGACTGCGTTTTTTCATTATATTAGAAGGTCTTTACCATTAGACTTTAAATCACATCAACGTTTCTGAATATCTGTGTAAAGTGGACTTGAATTTCAGTAAAACATGATAAATCAACCATATTAAGGATTTTGTTCAAGCTAACTGAATCTTAGTGCCAGTGAAGTAATGTTTCAGACTAGAGAAAACTAGGTGTTTAAATAATAAAAGAAAAAACACAAATGAGGTACACTTCTCCTATGAATCTGAAAACAGTGCATTACACTTGCTCTACTTGAAGTTTACAGGCTGATAGGATGGACCTTTTCTTTATAAAGATAGATCCACTACTCACTAAATGTTCTAATAAACCTAAATCATGGTGAAAAAGCTTTGCATTTTTTGATGCATTCCATCTCCTTTGGGTTGTTCTCCGTAGCTGAACTGGGACACTACAGGAAGAAGTTACGTTATCCTCCAAAGGAACTATCATAAACTTTTGTGAGAACTTGAAGAATCCATCTTACTCATTTAATTAACTTGTTATGCACACAAACAATATTGAAGTCATTTTCTCCACTAATGAATGCAGATCTTATTTCAATCCGGTTAAGTTTTCTTTTCATCACTCTGGTCCTTCAGCTCTCCCTTAATAAAAATTAGGATCTAAGTGAACTTTTCCATGACTGAATTCTAATCCTCTGTTTTTTAGCCATATATTATTTTTAATTCTTTGTCATTGGTGTTTTTAGTATGTCTGAGATGTATGACACACATCTCAGACAGCAGCACTTTCAAGTGTTCATCTTGCTGGATTCGGAGAGCAAAGTTTCATGTTGCTTCTTATTCTTTATTTTTTGTTACTTCAGTGGTTCTTTTCTGAACACAGATGCAATTTAAATTTGCTTTTCATAATTATAAGGCTATAAAGTTTATTATTTGCTTCCAGAAACATTAGTTTCTTTCAATATCAGTTACCAAATTTCATTTAGCACACCTGTGTTTCTTCCAAAATAATAGCATTAGATATCAAAAGTCCATTTCAAAAATTGTTATAAAATGTACTTTTAAATTCCCTTAAACATAGTACTTTCATTTTCTAAGCTGTAAGTTTTTACCCAGTTTCTTACAATTTTCTAGTACTTTTAATAAGTAACGACATTTCCAATTTCATGTGTCACTATACTGAATACTGTACTGAGAGATAAGGAACTTCAATTGTTCTCTTATATGCAAAGAATAAACTATTTCAGGTCAGTGTAACTTCACAAAAAATCGTATTTTTAACTACATTAATCGTTACCCTGAAAGCACTTAGTACATTCAGTTTAGTCTAATAATCAGATAATCTATTTTGCAAAATGTTTTGGTCTTGACTGAATGCCTTTTGTAATCCAAGTTTATTCAGTCAAGTATTAGATTTCTGTTCATCATTCTTGCATTTACAAATGTTGTCAGTATTGTTATCAATTAGATAAGAGCGAATACCACTTCTTTCTTGTGGCTAAAGCATTGCTGGTAATGTATCCTGCTTTTCCCCTGAATCTGAGCAGTATCTCAGAGACATATCTCAGCACTGTCTTTTATTTATTCATTTGTCACCTCTCTGTCTATAAATAAAAGCTCAAACCATGTCTTTTTCTATTGCACTAACAGGAACAAGGGCCAGATACAACAATATTAGGCAAGAAGCAGAGAAGAATGAGAGTACAGGTTGTTCAACCTGGAATTCCTTTTTTAAAATATAATAGAAAATATATGCATCTTCTAGGAAGATAGGCAGAAATCTTGTTTCTTGTTATTCTGGGCAAAATTGGCTAGATGAGAATCTTTTTAATAATGGCTGTGGATGGTTTATACCAAATTTCAGAATAGATTTTCACTAAATTTTCTTAAATGTTTTTCTACCTGCAGATCAATTTAAATAATTTCAAAGATTAAGTTTATTCATCTGAAAATTCTAATTCAATAGTGACATTCTTCCTACACATAAAAGCTATAGCTATCACTTTGTTGACTGAGAATGCTACCTATCTATCTGTTAGATGAGAGGAATTTGGTGAAAATACCCAACGCATTGTACATTCAGTTGTGTTTTGAAAAAAACTGTTATTATACATCAACATTTCCTACTTTATTGGTGAAATTTCAAGAACTTAAACATGCAGATTTATCTAAAATAAATCTCTATTTTCACTGTATTCAAGTTAGCAAGAACAAATGTCACTTATGAATTATGACTCCAAGTTTTTTGGAAAGTGTAGGTATTGTGTTATCTCTGAAGTATAAGAAGTATTTTTAATGCATTTTATCTGTTTCTGGAGTAAAATACTAAGTCATACTGTGAGGTATATCTCAAAACATTATCAGAAAAATATGCTCTCTGTGATGTCTGTTAGCTGTACTTTCTATTACCATCTATTCTCATACTTGTGGTATATGTTTTAAAGACAAAAGACAAAGCCATTCCCTAGAGCCTCAGGATGTGTCGCTGACACAAGAGCACAAACTGTGACTCCCTTGTTGTAGAAGTCCAGCAGAAAAGCTGCTGTGTATAAATATAAAATGCAGGGAAGAAATACACTGTATATCTGAAAAGGGAAAATCTGACTGGAATTCTCTGCTATCTAAGTCTCTTTTGTGCAATTTACATGGCGTGACCTTTTTTATGTAGCACAAATCAAAATAGTTATATGTTAGCAGCTATATTAGACCAGCTGCAATGATTACCAGATAAAACATGAGTTATCTTTATTTAAGAGAGGCAGAGGGGAGAGTAATGGGCTGTCCAGAGTCAGACATGAGTTTGGTGCAAAAACACCTGAAAATATGAAGATTCTTGTGGGAGTAGCTGGCAAAAAGTGCCTTTACAGGACTCACTTATGAGAAGTAGCAAGCAATTCTTAGAATGATTTGAGCTGAAGGACATTTAAAGATTATATGTTTACAACCCCATTACTGTGGGAAGGGTTACCACCTACCAGATCAGGCTGCCCATGACCCCATCCAGCCTGGCTTTGGATGCATCCAGGGATGGAGCATCCACAGATTCTCTGGGCAACTTGTTCCTATGCATCACCACCTTCAGAGTGAAACATTTCCTCTTAATATCTAACCTAAATCTCCCTTCTTTCATTTAAAACCACTCCTCTTTTTCATGTCAGCATCAGCATGTGTAAAAAGTCTCTCCCTCTTCAAGTTTATAAGATCCTTCCAAGTAAAGGAAGGCCACAATGAAGTTTCCCCAGAACTTTCTCTTCACCAAGCTGAACAAATCCAGCTATTTCAGCTTAGTGAGGTGAGGTGTTCCTGTTGTTTGATCATCTTCATGGCTCTTCTCTGGACCCACTCCATCAGCCTCACATCTTTCTTGTTCTGGGGATGCTGAGTCTAAATACAGTACCCCAAATGGGGCTTAATGAGTGTTATGGTTTTATGATTTTTGGTTATTGGTATTCATAGCATCATGTAGTACACTGGGAGTTAAAGAGTTAATGCTCCATGTCTGGGTACCTGTTTAGACAGAAAAAAAACCTACTACATTCCCCAGAAGGACTCTTCACTGTTCTGTTATCATTTCTGCTCAGGATGAACAGATATAAGGCCTTGGTAGGTCACCTTTTTGATTGACTGTCTCTCCTCCCTTCTGCTTATCCTGTCTGCATTCACTGCACATCCACTCCCAAGAAAGGCTTTTGGTTTTCAGATGCTCTCTCTCATTATATTTGATTTATTTGCTCCAATTCTAATTATATTGTATTATAGTGTGTCATATTGCATTCCAATATCTTATTTAGTAAATTAGCTTGTTTCTCCTTAGATCACTGTCACTGTTGTTTTTGGGCCCATCTCTTTAATTTTCCTGTTTCCAGAAGCATGGACTCCTGAGTTCCTCTGCCTCACTAGCCATGGAACTGGGCCAAATCAGCCCATAAACTGTTGACAATGAGGGCAAAACAGAGGGGAAAATTCACCTTCCTGGCCTTTCTGGTCACCTCTTTTCGTGATGTAACCCAGGATGCAGTTGGGCTTCTGGGGTGCAAACACACACTATTAGCTCATGTCAAGTTTTTCATTCATCAGAAACCCCAGGTGCTTCTCAGCAGGGCCGATTTCAATGAGTTCTTTTCCCAGTCTGTAGTCATACCTGGCATTGCCTGTATCCAAGTGCAACACCTTGCACTTGGCTTTCTTGTATCACAGGTTCCCATGGGCCCAATTTTCAAGCTTGTCCAGGTCCCTCTGGATGGCATCTCTTCCTTCTGTTGTATCTAATGCTTGGCATCATCAGCAAACTTGCTGAGAGTGCACTCAAGAGTACTAACCAGCTCATTGATAAAGATATTGAAGAGCATTGGTCCTGAAATGGACCCCACTCATCAGTCATCTCCATCTATAAGTATAGCTATTGACCACAACTCTATGACTGTGACTGTCCGGCCAATTCTTTATCCACCTAATAATCTACCCTTCAAATCTGTATCTGTCCAATATGAGACAAAAATGTGATGTGGGACCATATCAGAGGTATTGCAAAAGTCGAGGTAAATGGCATCAGTTACTCTTCCTTTGTCTACTAATGCCATCACTCTATAAAGGAAGGCCACCAGACTGGTCGTGTACAATCTGCCCTTGGTGAAGCTGTGTTAGAAAACCCAGTCATACTTGAAACACCAAAAGCTAGCTGAACATCTCATATAAGCTTAAGATTATCTAATGTGAACTTGGTTGCTTGGTAATGCTTTAGTTTTCCAATTGTCTTACATTTCCTGAGGCATTTCATTTTGTTGAAAAAGGATTGAGAGGTCCACAATCTATGCTGTGGTGTCTGTAAGATCATTTTTATATTAACTCTTCTGTAGAAGTTACAAAGCTGTAGACAGAGAGTGTTCTTACTGTTAAATACCAAAAACCCTCAAACACATCACAATCCTATTATGTTTTCTTCTCAGTAAACTCTAAAGTTCAACTTTATATACAGCATGAAATCTTTACAGATACTCGAAAAATGTAAACATCTATTATGTGACTATCAAAATCTGTTCATAGACATATAATTTGAAGAAGATCCTACGGGTACTATCTAGTCCAATAAAATATTTGTAACCAATATATAAATTGAATAGATTAACCTCTAGTTTAACTAGAGTAGTTTAACTAGTTTAACTAGTTTAATGAGTTTAACCTGATTTTGCAGGTCATCTTGAATAACATTATTCAAGTTAAACTGAATGTGAAGACTTGTGACTCATTTTTCCTGTAATTGAAATGTTTTATTTGTAAATACAGCACCATATGTTTTGTGATATCAAGTAAGCCTTTTCTATACAAAATCAACATAACATGGGAATTTTTTATATAAACATCTTCCCATTGCTTCTCTGATGTTTTAGATAAGGAATTCCAACAAATCTCTGAGTTTAAAATTGTGTGATTAGACTTTACCTATTATTGTTGAACAGTTTTTTTCAGACCAGGTAGTCTGGATTTCTGCTTTAATAACTTTGTTCACAAAAATTATTGCATTCTTAAAATTAATGAAACTCCTTGTCTCTCTTATAGCTATTAAATAGCTCTTTAAGTCTGGATTTAATGGTGCAAGAAAACAAATTAGTTTACATTTACACTCTTTCACATTTCTGTTTTAAGTGCTAGCCATTTCAATCATTTCAAAGACATGGTCATTTTTCTAGTAGTACCACAGCATTTCTTGCCAAGGGAAAAATCTGCAATGTCCAAACATTTTCTTTAATTGCCTAGGCTGTGAATATCTCCTGAACTGACAGCAGTATCCATGTAAACTGAATAGTCAAAATTAGCATTGACTTAGTCATATTTGATCTTGTCCCTTATTTCCCCTTACAAGTCTCAAAAACAAAAGCAAACAGCTTAATTCTTATCAGACTTGAATGAAGCTCATGAAAAATATAAACAAATATTAATGGTAATTAAAGCTCCTTTGAGGAGCATAGTGGTGAGAAAAACTCAATGTCATAATATATGCTTCTGTTGCAGGTAGATTGAGAACAGTTGAAGTAAGAAACTAGTCAAAGACTCTAAAAATACAATATCATGGCTTGCAACAGATACATTTCTTTCAGTAACCCTTCGAGACTGACCTAGATGCTCCTATGGCCTTTTTTATATACCCAATCTGATAATACTGTGCAATGTTTACAGATAAATAAAGCACATTATGCATTGTACATTTCGATATCTTTGATTTTGTGACTTGCAAGCTCAAGAGAAAATTATAGTACTAGTTTATTTAACAGTGGGTTTGCTCAGTATTCAAGAATTTGAAAAATGAGAGAGAAAACTTATTGTTCCAAAGTAAAAATAGAATAAAGATATTAGAACTTTTATGAAACCAAGCTGTGAAGGAGGGATCTGAGCAAGAATCTGAACCTAGATTGTGAATGGAATATATATTCAAACTGTGTTGCTTTGAAATACGGATGCTACCAGTATTTCTTAAAATTAATCACACATGGAAAAGTTGTATTCTTAATCTCTTCATATCCCTCCAAGTACAAGCCTTTTGTTCTTTTTTTTTTAATCCCACCCATTCTTCTTATAGTGGTATGATAATCACCATTTGTTTGGCTATGATTCCTCTGTTCATGTGTGATACCAAAACATTTTGTGATGATCTCTCTTCATGTAGTACAGCTTCCTAATATCACATGATTAGATAGATATAATCTAGTTTAGAAATATGCAAAGCAGATCTGCCCTTTCATTGCAGTCATTAAGGATTATGGCTTTGGTAAGAAAGTAGAGCAGTGTCTAGAGTAGTTATCATCTCACTGTCAACAGTGAACTCAAGTGAGAATAAAGGCAAACATCTTTCTATCTTCCTGAAATACAGCATAGGCTACTGACTCACCAAGCTGTTTTTCATTTATCTCTTTAGAATCTCATGCTTTAATTTTTATGCTCTCCTACAATAATCAGTATGTTCTGAGCAGACAGCAAACTATTTTTGAAGAGGGAAAAAAATACACACACACACACAAAACAATATGCTTCGCAGAAGAAGGAAAGCATAATTATTTAGTCATAGGTTCACATTGTGGTTATTCTTTCAAATTGTAAGGCATTGTTTTTCTTCCAAACTTGTATTTATATGGATATTGTCTGTTGTAAAACAAGCATTTGCAATATGTTACTGGGGAAGGAGAAACTTTGATGTTTTATGCTTGCATCTTTTTTTGTGGGGAGAGGGGATGGGGTATGAACTATGGGTTATTTGAAAACAGGGTTTGCCTACTTATAAAACATGAGCCATAGAACTTGAAAATGGCATACAGAAAATAAACACGAGAAAAACAAACTTTCAAACTTCTACTTTGGTGAAAAAAAATTTCATTACTAATGTCAACAATTATCCTTTTTTATTAATAACTATAAAGGGCCTGTTTTTTGTTTCCATGTTGTTTTTTGCCAAATTGATCTCTGTTATAGTGAATGCCAGAGTGCAGGCTTATTAGTGTCTCTCTCAGTGTTGGAGAAGGAGAAAGCAACATAGCCATATCTGCACAAGAAAAAGTTGAGAAGTTGAGTGGCTCTTTTTTTTTTTTTTTTTAAACTACAAAGTTAAGACACTGAACTGACATCCAGGCTGAAATGATTATTGCTGAGGGCATGGACACTGCAATAACAAGGTCAGAGCTCAACATTATTGATAGAAGACATCTCCTGAATGCCTGATTCACCTGAAACTATTTGATGAACTGAAGGACACCACACCACACATGAAGCATCAAAACATAGCAGTTGTATGACCTGAGTTTTGTACAAATTGAATAAATGCCATGTAAAAAAGAGAGTTCAATAGTGACAGTACAAATACGGCCATATATCTCATTTAGCTCAAATGTCACAAACTGACAAGAAAATCCAACCTTTCTATTAAAATGCAGATTATAGAAGTGGCATTAGGAAGGCACTGTATTAAATATAAAAGTAATGAAGATGTTGATATGTCCCCCCTTTTTTTTTCCCTCCCACTAGACCTAAGTACTACCACAGTCACTTAATGCTTTGAGAAGATTGAATTTTTGTATTTATATTAAATTTCATATTGATTAATGTTGCTCAAAGAAATATGTTAAGATAGAAAGCTTAATGTCCAGACTATGTATTCAAAAATACACATATAATTCAGTGCTTTGTGAGGTGTGCTTCTTATCTCAATAGCTGGGATGAAATCTTGAAGAAAATCTTACCAGTCATGGATTTCAACCCAACCTGACAGAACAGTTACAAATGATTCTTAGATTATTTTTTTTTTAAAGAAAATAAAGATGATCAGAGGTTTGGAGCACCTCCTCTCTGAAGACAAGCTGAGGGAGCTGGGCTTGTTCAGCCTGGAGAAGAAAAGTCTGCAAGGAGACCTAAATTGCAGTCTTCCAGACTTTCAAAAGGGATTATAAACAAGAGCTGAGTCAACTATTTACAAGAGTAAACAGTGATACAAAACAAGGGGGAATGGTTTTAAACTCAAGGAGGAAAGGTTTAGATTGGATGTCAGGGGAAAGTTATTTAGAAAGAGAGTAGTGAGGTGCTGGAAAAGGTTATCCAGAGAGGTTGTGGGTGCTCTATCCCTGGAGCTGTTCAAGACTAGGTTGAATGAGGCCCTGAGCAGCCTGGTCTAATACCAGATCTGGAGGTTATTGTAGCTGCCTGTGGAAGGCTGATTGGAACTTGATGATCCTTGAAGTCGCTTCCAAGTCATTCTACGATTCTATGAATAAAAATTAAGTTTAAAGTAAGAGTATGAGCTACAGCAAAGTCTTTTTTATACTTCTGACACCTAAGCATATTTTCAATATAAGCATATTAATATGAATATTTTAATGAATATTCATTCACTGCTTAAAGGCCTAACTGGAACCACTGTTCAGGATACTGTATCACTGCAAAAGAGACAGCTCTGTCCATATCAGAACACATAAAGAATACAATAAGTTCCAAGCTGACTGCTGATTGGGAAATGAAACACCTGTGTTCTGGAAGGGCAGGAAGGAGGATCCAGAGAAGAACGTGTCTGTCATTCAGACCACAGTGTTAGGGAATGTCATGGAGCAGATCTTCTTGAGTGTCATCACACAGCATGTACAGGTCAACCAGGTGTTTAGAACTAGTCAGTATGGATTTATGAAAAGCAGGTCCTGCATGACTAACCCTGATCTCTTTCTATGACAAGATTACCCATTTACTGAACAAAGAAAAGACTGGAGATGTTATTTACTTAGACTTTAGAAAGACAATTGACACTGTTTTACACACCCTTCTCCTGAAGAAACTGTCTTCTCATGGCTTGAACTTTTTAAAAAACCGTCAGGATGGCTGAACTGGAATATTTATTTTGAATGGAATAAAACCCAGTTAACAGCCAGAGCTCAGTAGTGGGGCAAGTTTTGTTTAACATTTTTATGAAAAATCTTGATGAGAGAATTGGCTTTGCTGATGACACTGATTTAAGTGGTTGTGTTGATGTGTTTAAGGGCTGAAAGACTCTGCAAAGGGATCTGGATTGTCTAGACCAGTTGACACATCCAGTCAAATGACATTCGACAAGGCTAAGTGCTAGGTTTTGTATTTGGGTCATAACATAATCATCTATTGATATAGACCTGGGGAAGAGTGGCTGGCAAATTGTTCTGTAGAAAATAACCTGAGAACATTGCTTGACATCTTGCTGAATATGAGGCAGCAGTGTGTTCACGTGACAAATTAGACCAGTGGCATCTTGATCTACATCAGAAAGAGTGTGGCTTGCAGGAGCAGTGTCCTGGTTTCAGTTGGGACAGAGTTGACTGTCTTCCTAATAGCTGATATGGTAGTGTGTTTTGGATTTAGGATGAGAATAATATTGATAACGACTGATGTCTTCATTGTTGCTGCACTGTGCTTAATAATAATAAGCCAATAACTTTTCAACTTCACATGCTGCCCTGTCAATGCGGAGGCTGCGAGTTTGCAAGTAGCTGGAATAAGACACAGACAGGACAGCTGACCCCAAGTGGCCGAGGGAATATTCCATATCATTTAACATCAAGTAGAACAGTAAAACTGGAGGGAGTTGGCCAGGGAAAAATGCTGCTGTTTGGGACCTGGATCACTGGGTGGTGAGCAACTGCGTTGTGCATCATTCTATTTAATATTTAATAATTTACACTATACTATTTAATCATTATTTTTATTGCTTTTTTCCCCTTCTATTTTTTCTGTCCTATTAAACTGTCTTAATCTCAGCCCACAAGTTTTAACTTTTTTCTGATTCTCTTCTGCATCCTACTGAGGGAGGAGAGTGAGTGAACAAATTATGGTGGTGTGTAGCTGACTGACAGATTGTACCACAAGAACTACAAAAGTGATTGTCCCTCTGTACTTGGCATGTGTGGAACCACAGTATGAACACTATGGGCCCCTCACTACAAGGATATTGAGTTGCTCAGGTGTATGCAAAGATGAGCAACAAATCTGGGGAAAAAAAACTAGAAAACAAGAGTTAGGAGTAAGTCAAAACTCTGCTGGGTTGTTTAGATGCTGAAAGGAGACTTTACCACTTCGTAAACTACCCAAAAGAAGTCTACAGCTAGGAGGATGTCAGTCACTTTCCTCAGGTGACAAGTGGTAGAATGTGAGACAATGGCCTCAAACTGTGCCAGGAGAATTGCAATAAGTCAGCCAAGGCAATTCACCTCTACTGCCAGAAGGGGTGGAGCCTGGCTCCACCTCTTCTGCATCCATTTAAGAGCTGACTACAGGGGGAAGAATCTCTTCTGGAAATCCACTCTGCTGGAGTTTCATAAATGAGCTCAGGGTATGGGTAAGCATCCTTTCTATTTTCTTTTTTGTTATTATAATCTGCTTTGCCTAACTCTCTTGTTTATTTTATAATTATAACATCTTAATATTCATTGACTATACACATAACATTTTACTACCTTTCCCACAAGATTATATATTCTTTTGGGAGGTGGAGGTAGGGATAACGCACTGATTGCACATGATAATAAGTTAAGCAAATATTTCAACCATTAAAATGCCTGAAGCCATGAACATTTCAGATCTGCAGAAGTATTTTGTTGCCTACTGTAAAACACCTGGTGAAATTGGCAAGAGTATGTAGGTGCTTAACATAAATTTCTGTAAGATAAATGATGAAAATAACTTCAAAAGATTTTCCTTGGATGTTACTTATAAATGTTCAGCCAATTATCTTGTTAGATTAGACTTCCATGAACTCTAAAATTACTTGTGGAAGTCATTTTGGTTGTGAAAATAGACAAAGTAGCAGTAATCTACAAGATATGCAACCTCTCTAGAAAGCACAACATAAAGCATTCTGGCTTTTAGAGACAAAAAAAAAGTTGGATGTGTTCACTAAGACATTAAGGAGTTTGTGAGAAATAAATGGGTGTACATACTATGACCTTGTTCAGCTTAAAAAGAAGTTTCTAGTTTAATTTGTATTCTCAGTGGCTTGATTAGGGAAAGGACCGCCAACTACTAAAAAATTGAAGATTATGCTCTACTTACATGGTTGGTTGTCTTTTTTTAATATGGTGAAAAAGAAATGTGTGTCTTCATTTAAGTTTTACTTTGCTTCAGTATCTTTCTATGATTATCAAAGAAGTTAAGCAAGAAAGTTAAGGTAATCTTCTGGTAGGAAAATTAAAACAGAACTGATGTTCTGCCAGCATGTGTGAACTCTAAAATGTTTTGAAATAATTCTGAAAATATTTATAAAACTCTACAAAATAATTATTCTTATCTTCTAAAATTACCTCACTCTATTCAGTCATATTTGGGAAACAGTTACTGGTTTGGAGTTCACACAGGCACTAGTTATACCTCAAAAAGAAAAGAAAAACAGAACTTGCTACTACACATGCTGATGTGAGTAGACAGTACTTGAAACGCCTGTTATTATTAATCCCTCAGGTTTGAGCTATGGCGTTGTTATCATGATGAACAGACACTGTTTCTATAATTGAAACTTACAGTACATCATCTAGGGAACCATTCATATAATAGAAAGTTTGACTTCAATCTAATCAGTGAACACATTGAAAAAATACAAAATGTTTCATAACACTGAGTTATTTGAGTGATTTACTCTCAGGTGGTATGCATATGTTCAGGTTCAACATTTCTTTCAAGGTGAAAATCAAAAGTAAACATATAAAAAAAAAAATCAGTCATTTTGTTTTTATTAGGACTCTGTTGAATACTTTAGATCCAGTCTCTTCAAACCATTAACTGATTCTCTTAGTAGAATTAATTCTGAAATCACAAGAGTTCCTCGGTGGTTTTTTTTTTGTTTGTTTTGTTTTGTTTTTTTTTTTTCAGGAAAACTAAGAAGTTTTCCCTGGTCTACCCAAGGTTGTAAAACAATTCAGAGATGTTAGTGCTTCAATAGCACTGAAAGTAAACTAGAAAATACTTCATCTGAAACATTCATTAGCTAATACATGATGAAGCGTGGAACTGAATGATTACAGTGATTCAGTCATTTTACTACTAATTCAGATGTTTGAATTTGTCCTAGAGGAAGTAGAATTCTACAGAATGTGCATTCTATACAGTTAATACCATATTCTGAGCTAATACCATACATACTAAGCTAAATAGGAGAAGGAAGAATTTTCAGACCAAGGTATGTATTTCTTGCATTACACTGAAGAACTACCTCTAAACAACTATTGTGCAACATTAGGGAGCATATAAACAAGAGGGGGAACAACTGTTTACGTGGGTGGATATTGATAGGACAAGGAGGAATGGTTTAAAATTGAGACAGGGGAGGTTCAGGTTAGTTATTAGGAGGAAGTTTTCCACACAGAGGGTGGTGGTGCACTGTAACAGGTTGCCCATGGAGGTTGTGGATGTCCCATACCTGGAGGCATTCAAGGCCAGGCTGGATGTGGCTCTGGGCAGCCTCATGTGGCGGGCAACCCTGCACATAGCAGGGGGGTTGAAACACAGTGATCATTGTGGTCCTTTTCAACCCAGCCCATTCTGTGATTCCAAGTCATCTCATGTAAAAAGCTAGGAATAAGGAATTTCTCATATTTTCCTTAAATATATAATTTTCTGTAGAGAGTAGGAACACTTCACCTACCTCACTGTATCATCAGTCTTTTAAAGAAAACAATTTTTTAGGAGGTACTTTATTTCATCTGGACTTCAAGCACAGCATATTTACTGGGCTACAGAGTCTTTCTGTTTTTGTTTGTTTTCCTTTTAGTATTTGGCTCAGAAAGTATTCTCACAATTACTTTGGGGAAGAAAGCAGAATAAAAAAGGTATTTAAATGTTGGAAATTTTAACTGTACTTGCTATTTTCTAAGATAATATGAATAAAGCATTTGGAATTCTTCTTCAGACTTTACCAGTTAACTTCACTTGGAGAAATCTGAAAAATTCTCTAAGGGGTACTTGCATCACATCATTATTAATATGATATTAAAACAGATATAGAATCATAGAATCTCTCAAGTTGGAAAAGACCTTAAAGATCATTGTGTCAACCACAACCTAACCATACTACCCTAAATCTAACAACCCTCTGCTAACCCTGAGTACCACATCCAAATGGCTTTTAAACACATCCAGGGATGGTGACTCAACCACCTCCCCAGGGAGCCTATTCCAGTGCTTACCAACCCTTTCTGTAAAGAAGTTTTTCCTGATATCTAACCCAAACTTACTCCAGCACAACTTAAGGCCATTTCCCGTTGTCCTGTCATCAGTGAGAAGAGACCAGCCCTGCTCTTCCTGTAAGCATCCTTCAGATATTAGAAGAGAGCAATAAGATCTCTCTTCAGCCTCCTTTTCCCCAGCCTGAACAGCCCCCATTCCTTCAGTCTCTCCTTGTAGGGCATATTCTCCAAGCCTTTCACAAGCCTTGTTGCCTTTCTTTGGACCTGCTCCAGCACCTCAATGTCCTTTCTGTACTGAGGTGCCCAAAACTGAACACAGTACTTGAGGTGAGGCCTCACCAGTGCAAAGTACAGGGGCAGGATTACTTCCCTAGTCTTGCTCACCGCACCACTTCTGATACTAGACAGGATGTTTTGGGCCCTCTTGGCCACCTGGGCATACTGCTGGCTCATATTTAGCTGACTGTCCATCAGTATGCCAAGGTCCCTTTCCATCAGACAGTTTTCCACCCCCTCTTCCTTATGTCTGTAGGGTTGCATGGGGTTGTTGTGACCAAAATGCAGGACCTGACATATGGCCCTATTAAAACTCATACAGTTAACCTTGGCCCATTGTCCCAGTCTATCCAGGTCCCTCTTTAGTCCTTCTCCCCTCAGGCAGCTCAACACTCCCTCTCAACTTGGTGTCACCATCAAACTTACTGAAGGTGCACTCAATCCCCTCATAGAGATCATTAATAAAGATGTTAAATAGAAGTGGCCCCAGTACTGAGCCCTGGGGGACGCTGCTTGTGACTGGCAGCCAACTGGATTTAACTCCACTGACCACAACACTTTGGGCCTGGCCATCCAGCCATTGTTTCACCTAGCAGAGCGTATGCCTATCCGAACCTTGGGCAGCCAGCATTTCCACATGAATGTTGTGGGGGCCAGTATCAGAGGCTTTACTGAAGTCTATGTAGGCCATATAAATTAAGAGTATTCATTATACAATGAAGATTAACTTAAACTCTCAAAAAATTCAGGATCTGAAGTTGAATCTTTATGTATCAATATCTTGAGTAGACAAAAAGCATCCTTGAAAAGGCAAAATAAATCACAAAATAGTGTCACTGTCTCTTCTCCATCCACTTTATAATCGTACCTTGTAGTTTATATATGGATTGTGTTGGGATTTTTTTCAGTCTGCTGTCTCTGTGATGGATCAAGATCACTTTAAAATATATATATTAAATACCCCACTGAGATAATGAGATTAATCATGATGGTAAACAAAAAATTCTGTTTCTAGTCAAACACTTGAATAACAATAATTATATATTATGTTGTCTAACACACTACATTGCTTTTGCAAGTGAAGGTAATTGGATTATTATATGAAGAAAAATTGCATAACCAAAATGATTTGCAATTCTCATGGAGACAACTTTTTTATCCATTATCCATCTTCTTCTGTTTCCCTTCTATGCATAAGGGTAATGATTTTATGCAAATGCAATAACTTGCTAACCATTTGGAAAGATCAACTTTTGATTGAGACAAACTCAATGATTACATAGGCAAGAATGCTGGAAGTCAAGAATGACAAGATTTTGGTTGATTAGCTATAATCAGTATAGCTACATGTATGAGCTCATATCTTGATGACTGCTTCAGAAAGTTTGGCAGCTGTAACAAGTGGATTTGCAATTTTGGCCATAAATTTTGTAACAGAACAATTTTCTTCTGATTCACAGGAACAACATTTCAAATATTTTCAAACGGAAGTTTAAAAACATAAAATTCCAGCAAATGTCAAAATGCTGTATTCCAACACCCTCATTCTTGAAATTGAAATATTACAGTAGGATTTGAAGGATTTTTTTTATTTTTTTTTTTTGTCTGCTGAAAAGTTCCAAGATTTTGACTCTTCTAGATAGCATCTAGAAATTAAATGCTGAAATCTTAGCTACAGTTCCTTAATTTCAACTACAACTAGTTGCAAATGAAGAAATCTTGGATGTTTTGCAGTGATTGAGCCAAATAATGGAAGACAACAGAGAGAAAGAATTAAAATGCATTTCCACATGTTTGAGTATACCACTAAGTATTAAAGAATACTAAAAAGGAAATCAGTACTGTTGTTTATCTGTAGCTGGATATGCTATTGGAATTTAAAAATTAGTTGAGAATCTAAGTTTCCATTCTTGAAATATATATTTTTATAGATGACCAAGGCTACAAAATTCATTACTGTTTTCCGCACTGCACACCAGATAAAGAAAAAAAGGGTTGTGCTTTTTTTTGTTTTCGTTGGCTTGTTTGTTCCATCTCAAGAACGATCAGATACATGACTTCCAGGGAATGACTCATGATTTCTGAATGCTTTCAGTCAGATGTTATCTGAACTTCAATACTGATAGTTGGCTTGGTAATGTTAGCAAATAAAAGGTTGAGTGAAACCCTCAAGTTTTCATTTGCTTATATATTCCTGGGAAAATAAAGGTTGATTTATTATCTTGCTTACTTGATGATATACAGAGTATGAAAAATTGGATTTGAAACCAGGATAGCAAAAAATTATGCACTGATAATTTATGTATGGTTTTGGTTTACATAATTTTTTCTTTATTAAATTAAAAAAAAATGCATAGTTGCCATGGAAACTGCTACAACATAGGATTTGGATTACGATGAAGAGGCAGGGCATTTTTAATAAACAAACACAGAGACACATAAATCAAATGCTAATCACCATCATGCATGTTCTTCAGACAATGGAGATAGAATTTCTCATTCCTGTTGAAGGTGCAGAGGATTCAGACCATGATTGTTGCACAGACAACCTCAAATATAATGTGCAAAGGTGTATTGAAGCTATGTTATTTCCCAGTTCTAGTGACTGCACTCTTGAATAACTGTTTTCAACAGTTAGTTTCTAAACACAGAAGGATACTCAAACAAGACTTTTTATTTGCTTGGAATTTAGTGAAACTTATTGCCCCCTTCATCATCCAGCAGTGTAAAAGGTATGAGTAAAGGGAAGATGCAGAAATCATTAGCACTTCAGTAGATCTACAGGAAAGAAGAAAACTGTGCTAAATGTATGTATAGAACAGAAGGAATACATTACTTTTATTTTATCTACTGTTACTTCATTTTTGCTTTTCTTTATATCTTGCTTCTCTATTTTGTTCCAATTTTGAAAATTCTTTGCTTTCAATTCCTAATTAGAAATAATTTCTATTCTTCCTCTACACACTGAGACAACACTTTCAGCTTCATAATCATGTCTATTAAAACCAATCTCCTGTGCTGTGTGAATTTTCTCTGCTTATTTGTGCTGATAAGCTTACACATCACTAAATGGTGCTTAGGGTACCTGAACAGTTTAAGAAAAAATATTTGTTATTTAATAAGAATGCTGAGACCAGTTTAAATCTGATTAACCTTCAATGATGTTTTCCTTTTAAAGCTTTAAGATGTATCAGTCAAAAACAGGCGCACATTTCACAAAAATTCTTGGTCACTAATGATTTTTTGTACAAAAAGAGCAAGAAATATTAGGAAACACTATTTTATGAAGAAAACTGTAAAAAAAAAAAGTGAAATATTTGTGCAGACTGTCCAACTCATCATGAAAATAAAAGATTATGTAGACATAAACACATATATTCACAGCTTGAAGTTCTCCTCTCAAATAAAAATTACATAATTCTTTAGAAAATATACAAGTATTTTTTTATCACAATTTCATTCTTAAATAAAATTTCAGGTTTGCAGTTTAATTTTTATTCTGTCAAGGTGGAATAATTTTTTTCTCAAAGAAAAAACTTCAAAAATTAATAAAGCTCTTTATTTTCAGATTAAAAAAAAAAAAATCCCAAAACGTTAGAAGCAAAGAGTATTTTGTTGAAAATTTCTTCTTAGCTCCATAAATTAGCACATCTTTGGCAATGTAGCTCAGAGAAAAGGCTGTGAGCACTCTAGAATGTCTTATTTACATATTTCCTATTATTCTTCTAATTGATTCAGTGTTACCTGGGGACAGCAGAAACAGTACTACTGCAGTAAACAGAAGCTAACACTTTGCTAACACTTTTAATTTTGTGAATTTGCTGCACTGAGATCATTTCTGATCTGCCTTAACCAGCTTGCTAGTTTGGAAGCTCATGACATTCTCAGTACTTCATCCTGTTAACATTCCACACATCGAGCTGCATCTCTGCACAACCTGCTGCTGTTAGAGGTTGCTACTTAGGCATAACTTCCCTTAAGTTGTGCCTAAAATGGCAGCATAAATGCCTTTCCTGCCCACCTTAGTGATTCTATGACACAGCATCAGGAGAACAACCTATGTAGCTATGCCAACAGAGGCAGAAATTGAGAGACTAGCAACAGTGACCTCAACCACAACAACCTAAACAGCAAAACAGCACTTTACTTGCACTCAACCTTTGCAGCATTAGATATATCTACTAAAGATTGTAAGCATAATGTCCTAAAGGAAGAATGAATCCAGCTTCTTTCTTCCCTCCCTCCCTTCTTCCCTCCCTCCCTCCCTTCTTCCCTCCCTCCCTCCCTTCTTCCCTCCCTCCCTCCCATGTAATTAAAATAGGAGGCATTACTTTTGGAGCAGCCTCATATTAATGAAGATGCGTACATGTGTAAATTAATTAGTGTTTCATATAATATTTTTATCCCTAAACAAATTACCCACTAACTTCACTGCAGTTAAATGTCCAAATCTAAGAAATTATATGAATTCCTTTAAAACTACCATCTAATTAATGTCAAATGGTTGCTATTATTAAATTATATATGACAAATAATGACACAAAAAATGTTTTTCCACTAAATTGGTATACATGAAAAAATAAAAGCTAAAACCCCACATTAACTGAAAAATTTGATTCAATACTTAAGTCTCAGCAGACACCCAACGTAAATTACATGACATATTACTTCAGAAGGGCCAGGTTGTTGAACAGAGACCGCTCTATCTGTTCTCAGCTGAAGTAAAATCTTACAGAGGTGCTGCCCAAGAGGAACTTTACATTCTGTCAAGGAACAAGTTTGTAGCACCAAGTATTTGTTTTAAATATGTAGAAAGAATGATACCTCTGATTTTTGCTACTCAAGTAAAGAAGGGGATTTTAAAACAGAATTGAAGGAGTTTTCTCCAAAATATGTTTGTTTTTTTTATCACAAAATTTCAACTAATCACAACTTGTAGGTTTGTGCTTCTGGTACTTCGCTGACTGCAGTATAATGGACATCTCACGTGAATTCAGAGAGATCCGCTGCTAACAGCAGCCTCAGAGCAACTGAAAATCTAATATGATCTTCTGTAGCTGTAGTACAGATGTATCCCAAGAGCCCAGCAGTCACGTGAGACATAGGACATATAAAATCATAGAATGTCTTGGGTTGGAAAGAAACATAAGGATCCATTCCCCTTTCATGGGAAAGATCAGGGCTCCGTCCAACCTCTAGGAATGGGGTATCCACAACTTCTCTGGGCTACATATTCAAATGCCTTTATACTCTCCTAATACATAATTTCTAAATCTAATACGACTTCCTTTCTTTAGTTTAAAACCATTCTCCCTATGTCCTATCACTGTTTACCTGTGAAACCTTTATAAGCCCCTTTTAAGTAATGAATGTAGAACTACCTTTTCAAATACTACCTTTTCAAATGAGAATCAGGCAGATAACTGCCCATAACACATTGATATCATTTTCAGTCAATAGCTATTTTACAACTATTCTTAATTCCTCTGTAAATTTTTAAAGCACCAAAACCAACCAAACAAGAACAATAAGAAAACAACTTTTTGTTTATAAATGAAGTTCTTGTTTTCCAAGGGAGCCACATATAGCATTACCTCATGTTTCTTCTGCACTTATGTGATCCCTATTGAAGACAGATTAAAGATAGCAGCCTTTAAATGACTTTGATATAAAACATTTGAAACAGCCTCACTGATGAAGATGGTAAATATACGTATAAAGTGTGGAGCAGCTCATAGTCAAAAAAAGATTTAACAGAGCATGTTACAATAGGTGTTAGTCACATTTCCGTTTTACAGATGGTGTAGTTCATTCTCCCATTTTCCATAATCACTGCTCAAGAAATTTAAATATTGTTGAAAAATAGGGTTACCTCCACTGCCATGGGAACACAATTAGGAACATGGGAATAGTTTCTCCAAGGCAAGTTTATCCCTGATTATTTTGCCATACACTTATCGATAGTGTTATGGCAATACATCGACATATATCTGAAACTGATTCTGATTGTCATAAAACATACCTATGCAGAGCTACGGAGGTCACCCCAAAAGTAATTTCTCCTGTTATTTCCATTGGATCAGATACAAAGACCTCAGTAACACTATTTGATAGAGCAAATTCTCAACTAAAAAATGCTATTTTCCAAAGTAGCCACTACCACTGGCTGTGCATTTTCACCACCTAAAAAGAGCACCAGCAAAGATGATCCACTGTGTCACAGCTGCTATGATGGCATCATTGCTAGGAAAATGTTTCCCACAAAGTCCATCTCTAATTGATCAGAATAGAAATCAAAAGGTACTAAATCTGTACAGTGAGTGTGATAGTACAGTCCAGTCAAGATTGGCAATGTGTTCCAAGCTCTTCAGACATTGGGGTATGGGCCTGGCATTATCGTGTTGCAACAGAAATATAGTCTTCTTCTCTGGCCTGACACTGGAAATTCGAGCCTTCAGCATTGCTACATAGTTGTCATAGTTGAAGGTTTGTGTCGGTTGCTGGAAATCCTAAGGGGTCACTCATTTCTATTCTAAAAGTGTGTATCGCTGTATGTGCTGTGACTACGTCTTGAAATTTTTCTTCAGTGGGAAATTCACACATTGCTGCTTGATGGACAGGCATTTTGACTTTGGCTTGTAGTGGTGACACCACATCTTGTCGCCAGTAATGAGACAATCCAGGAAACCACCCCCTTCAGCCTTGTATTATGTCAGTAGGTCCTGGGAAACTTGTATACAGTGTTCTATCTGTTCCTGTGTGAGCATTCATGGGACCTACCTGGAGCAAACTTTGCAATATTTCAAGGTTGCCACCATTGTTTCCAAAGCATTGGAGACTATATTCAACTCCATAGACAGTTCCCTGATTTTAAGCTGCTGATTGCGATGCTCTTCATACTGTGCTGTGACTTCTACTCATGACTGTCCAGAACATGACTTGTCTTTCACATGTAAAGTTGTAATGTTTATCATAAGGCTATCATTTTCAATGTCATGGATAGCAAATTATTCTCTTAGAAAATGTTCTTAATGTTCTTCTTTCTATTAGTGAAAAGTCAACAAGGCCAGGAGGCTAGAGCCAACAAAATGAAAATTTGGATATATTTATTGAAAAAGTTTACTTTATATAAAAATTATGTTAAATGAGAGCATTTTTTCCAGAATTATTTGCAAATGAAAGAAGGTTAGAGGCTTGATGTAAGTGCAAAATATCGCATTTAAAAAAAAAAAAAAAAAAAAAAAAAAGAGAGAGAGAGAAAGAAAGAGAAAAAAAATTGCTTTGGGATCACTATCACAGTTGTTCCTATGGTAACCAGTTATTTGTGCTGCATGTATCATCATTTATATTTCAGGAACTGGAGTGCTGGAAGAAAGGAAGGTAAAAAGAGCACATGTTACACTAAATTAACTCCAAAGACAAGCCCATATTAAAATACTTGACCCCTTCAGTAAAAAGCAAAATACCTTTATGTGATTTCACCTACTTGACACTTGAAAGAAAATTTCTCAGAAAAAGAGGTCTGAAAAACTGGCAAACATGTACTGATCTTCTTCCCATTTTGTTCTGAATCATCTCTCTAATTCACTGCCAAATAGCAGTTTCAGTCTTGTCTATGCAGCACAGCTGAGGTAGTGAAGGGAGAAAGTGTCTGGCTGCTTTCAAGACCTTGGCCTGACTGCAGGCAGTAGAAAAGCATTGATAGCTGTTTGAACTAGCTGGCTATTTCAAAAAGGCAAGATATATGGACAAAGAGAAATGCATTATACCACAGTCGTTTTCTTGACAATGTCCATCAGCTTCAGTTGGATTCAGTCTTTTGGACAAGGTAAAATATGTTTCTCTCTAAACTTTCTTTTGCTGTTGCACTGTCAGACTTTGATGTGAAGTCTCCAAATGCTGAACTGCCTAGTGATGTGCAGACAGATTCAGCAGCTTTTGGAGACAGAAAGAAATAAAACGAATTGCCGCTTATTAAAATGTCCTTTACACTGTAATCTGAAAATATAAAATCCCATTTTAATGAGTGAATTTAAACCCGAAACTTTTCAAAATACAGTAATTTATTCCTAAGAAACACTGTTATTTACATTTAAACAACTATGAAAGAAAATAATTTTTAAAAAGGCAAAAAAAAACAAGCTTAAGTATTTAAGTATCCTAACCCTATACATCATAGAATCATAGAATGTCTTTGTTGGGAAGAGGCCTTAAAGCCCACCCAGTTCCAACCCCCTAGTCCCCCACTAGCTCTGGCTGCCCAGAGCCCCATCCAACCTGTTCTTGAGTGCCTCCAGGGACAACACTTCTTCTGAGCAGCTGGCCAGAGCCTCATCATCGTCAGACTAAAAATTCTTTCCTAACACCTAATCTAAACCTCCCTTCTTTTAGTTTAAAACTATTCACTCCTTATCCTATTACACTCCCAGGTAAAGTCTTTCCTCATGTTTCCTGTAGGAGCCCTCAAGTACTGGAGGGCCATGGCACGATCTCCTCAGAGCCTTCTCTTCTCCAGGCTCAACAGTTCCAGCTTCCTCAGCCAGTCTTCATAGGATAGGTATTTGAGCCTTCTGACCATCTTCATGACTTCCTCTGGAGCTGCTCCAATAGTTCCACGTTCTTCTTGTGCTTCATGGAGTTGTCACTTCACTCATCATCCAAACTGCATTAATGGTTGAGATTGCTTTGGCCCAGATGCACGACCTTGCACTTGACTTTGTTGAACTTCATGAGATTTGTATGGGCCTACCTCTCAAGCCTGTCAAGGTCCCTCTGGATTGCATCCATTCCTTTCTGTGCATCAATTGTGCCACTCAGCTTGGTGTCCTCTGCAAACTTTTCAAGAGTGCACTCAATACCACTGTCTATGTTAGTAGTAATATTGTTAAATAGTGCCAGCTCTGATGCAGAACCACAAGGAACACCATTAATTATTGGAATTCTCCTGCATATTGACCTTTTGACCACAACTCTTTAACTGCAACCACCCAGACAATTCCTTATTCACTGAGTGGTCCATCCATCAAATCCATGTCTCTCCAATTTAGAGATATGTAAGATAGTTTCAGATGCTTTGCACAAAAACAGTTAGATGATATTTGTTGCTCTTCTGTTATGAAACAAATGCTGTAACCCTATTGTAGAAGGCCACCAGGTACAATTTGCTGTTAGTGAAACCATGTTGACTGTCTCCAATCCCCTCTCTGTTTTCAGAGTGCTTTAGCATATTTTCTAGGAGGATTTGTTTTGTGATCTTGCACAGAACAGAACTAAACTGCTCCAAAATTAATGCCTTCTATTTACTTCCATGGAAATTACAACAAAGAGCACAATAACGCTATGTGGTAGAGCAAATGCTCAGCTACAAAACAATATTTTTTTCACCAATCTCCACCAGTAGCCGTGCATTTTCACGAGCACAGAACAAGAGCCTGAACCTACATTCATAAAAATCTGCACCAGTGGAAATGACCCACTGTTGCTTTTGCCACTGCTGAAATGCACCTCTCACCACCTTATTGTGCTCATATCCATTGTTTGGTCTCCACAGATGTTCAGAAAGCATCAATCAGTGCTAATGGGTGCCATTTTTTCTGCATGGAGGAATTTAGTTGCACACCTTTGTTCCATCTACACTTCCATGTCAGACACCACTGTGTCATGCTGCCTCTCTGCAACAATCTGTTGCACAGTAATGAAATGTAACGAGATACTGGCGGGAAAGTTTGGCCTCTACTTTCATGCCATTAACATCTGCCACTGACACTGTGGGCCAACAGCATGAAATAGAAGACCTTCTTGTCCTAAGCACACTGCTGGTGAGCATTGACCAACACCCCCAGATCTGTTACTTCTACACAGTCTTCCAGCCGCTCTATCCCAAACTAGCAGCATTGCTTAGGGTTGTTGTGGCCAAAGTGCAGGACCCGGCAGTTGGTCTTGTTGAACTTCATCCCAATGGCCTCAGCCCAGTGATCCAGTTTGTTCAGTTCCCTCTGTGGGGCCTTCCTTCCCTTAGACACTTCCTCCCAACTTGATGTCATCTGCAGACTCACTGAGGATGCACTTAATGCCCTCATCCCAGTCATCAATAAAGATATTGAACAGGACAGACTTCAATACTGACCCCTGGGGAGCACCTCTCACGACCGTTCACCAGCTGAATTTAACTCAATTCACAGAATCATAGAAGAATAGAATCACAGAATCACTCAGGTTGGAAAGGACCTTAAAGATCATGAAGTCCAACCATAATCTCACCATACTGTCCTAACTCTAACAACCCTCCACTAAATCATGTCCCTGAGCACCACATCCAAACAGTATTTAAGCACATCCAGGGATGGTGACTCAACCACCTCCCTGGGGAGTCTATTCTAGTGCCTAACAACCCTTTCTGTAAGGATGTTTTTCCTGATGTCCAAACTAACTCCATTCACCACCACTCTCTGGGCCCAGTCATATAGCCACTTCTTTACCCAGCAAAGATTGCACTTGTCTAAGTCATGGGCTGCCAGATTCTCCTGGAGAATACTGTGGGAGACAGTGTCATAGACTTTGCTGAAGGTAGACTATGTCAACTCATCCACTAGGCAGGTCACTCTATCATAGGAGATGAGGTTAGTTAGGCAATACCTGCCTTTAATGAACCTGTTCTGTCTAGGCCTGGTTTCCCAGTTTTCCCACACATGCCACGTGATCTCAGTCAAGGTGATCTGCTCCATAAACTTACCTGGCACCAAGGTCAGAATGGTGGACCTGTACTTCCCAGATCCTCCTTACAACCCTTTTTGTAGATTGGTTCACATTGGCAACACATTGCAGTCCTCTGGGACCTCTCCTGATGACTTGGAATGCCGATAGATGATGGAAAATGGCTTGGCTATCACCTCTGCCAGTTCCCTCAGTGCCCTCACTTGGTTACCATTTGGCCCCATGGATTTTACGGTCCAGGTGTAGTAGTAGGTCTCTAACTGTTTCCACCTAAATCATGGGGGATTTATTGTGCGTCTCATCCGAGACTTCTAGATCAGGGACCAGAGTACCCCAAGAAAAACCAGTCTGACTTTTAACAACAGATATAAAGAAGACATTGAAAACCTCAGCATTTTCCTTATCCTTGGTGCTCACGTTCCCAGCTGCATCCAGTAAAGAATGAAAATTCTCCTTAGAACTCCTCTTATTGGTAATTGTAAAATAGATTTTTGTTCTCTTTTACCCCAACAGCCAAGCTGAGTTCAAGCTGGGCTTTTGCCATTCCAATTTTCTCCCTGCACATCCTAATGACTTCTTTGTACTCTCCTATATGCATATACATCACTGTTTCAACTGAAATCATGGATATCAGGAGTTAAAGCTCCCAGTGAGATATTACACTTCTGAACACCTTTGCAGATCTCATTTTTACTTATGTGAAATAGGAATGAAATGGAATTTGTTGACCTGGTTCAAAAGTATGTAAGATAACATGTTACATTTCCCTCTTTACATTTTACTCTCAGAGAGTTCATTCTCTGTGCCTTTACGAAAGTACTGAAAAAGTCTTTCTCTAAGTCCTCTCGTGGCCCATTATGAGTAAGAATTTGGCATTCTTCTGCTCAAGCATCCTGAGAAGCCTACTATGGTAAGTAATCTATGAGACATTCAGATCTGTTCAGGCCTATAAAATGAAGCTGTAATTGCTTTTTCTTTTTTTCCTAATAGGCTGTCGCAATGCCACTGTCTATCTTTTATGTAATATCTGAGAGAATTTATCTAAGAGTAGGAGTTCAGTTCAATCAAAAATCTAACAGGGATCCAGCCTACATATCTCTCAAAAGCACCCTATCATCAATATATAGACTGTACTGAAGTTCTCCAAACTGTGCTGTGGTGTGAGAGTAGATCTGATGTTGCAGAGTATATAGAGACAAAAGTAATGTATGACTTTTTCACTGCCTGTGAAAGGCAATTCTGATACGTGTTTCTAAAGCTCTATCTATACTTAAATTATTCAATTTTTTGAGTAAAATTCAAACTTATGAGCAGAAACTATGGTTATAATTGTGCCCTCCTAGCTGAATGCCTCAAGTGCTAGACTGAAAAATCAGTTTCATTTCTGTGTAGTTTTTCTCAATAATGTTTGAATGATTTTCATCACAGTGTTATATGAACATATATACAGGGAAAGTATTCCCCTCTGCAATCCACCAGATTAATGTGTAGCCTAAGATTTTTTGGCTTTTCAGAAGAAACTATGTATGATCTGGAACAAAGAATCATAGCTCTCACTTCTTGAGGAAGTTTTCTGAAATGTGGAGAACTGAATTATCTTCTCTCCACCCTAATAACGCATATCATCAAAGACAGGGTGGGTCCTTGAAAAAGGTGCCAAGAGAAATGCAAGGATGAGGAACTGGGACAGAGCTCACAGTTAGGAGAGTAGTTTGGGGTGGTGTGGTGGTGGTAGTGCAGTAGAAAGGTGAGGACAAGATAAAGCACAAGGTTAGGATCCCAGTTTAGGGAACTGAGATGTGCTTCGAGAAGACAGATACAAAGATGAACATCTTGTGACCCACAGTGACTTGACATGAATTAGGACTCTCATCACCTTAGCAGTTATCCCATTAGTTGCCACTGCCATTGAATGTACTTCTAACTGCTAACACATTTCAATTGCTACCGAGGGTTACATATGACTATTCCGAGTTTGAAAACCTAGATTGTTCTTGTGGACTGGAGCCCCAGCTCTAGCGCTCTTCTTGTCACAGTTGAAAAGAGCTGTTAAATATCTTTTACAAGATCATTCTGCTTTTCCATTCTTCCATTCTTCTTTTTTGAAAACTGTAATATATTCTCTGAGCTGGAATTACATGAATTATTACCAGACTGACCAGACTTATCCCTTATCCATGTCCTTGCATTCACAAGAAAAATTACTTTTCTTAATTCAGCTGCTAATTAATTGCATAACTTCCATAATTATAGCAACTCTAAATACCTTAGATGCACATCATTTTTTGCATACTGCAAAACTGTTTTCTGAATCCCATTAAAAATCAGACATGGAAATAAATAGAGTTACACTCATTATTTTTAATCTCACCTGTAGAACTTCTGATTTTTTAAATTTACTTTCTATTATATGTATTTCTTAGATTCTGGTATAAATAATATGCCTAAATACCATTTAAAACTGGTATACTGATAGCAATTTCTACTGTTCTTATTTTGAATAAGTGATATATTCTGAAGTTTTCAGAGCATTCCCCAAGTTGTGGAAAATATTTTAACATGCTACATCAAGAAGAAAAGGAAAAGAATATTTAATGGTTTAAATTGGAGGAGTGCTTTTAAAGGGAAATCTGAATATTTTTATAAAGTTGCTTTTGATGTTTCTGCATCTGGAACACATTATCAAAATTATGGTCCTCTTGCAACAGACACATGCGTAGGCTCATGTTGGAAAAAAAAAAAAAAGTAACGTAGCTGTAGAAACTCAATTTGAACAACAAAGAAGCAATTGTCTGTTCAACTGCACTTTGTATTTCGATGAAACTTTTCAACTGTTAGGATATTGAACCTTTTGAAAGTCAGTATGTCAAGATACCACTTCAAAAAATGACAGTTTGTAATTTCTTCTCACTGAAATCACAGATATCTCATTGTAAATGGGAATTGTTTTTTCTGTTTTTGAATTAAAGTTACATATAAACTGAAAAGAAACACATTTTAAATATGTTTTTGATCCTTCAGTGTTTCTTTCCTTTCCAGTGGGAACAGAGTGTGAACATCATTCTAATGTCAGCATGAAATGAATTTGTAGCTTATTCCAAAATAAAAAAGAGAAAAGGTAACAGGGCTGTGTTCTTCTCTAGACTTATCATATTTATTTGAAAATTAAGCTCTTTGATACAGAATTAGAAAATGTTTTTTGTCTTTAAAAGTACTTAGACTTTTCTGTACCAGTCTAGCCAAACTCAAATTTTATTTTACCTTGGCAGTTCTAATGAATAGCACACCTACATATACCAAGGGAAATCATCTACTTAAGCTATTACAATTGACGTTCTATCACAAAATAACAAAATTTACAACATACTAAAAGCACATCAAGCAATTTGTTTCCAATCATGTTTTAATAATGCTAAATCTAGATGGAGCCATTTAAAATATGTAAGCTCAATTTTTACACCGTTCTAAAAAGAGTACTGCATAATCTCTGGCACAATACTTGCACTCATAAGTAGTGTTAACCCTGAGGCAGTATGAAGGCAACATGAGGAAGAAACTGTCCTGTGTTTTCAGGCTGAAGCAATTTTGCTTGCAGTCTTCACTTAAATACCGTTTTAGCTTGTTCCTTAAATAAGCTTTAAAAATGTACTGTTATTTGTTTTGGTGCTTTAAAGTTTTTAAGCTATTTTTGTAAATCGTTCATTTTTTCACTACTGTGTTGCAATTTACAGTTCACCCTTCAGCTCAAGCTTCTGTTTTGTTTACACCTCATCAAATTTTCCTTAATTCTCTTCATCTTCTCTGCTGATAAAGTCATTTGTCTTTTTCCCCACTGACTTGAAAAAAAACCTCAATGGAAAGTAGCATATCTCTTCAAAAGTTAATAATGAAAGCAAAAATGATTTTGTAGTTTGATATTCAGCATCATGTAAAAGGACTTCCAGCAGAGTTCCATCTAACCTTGTTTCCTCTTTAGAAATAGATTTGCCTAAAACACTGATGTTAGAAATCTTGTAATTACCACCATAACAGTGATATGTCAGAGCAGGATTCTCATTACAGCTATTACGTGAAAAGAAAACTTTCATTTAGTTCAGCTCACAGCAAAAAGCCTTAATCACTCGGTAGAATTTGTTAGACAAAGGCATTATAAAAACCTCTTTTTAGATAAGCTGGATTGTGAAAGAAAAAACAATAGTTCTGTCAACTGCAAGACTGACCCGTCTCTGTTGTGTGAAATGGAAATATTCCAGATGAGATCAAAGTGAAGGGAATCAGTTAGTGACTAGGTTTTAAAGTCTGAACAGCAATACTGCAAGCCTTCTGTAATGCACAGCAGATCTAACTTCGGTTTGAAGACAACATGAAAACCCTGGTTCTTGTAACTGGAAAACCACTGATGTCTGGAAGTATATTGCCATGAACTATGGTCTTATTTTCTCATCTTTCGAAAGACTGTGGCTGGAGAGAAATGTAGAAGGATGCTGTTTGCTCTATGCTGAGTGCTTCTCTTTTCGAAGGAGTGGCAAGAGCAGCAAGAGCCTTCCCTGGGCAAAGCTGAACATATACCAGACCTGAAAACCTTGAAAGGGCAGAAAAGGAGGAGATGGTGAGAAAAGGGAACTGAACATGGATGCTAGCATTGAGTCAAGAGCCAAACAAGGAAAGTTCCCTAGAGCAGTGAGATCCTCCAACTCCAACCATGCCTTCAGGCAGTGCATTATTTTCAGGAACATAAACTGGACTGTACAGAGTTAGCATTTCTTTTGAATCCTATTGACTTATTTCTATTTCTCTATTTTCTAAAGTTTTCTACAGATACTAATGTTAAAGATTGCATCAGCTCAGTGTTGCATCACAAAATGAAAGAAATGCCTATAAACACACAAGAATTAAAACAATTTTACTATAGTAGAAAGGACTGTTTCTCTTACTGGTGCTGATCTTTAATTCAGCTATACTGGTCACAAAGACAAAATTTATTACATTTTTGTTCCTTAAAGATGGGTCATACAAAAAATGACTAAATCAATTATCTGAGTCATTAACAGAAGACAAAGATATTCTGGGTAGTAATTGGGAAGTTAAATTTAAGAATCCGTTTTGCTGTTTTGTGTAACTATGGGGAAAAAAAACAAGTACTCACATAAATGTTGCTGGGATCTGTGAATACAAGTCCTGCTTTTTGAAAATAAGTGCAACAAGGTTTGTTTTGTCTTTTCCCCCCCTTCTGCAGTTCAATCTATTAAAGAAATAGGATGTGAAATTCTGAGCATATACTATGCAGCTGAATCATAAAGTCAAATGCTTAACAGGTCACTGTAAGTTCAAACATGCAGTTATAGCAACTCATATCTGGATCTGCACTTCTAACACCTTTACTGGAAGCAAGGAGATTCAAAGATTAAAAAAAATAACTAGCGGTATGGAATAAACAAAAAAGATCTATCTAGATTCAGAATAATATTAGATACATGGATTTTAAATGTATCACCACTTGCATTATGTAGGATTTATTATGCACTTAAAATTCCATTCTTGGGGCAGCTACTAACTGTTGATAACCGAAAAAGTTATTTTACCACTTGGCTGGATGTTCCATGACTAAGTATTTTGTCTAAGAGAAACCTAAACACTGTTTGGAGAGGAGGATATTTTTGTCCTGTCCTGCATGCACCCATTATCATGACGAATCTGGATGCAGTAGATTAAGACATTTTTAAGTCTTTGTATTTACACCATTTTCCTTTACACTTCATTGTTAGCAATGTGGTGTGAGATTTTTTGCATCTGAATTATAAGCTGACATAAGTAAAGGAGCTGGTTCATTGTCTGAAAAAGCCAAACCTCTCTTGATCTTTCTCTATTTTTCCTCAGTTCCTAGTTAAATGTTTGTTTCTTAGCTGTTATCCTCATTGATGTTAAAGGTATAAATGGAAAAATAATACAGAACTTGCTAGTTCATATTTAAAATTCTTACAGTTTGCTAGAGAGAAAAAAAAATGTCCATTGCTCTAATATGTATAAACACATACTCATACAGCCTGAAAGGATATTTCTAAAACCTATTCAAAAATAAGCATTATTTTTTTTCTTATTTTTGATACACTTACAGACATTATTCTTCATTGTTTATATGCCCCTTGCTAGCTCTAAGTCATTTCACACTCTCTGGTTTTTCTAATTATACCATTTTAAATTTGTTCCTTTACAGACTAACAGACAGAATAACTTTTACAGTTATTCTTAGACACATGCAGGTTTCCAGTAATTCTCTTCTGATGTAGGAGTGTTTCAGCACTGCTGCCTTTCTCAAGCATTAGGTTAGTTTAGTAATGTTTTTTGAACAAACTTGTTAAATATATATGTTATTTGATAATAATGTACTGTAATATGTTCTCTAGCTTAAGTTCCATACCTTACTTTACAGAAGACTGTTTTTCGGAGCACATTTTCCTTACAGTGCTTTTGTCATACTTTTCCCTTACCTGATATTTCACAGTGACTTTCATTCAAACTACATTCCACAGTTTGGTCTCAGCCAGATCTTACCTGGTTAAAAGATCCTCAGATCTAAAAATAGGTGCTTGAGTAGTTTTCCCTTTCTGAAACAAAACATTGCCTCACTGTTCCATTTTCACATTAACTATAATAATTTTTTCCCTCCCCTTCATTTTCTTTCTTTTTTTTTTTTTCTTTTCATTTTCTATGATGAAACCGTCAAAATGATGAAAAGAACATGAGTGGCTCTGAATTTAAAAGCTTTTTTTTCTGGAAGTTAGAAATAAAACTGTAGCCTCTATACTCTGAGATATGAAACAGTGAGCAATATATGGAAATAAAATGATATTTAAAAAAGTCAACTCTTTATTTTTTCAAAATTTATTACAGTTCCATTCACAGATTTTTTTCTTATGGAATATACATACCTATTCTATTCCACATTCTTTTATTACTCTTGTTTACCAGGATACATTTAACATTACTGCAAACATAATCAGTAGCATATTGATATATCTTGAACAGAATCCTTTGTCTTTTCATCACTTAATGTTATAAACAAATGATACATTTGAAACATGTAGAAATATCATAAGCTTGAACAGAGTGGTTATGTGTCCAGTATAAAACAACAAAAAGTAGTAAGGTTCTGTTAACTAGAATGTGCATCTACCTGATAGAACCACAGTATAGTATTTTTGTGAAGTCAACTAAATCATAGAATCATAAAGTAGATAGAACCATAAAATCACATAATGGCTTGGGCTGAAACGACCATTCAGTTCTAATCCTCTGCCAAGCAGGGCTACCACCCCCAGCTCAGGCTGCCCAGGACCCCACCCAATCTGGACTTGAGTGTCTCCAGGGATGGGGCACCCACAGCTTCCTTGGGTAACCTGTTCCTGTGCCTCACTGCTCTTACTGTGATTAATTTCTTATGTATACATAATCTAAATCTATCCTCTTTTATTTTGAAACTCTTATCATATATCCTGTCACTAAACTCCTTGATAAATATTTCTATCCCTCATAGACCCCCTTTAAATATTCAAAGGCTGCTATATGGTCTTCCTGGAGTATTCCCTTCTCTTCCTAAATAACTCCTATTTTCTGAGCCTTCCCTTATAGGAGAGGTGCTCCAGCCTTTTGATCATTTTCATGGCCCTCTGTTGGACCACATCTTTCTTGTACTGGGGGCCATCATGCTTGGACACCATGGTCAAGGTGGGAGCATAGTGTACAGGAGCAGAATAGAGGGGGATAATCCTCTCCACCCTGCTGGCTACCCCTCTTTTGATGTAGGATACAAGTGGGCTGCAAGTACACACCACTGGCTCATGTCCAGCTTTTTTCTACCAGGACCTTCAACTCCTTCTCCGCAGGACTGCTCTCAATGGGTTCTTCTCCCAGTCTGTACGCATATTTGGGTATGCCCTGACCCAGCTGTAGCACCTTGCACTTGGCCTTGTTGAGTGTCATTAGGTTCACATGAACCCACTTCCAAGTTTTTCCAGGTCTGTCTGGATGGTATCTCTTCATTACGTTGAAACAACTGGACCAGTTAGCTTGGTGTTGTCTGTAAATTTTTTGAGGGTGCACTCAATCCTGCTGTCAAGGTTATGGATAAAGAAGTTCACCACAAAATTATATAATTTGGTTATATTTTCTACCTGTTAAATATTAGAGTAACAATTCCAAACTAGGATTGAGTACAACCATATTCAATTTATTTATTCTTTTGTTTGATATGAAGCATAAATTACAGAAACGTATCAGAACTAGAATTTTTCACCTTTCTTGTTGCTCGATACCGGATTGATTACCTGTAGAAAGCATTGCGTGATTTAATGTTTCCTCAAAGGAACGTTAAAATTTAAAAGATATCTTCTAATGACAGATCATTGCAAAAGAAAATTTTGAGCTCTCTCTACTTATGGTCCCATTACATAGTGTTACATAATTGCACACGGCCTTTCAATTAGTGCTTGCTTTATTGTCATGACTTTAAGTTTCACTGCTTGCTTTGAATATCCTAAATTATCTGTGAAATTAAGTCTGTAATGATCATTCAGAATTTATTAAATGCACTTAGACTGTGGACCAAGTCATTTCCTTCTTTTATACAGATGGTTCTTCATAATGAAATATTGTGTTGATTTTTAAATTTTTGTTTAGAGAATGCAAGAGAAAGTACACTAGAAAAAAAACATCCCAGAACTTCTATTTATTCCTAAAGCATATAAAAGTAGTGCTGTCTACTTCCAGGACATGCTTACAATTAACTGTTTAAATTCTATACCTGTGTATATCAAGTATTTAAAGTTTTTGTCTTGACTTGACTGAACTTTTCAGAGTTCAGGATCATGACCTTCTCAGAGGAATTTGGGCCATTGCAACAGATCATAAATACTGTCATTGGTTGCTCTTTTCAAATATTTCAAATAACTTAATTCAGAAACAAAGAAAAATATGAGTGGGAAACTTAAAGCAAACAAACAAATAAATGTAAAAAGACAAAGTAAACCATGATATTGCTAAAGAGAAAATGAAAGAAAGAATAAAGCATTCACAGGCTTTAAGTATATTGTTTAATTTGCTCTCTTAGGTACATAAAATTCGTACAAGCTAAAAGAGAATCTTCGTGTCCTTATCTAAAGTTTATTGCTGATATTCTAGATATTCTAGTTGTAGATAATGTTATAAGGGAACTGCTATATGCATAAATAAAATCTCCAAAAGTTTCAGTATGAAATATTTGTCTAAAAGCAAAGACTCTATTTTATATTACATTTTGAACATATGTCCTTTTTTTTTTCCTTCTGACAGCCTGTTTTACTACCTTGAAGACATCTGCCTTGCCCAGAAAAGCTGCTCGTGATGTCATTGAAGGATTATCACCATGACACCAGCAAAATACAGTCTAAAGCTGTTCATTTTGACTCTCACTTTTTTTGGTGGAACATTGATTTAGATGAAAAGCCAAGACCTTGCAGGTGATATAGGAATATGATGGAGTTTGGGAAAAAGAGAGGAGAGGAAAATGAATAGAACAGAAGTGCAGAATGCAGAAAAGAGGTATTAATTAAGAAAAGGGTTTTGCTTTGTACTTTCCCTATCCTTGCATGGACACTGAGTAGTGTAAAGCATTTAGAGAGTGAATCACAAGCTGAGAGCATCCAATTCACCACTTTCATATTTTTTCAATATATCTATGTATATACACATAGACATAGATATATGAACACTCTGAAAGTAATGCCTCCTATTTAATTTCATGGAAACTGCAGCAGATATAAAAAGCAGAGTAACACTATTTGATAGAAGAAATTATCAGATACAAAACACTGTTTTTTAGCATAGATAACTTCATTAGCTAAATCACGCAGATGAGCTGATCCAGATTCCCTTCATTTTGTGCGGTGACACCTATGCATGCCTGTCTTTCACATTGCTATTGCCACTACTGAAATGCACCACACGCCGTTGCAATGTTCTTACATCCAGTCTTTGGTATTATAAACATTCAGTGTCAACGAGCATCAGTGGGGGAAATTTCTTCTGCATAGAGGAATCCAATTATACAACTTTTTTTTCATATGCACTTTCATGTCAGACATCAATATGTCAGACTGCCTCTGTCCTGTCATCTGTCACATGGCAATAAAACATAACAGAATACTGGTGGGAAGGTTCAACCTCTACTTACATAGCATCAGCATCTACCTCTAACACTGTGGGCCAGCTCAATAAAATATGTGGCAATTATTTTGGACCAGCCCTTATATATATCCACAGCTATTTAAGAGAGAGGTATAGAGAAGCTGGAGCCACACTGTTCAGAGATATGCAGTGGAAAAACAAGAGGCAATTGACACCTGTTGAAAGTTGGGAAAACCTGCTCTGATACAAAAACATTTTCCATCCTGTAAATAGTCAAAAATTGTAAAAGGTGCCCAGAGAGGCTGTCTCTATTCCTCCCCTGGAGATATTCAAAACTCGGGTTGCCCTGAGCAACCTGTTCTAATGACCTGCTTTGAACAGGACTTGGGAACTGTTACACAAGCTTGTGACTTTATGTATGTTTTGACTGATTTGAGAAAAAATGTTTCTGGGTTAAAAATTCATTTTCTAACTTCTATGGCTTTCTTGTTTCTTATCCAGAGAAAGGTTTATAGAATGTTTGGGCTTTTCCAAATATACAGTCTGAAATCAATTATGGCTTAATAAAATTGCCTTACATTTGATTTTAATATGTTTGTAATTTAAATCTATGCAGATCTCTGTGGCATAGAAGCAGGAATATGCCAGAGATAAGTCTACTAACAGTGAAGACATCTGCCTCATCCCTCTCCTAGCCTCTTCCCCTTTGTTCAAATACTCATTTTCAATATTTTCAGGAATATCATGCATCCAGTGATCTGAATACTTTCTCAGGATTGAATATCCAAATGAGCACTACTGTGTTCTGGGCAATCCGTGACAACAGGACCCAATGCAATGGCTTTTTAATATGGTTTACACAACCTTTGGGATTTCCAATAGTTTTGTCATTTCAGTTTGAGCATGTTTCATTTGATTTTATATAATTTATAGATGCATTTTTTTCTCTGTTTACTATTCAGAAATCCCATGGGAAGTCCATGCTGGATCAATTAATGATCATCCCATGGGAAGGACCCCATCCTGCAGCAGGGGAAGAGCATAACAGGAAAGAAGATGAAAAGACAAAGTGATATGAACAGAAAACTTTGGTCATCATCCCCCTTCACTTTGTAGGGAGAAGGAAGAAGTTGGGAGTGAAAGAGTGAAGTGAAGCCTGGGAAGACGGGGATCTGTGTGGGAGGAAGGCATTTTGAATTTTGCCTTTGTTTCTCACTGTGTTATTCCATACCTAAAGGGCAATAAGTTAAATTTTATTGTTCAAGACACACATCAATTTCACAGAATCACAGAATCATCAAGGTTGGAAAAGACCTAAAAGATCATCCAGTCCAACCATCACCAATACTCCCCAGCTAAATCCTATCCCTCAACACAACATCCAAACGTCTCTTGAACACCTCCATGTTCGGTGACTCCACCACCTCCTTGGGCAGTGCATTCCAATGCCTGACCACCCTTTCCGAGAAGTAATATTTCCTAATGTCCAGCCTGAATCTCCCCTGGCGCAGTTTGAAACCATTGCCTCTAGTTCTATCACTGTCTACACGAGAGAAAAGGCCGACCCCTAGCTCACCACAACCTCCCTTCAGGAAGTTATAGAGTGCTATAAGGTCTCCCCTGAGCCTCCTCTTCTCCAGGCTGAACAATCCCAGCTCCTTCAGCCGCTCCTCATAAGGCCTGTGCTCCAGGCCCCTCACCAGCTTCGTAGCCCTCCTCTGAACACGTTCCAGGGCCTCGATGTCTTTCTTGCAATGAGGGGCCCAAAACTGAACACAATACTCGAGGTGCGGCCTCACCAGTGCAGAGTACAGGGGGACAATTACCTCCCTATTCCTGTTAGTAACACTGTTTTTGATGCAAGCCAGGATGCCGTTAGCCTTCTTGGCCACCCGGGCACACTGTCGGCTCATGTTCAGCCGAGCATCAATCAACACCCCCAGGTCCGTTTCCTCCACACAGTCCTCCAGCCACTCCGCCCCAAGCCTATAGCGCTGCCTGGGGTTGTTGTGGCCAAAGTGCAGGATTCGGCATTTGGTCTTGTTGAACCTCATCCCGTTGGCTTCAGCCCAGCTCTCCAGCCTGTCCAGATCCCTCTGCAGGGCCTCGCTACCCCCAGGCAGATCCACACTCCCAGCTAATTTGGTGTCGTCTGCGAACTTACTGAGGGTGCACTCAATGCCCTCGTCCAAGTCATCAATAAAGATATTGAAGAGGACAGGCCCCAGCACCGACCCTTGGGGAACACCACTCGTGACCGGTCGCCAGCTGGATTTAACTCCATTCACCACCACTCTCTGAGCCCGGCCCTCCAGCCAGTTCCTTACCCATCCAACAATGTACCCGTCCAAGCCACGGGCTGCCAGCTTCTGCAGGAGAATACCGTGGGAGACAGTGTCAAAGGCTTTGCTGAAGTCTAGGTAGACCACATCAACAGCCTTTCCCTCATCCAGCAGATGGGTCACTATATCATAAAAGGAGATCAGGTTGGTCAAACAGGACCTGCCTTTCATGAACCCATGCTGGCTAGGCCTGATCCCCCAGCCATCCCGCACATGCCGCATGATCTCCCTCAAGACAATCTGTTCCATAACCTTCCCTGGAACCGAGGTCAGGCTAACAGGCCTGTAGTTCCCCGGATCCTCCTTACAACCTTTCTTGTAAATGGGAGTCACGTTGGCAAGCCTCCAGTCTTCCGGGACCTCACCAGTCAACAAGGAGCGCTGGTAGATGATGGAAAGCGGCTTGGCTATCACCCCCGCCAGTTCCCTCAGCACTCTCGGGTGGATCTCATCCGGCCCCATGGACTTGTGGCAGTCCAGTTGGAGTAGTAAGCCTCTGACCGTTTCTTCCAGAATCACAGGGGGTTTAGCATGCTCCCCAGGCGAGACTACCAGGTCAGAGAGAAGAGTACCCCGAAGATAACTGGTCTGACCTTTAAAGACAGACGTAAAGAAGGCATTCAGAACCTCCGCCTTTTCCTTATCCTCAGTGGTCACATTCCCAGCATCCAGCAAAGAGTGGATATTCTCCTTTGTCCTCCTCTTACTGTTAATGTATTTATAAAAGAGTTTCTTATTCCTTTTCACCCCAGCGGCCAGGTTAATTTGTGGGTAAATGTGTTATTCAGTTCCAATGCTCTCAAGTTCCCTATGATATGAAATTAAAAATGAAGGATGGCCATAATGCAGAATTTCCTATTCAAATATATAACACCTCTTCAATCTATAGTTACTTAATTTGTGTAGTATTGCGTAATTCCTATCTGTTTATCTCTGAAATAAGAAATACTATAGATTGTAAATATCAACTACATTGGTCTTTACTAATAACTTTTATGCCAGTAATTTCAGATGCTGTAAAAAGAAAGAATATGAAAAACTATAGGATGCACAAATCAGCTACATTTACTATAAAACCCATCTCTAGATACACTAGCTAATGAGTTCCCAAAGGAGTCAGCTAGAGTAGAGGTTATAAGTTTAGCCAGACCTAAGACTGTGTAACAAAGTAACATGGGGATTTGGTTCATTGATTAATATAATCATGTAGGAACTTACTGTTAAAAAAAAAAAAAAAAAAAAAAGCTAAAATCAATATCTAAGTAACAGTATAAGAACGCTATTCATAGTTTCTTCTGGGAATCAGTGAGATACAAATTGAACAGTTTAACTTTCAAAACTTCTAAGACATTAGCTAATTGAAGCCAAAGAGAACTAACTGCAAAAAAAGAAACAAGCAAGCAAACAAATAAAAAAACAAAAAACAACCCAAAATACCATAAAATGTATTTGAGCTTGATAGTCCTATAGTTTGATAGTCATCTGAGAATAACTTTACTCCACTAAAACCATGATTAGGCTTAATGTTTACACTAAAACTATCTAACAAAGGCCTTAACAAAATCTTAATTAAAAATCCTTTTACTAGTGTAGATAAAGAAATCTTCAGATATAACAACAACCAAACCATGTAAAAGCCTAACAGCCATCTTAACAAGAGTTAAAAATCTAGATATATGAGTATTCCTGTCTTTTTCTGCCCCCAGCATTTTTTATCTCTCTTTATATTTTTTTCTGTACTCCTGTACTTCCATTTTGTCTACATTAAATAGAAAGCTTGAAATCAGCTCCTATCTTAACATGTTTAACTTGAACTACTGATAGTACTTACTCTTTATTCTTTATTTCCTCCATAATCATTCTCAAATTCTACTTACCACTTTGGTTTGTTCTAATCATGGAGCAGATGCTTTCAGAAATTTACCTACTGTTTTATTTTTATGTTTTTCTGAGTATAAGGAAAACCTCAGAGGCCTTAGTTCTTTCCAAATACTTATTTTTCTTACGCAGTAGTCAAAAGGCAATTTGAATGTTTTACTTATGTATGTATCAACTTTAAATTTTGCCTACCACTTTTCTCATAGATGCTGTATTATTAAGTTTTGTTCTTCGGGGTCTACTTTTTCAGAATAACTTCCTATCATCATCAAACTTTTTCATTTCACTTTCCGGATTTCTCCAAATCAATGTAAAAATGTGCTCTTTAGATCATGACAGACCCTTACTTTCTGCAAGTTAGCTGTTGGCACCCACATCTTCTCTCATAGCATTCAATAGATAATAAATCCGCAAGGGATCATTAAGAATATAAAATGTTCTTTCAAGAATTCCAGTCAATTTTGAAGCTTTTTGGTTTGTTTGTTTGTTTTGTAACAGTTCTTCTAATTCTTCCCAAATAGGTAAGATTCCTATGAGTTTAGTTTTTGGGGGTTTTTTTTCTTATTCTTCCAACACTAGTTAACTTACTAGTTTTTTACTTCCTTGCAACTTCCCTAGGCAGCACTATAAGGAAACAAAAAAAGAAAAGCAACAAAAACAAACAAAACCCAGTTATTAGCCTCTTTTTAGTAAGTGGGAGATGTGAAGAGATGAGATATACACCATAATCAATAGTTCAGCATATTGCACAGTAATACATATATATTACTGTGTGTATATATATATATACATGTGTATATATATATATATATATGTGTGTATATATTATATATATATATATATATATATATACTGTGTGTATATATATATCCATACTGTGTGTGTATTTATATATATATACCTACTACTGTACTGGGCAACTCTAGAAGACACTGCAAAATAGAGACAATTGCAAGCAGAATCCAGGCAAAGTTTAACCACAGGTTTGGTCTATATAGCCACATTAGCCTGAGTAGCTACTGCATAACCTGAGGAAATCTCGTGGCAATAGAAAGGATTGCCTTTAAAAATACCACCTGAGGGTATTTCTCATAAGAACTCTTCCCTGTAGACGTATGTGAGCATAATATTCCCAACAAACCTTAATTTTTCTGTTATTTCCATTCTTTACAACTGACTTTGAATGCCAATGTCTTGTTCTTGACATGTCATAAGAAATTATATTTCCTCAGTGCAAAACACTGATAAAAGGGCATAGGCTATGAGTTGACATGGAAATAAGGACTGCAGGACCTGTCTGAGCTTGTGTACACCTGAGACTATTTTAACTGGTTGTTGTTGTTGTTGTTCTTGTTATTGTTTGAGTTGACTCTCTTTTCCACTGTGTTTTGTCCATTGTGCATCCTTGTCTTGTACTTTATATATATATATATATGTTTATCATATATTGTCATATGTTTGACATTTAAAACACTGCAGTCTAAAGTAGGTTTTTTGATATGTCACCAACCAAAAAATCTCCACTCTTTACTCTTTCATAAAGAACACTATACAAAAACATTCCGCTATTTGTCTGCAATATATCTGTATAAGATTTCTTTCATTATCATCTATTGGCCCTATTGACTTTTTGTTAATAAGTTTTGATTCTGACATATTTGAAAAATGCTTTTTAAAACACATTTATGACATTTACAAGATGACCCTTAAAATTCATTTTCATTTATTTTTTCCAACACATCTTTATGAATTTTTCCATTTTTCTCCTTTGAACAGAAAGAAGATTTTCTGAAAGCTTTGTTGACCTCCTTTACCCTTGTCTGACTCCTTTTGGACTTTGCCAGGTCTTTGTTTGATAGGTGGTATGTATTCATCCTGAACATCCAGAACAGTGTCAGTAAGTAGTCTCTGTTGTGCCTGCAGAGATTTTACTCTTTTAGCTGTCTTTCCTTCAGATTTTGAAAAACAAAATTCGCATGTAGTTCTCTTTTTTTTTTCTTTTTTTTTTCTTTTTTTTCCATTTCTGTTTTATAACATGACAGCTTAGTTTCCTTAAGAGCCTTTAGGAAATGACCTTGTTGAAAGTCTTTTGAAAAAGAACTCTATATGAACTGAATCCACAACACATTATATTTATCCATATATTTATTACCTATAGATTTTATTCTATCTCTTGACATTTTTTTCTGATACAAAGGTCAAATTTACTTGGATTCGGTTCTTAAAACTCTCTTAAAAAATCTGATAAAGAGCAATTCTGCCCCCTCCAGAGCTAAATTTTACAGCTGACTTCTGTTCGGAGTAGCATTCAATCTGATCCTTAAAAGGCAATAAAGCCATCTTATCTATTCCCATTGGCTCAGTCATTTTATACCAGTCACAGAGCTTTTTGCTAGTTTCACAGAATCACAGAATCACAGAATCACAGAATGATCCGGGTTGGAAGGGACCTCAAGGATCATGTAGTTCCAACCCCCCTGCCTAGCAGGGCCACCAAACATACACCTTTACTAGATCAGGTTGCCCAGAGCCCTGTCCAACCTGGTCTTGAACACCTCCAAGGACGGGGCATCCACAACCTCCCTGGGCAGCCTATTCCAGGACCCAACCACTCTCCTAGTAAAGAACTTCCCCCTAACATCCAACCTAAATCTTCCCTCTCTTAACTTAAAACCATTTCCCCTAGTCCTGCTATTATCAGCCCTTTCGAAGAGTTTACACCCCTCCTGGGAGTAAGTTCCCTTCAGGTATTGAAAGGCTGCAATGAGGTCACCCCGCAACCTTCTCTTCTCCAGGCTGAACAAACCCAACTCCCTCAGCCTGTCCTCATAGGGGAGGTGCTCCAGCCCCCTGATCATCTTCATGGCCCTCCTCTGGACCCTTTCCAAAATCTCCATGTCTTTTTTGTACTGAGGGCTCCACACCTGGACACAGTACTCCAGATGGGGCCTCACAAGAGCAGAGTAGAGAGGGACAATCACCTCCCTATCCCTGCTGACCACCCCTCTCCTGATGGAGCCCAGGATCCCATTTGCTTTCCGGGCTGCCAGAGCGCACTGCTGGCTCATGTTAAGCTTCTCATCTATCAGGACCCCTAGATCTTTCTCTGCCGAGCTGCTCTCAAGGACAACTCCTCCCAGCCTGTACAGGTGCCTGGGGTTCTTCCGGCCCAAGTGCAAAACCTTGCACTTTGCCGTGTTGAACCTCATCAGGTTCACCCGAGCCCAGCTTTCCAGCCTGTCAAGGTCCCTCTGAATGGCATCTGTTCCCTCCGCCGTATCGACTGCACCACTCAGCTTGGTGTCATCAGCAAACTTGCTGAGGGTGCACTCCATTCCCTCATCGATGTCATTAATAAAGATGTTAAAGAGCACCGGTCCCAAGACAGACCCTTGAGGGACACCGCTCGTTACCGGCCTCCACCTGGACATAGAGCCATTGACCACCACCCTCTGTCTGCGGCCTTTCAACCAATTGCTTATCCATCTAGTTGTCCACCCATCAAATCCACTTCCCTCCAATTTGGAGATGAGGATGTGATGGGGGACCATGTCAAAGGCCTTGCTCAGGTCCAGGTAAATGACATCGGTCGCCTTCCCTTCGTCCACCAATGCCGTCACTCCATCATAGAAGGCCACAAGATTAGTTAAGCATGACCTTCCCCTGGTGAAGCCATGCTGGCTGTCTAGGATCACGTGCTCGTTCTTTATGTGATCAAGCATGTTGTCCAGGAGGATCTGTTCCATAATCTTCCCAGGCACGGAGGTGAGACTCACCGGCCTGTAGTTACCCGGGTCCTCCCTGCTCCCCTTCTTGTAAATGGGAGTGACGTGACCCTTCCTCCAATCATCCGGGACCTCACCTGACAGCCACGACTTCTCAAATATGATGGAGAGCGGCTCAGCAACCACCTCAGCCAGCTCCTTCAGGACCCTGGGATGCACGCCATCTGGCCCCATAGACTTATACTCATTCAGTCTAAGGAGGCACTCTCGGACTTGCTCTACCCTTACAGTGGGGAGGGATTTACCTCCTTGGTCCCCACATAGAGGTATGGGGGTGCAAGACTTAGGGACGTGATAGAGACTAGAATCCTGGCCACCAGTGAAGGCTGAGGTGAAGAACTCATTCAGCACCTCAGCTTTCTCTTCATCTGTTGAAGCCATTTCTCCTTTTAAATTTACCAAAGTAGGTACGCCCGTTTTGGCCTGTCTCTTCTGGCCAATGTACCTGTAGAAGTTTTTCTTATTGTTTTTCACATCCCTTGCCAAGTTCAGTTCTGCCTGCGCCTTGGCTTCCCTGATCCTACGTCTGCAAGTCCGGACGGCATCCCTGTACTCTTCCCAGGTGACACACCCTTGTTTCCAGAGCTTGTACACCCCTTTCTTCGCCCTCAGTTCTCTCAGCAGGTCCTTGCTGAGCCATGCCGGTTTCCTACCTCGCCTGCCCACTTTCTTATTCAGAGGAATGGAGACCTCTTGTGCTTCCAGGAGGGCATCCTTGAAGAGCAGCCAGCTCTCCTCAACATCCTTGTCTTTGAGGGCAGCGCGCCAGGGGATCTTGGCCAGCATTCCATTGAGTAGCTTGAAGTCTGCTCTTCTAAAGTTCAGCGTCCTGGTCCTGCTCTTTGCCAGGCCCACATCGCTTGAGATCACAAACTAACCAGGGCATGATCGCTGGATCCCAGGCATCCTCCAACCTTGACGCCTTTGATGATCTCCTCAGCGTTGGTGAGCAGCAGGTCCAGCAACGCTTGACCTCTGGTCGGTCTGTCCAATACCTGAACCAGAAAGCTATCATCAATGGATTCCAAGAGCCTTCTGGAGCTCTTGCAGCTCGCCGTGTAGTTTTTCCAACAAATGTCTGGATGGTTGAAGTCCCCCACCAGGACAAGAGCCCGTGAGCCAGACGCCTCACGCATCTGGAGCAAGAAAGCCTCATCAGCAGCCTCCCCTTGATCAGGTGGCCTGTAGTATACCCCTAATACCAGCTGACCTTTATTAGTCCCATCTCTAATCCTAACCCACAGGCTCTCAACCTGTTCTTGACTGTTTCTCATGGGGAGCTCCTCACAGTTTATCCAATCTCTGACATAGAGAGCGACTCCCCCACCCTTCCTACCTCGCCTATCTCTCCTAAATAGTCTATAGCCGTCGATGGCAGTATCCCAATTGTGGGAGTCATCCCACCATGTTTCTGTGATAGCAACAATGTCATAACTTTCAGAGTGCATCACAGTTTCCAGTTCCTCCTGCTTATTACTCAGGCTCCGTGCATTAGTATAAAGGCACTTCAGCTGGGCTGTCCGTCTCACCACCTTCATAAGCGATCCAGGATCCGCTAGAAAAGCAGCATCCCCAGCATCCCCCTGCCCTACTCCCTCCTTTTGGACTCTGCCATCATTGCCCATGGAGTTTGGTACAATCCCTCGAATGAACCGTTCAACCCCAGTAGCCCTTATTTTGCCCCCTTCCCCCTTCGTTCCTAGTTTAAAGACCTGTCAATGAGTCCCGCTAATTCTTCAGCTAATACCCTCTTACCCCTCAGGGACAGGCTGCTTGCATCAGCAGCCATCATGCCAGGTGCAGTGTAGATTGCCCCATGGTCAAAAAAGCCGAAATTCTTGTGTCTGCACCAGCTCTTAAGCCATCTATTTAAGAGTTGGGTTTTTCGGATCCTCCCTGTACCTTTTCCTGACACCACGGGCATAGAAGAAAAGATCACCTGCACCCCGGCTCCTTCAAGTATTCGCCCCATTCCCCTGAAGTCTTTCTTGATGGACCTCAGGCTTTCCTTGCCAACTTCCTCGCTGCCAGCCTGAATTATTAAAAGTGGATAGTAATCTGAAGGCTGAATCAACCTAGAAATTTTCTTTGAAATGTCCCTGACCCGTGCCCCAGGAAGGCAGCACACTTCTCTGCGGGTAGGGTCGGGCCGGCATATAGGGCCTTCTGTTCCTTGCAGAAGGGAGTCACCTACAACAATCACCCTTCTGTCCTTACGTGTAGAAGCAGTCTTGAGGCTTCGGGGTGACCGCTTCACCTGAGGCAACCTCATGGGTGCACCTGTCTCCACACTCTCACTAGTCCCCCCCTCAAGTTCCAGGGCCTCAAACCGGTTTTGCAGAGGCACCTGGGGAGCCGGGGATGGTCGGGATGGGGGATGCCCCTTACACCGAGCAGGTACCCGTTTCCACTTCTCCTCCCTTCTCAAATTACTGCTGGGGGGGAGAGAGGACAGGGGGCTCTCTACAGTGCTGCCAGCTGGCTGGTTCCTCTTTACCACCTGTTTGTGAGGTGGCAGGGGCTGACATGCTCCATTAGGAGCCTCGGCTGTATGCTGGGAACTTGAGGCTGAGAGGGACTGACACCACCAGTCGATCTCCCTCTCACACTCTTTTATAGTCCTCAGCCTCTCCACTTCCTCCTTCAGGTCAACTACGAGGCTGAGCAAGTAGTTCACCTGGTCGCAGTGAACACAATCATTGCCTCCCTCACCCAGCACTGAAAGGGCCAGGCTGTGGCACTCAGTACAGCCAGAGACCTGCACACCAGCATCTCGGGTTGGGGGCTCAGTCTGAGCTTCCTCAGACATTTTGGCAGCAGCCTTCCTATATGGCATGTGCAGGACCTCAGTCTGGGACACTGCGGTCTTTTTGGTTGCTGCCTCCCGTTTCTGAGAGACTGGGACCCTTGTCTGGGCCTCCTCAGTATTTCTGGCAGCAGCCTTTCGCCGGGGAGCGCCCATGTCGAAGCAGAAGACTTACCAGAGCTGAAACAGGAAGCCAAGAGGTGCACAAGCCCTGCCTGCTCCTGACCGTCTCTTGTGCCCGTTTAAATCTCCCTCCGTAGGCGGGGAACGCCCACACGCTGCGTCAGCGGCTGCGTCAGCTGCTCCCGTGAGAGCTGCCGGGCTTCTCCTCTGGCCGGGGGTTCCCTGCTTGAAGGAACATTCATTCAATCAAAGAATCACAGAACAGCTGAGGTTGACAGGGACTTCTGAAAACTACCCTGTCCAACCACTGCTCATGCAGGGATGCCCAGAGCAGACTGCCCAGGACCCATACTCAGGTGGCTTTTGAAGATCTCCATAAAGGGAGATATGGCAACCACTCTGGTTAACCTATGCCAATACTCTGTCACCTGCACAGTAAACACATGCTTCCTGCTATTTAGAGGGAACTTCCATGGATAGGTTTTGTCTATTGATTCCTGTCTTGGCACTGTACACCATAGAAGAGAGCCCAAATCTATATTATTCGCACACTTACTTCAGGTATTTGATAAGATCCCACTTGAGCCTCTTCTTTACGATGAACAAGCCCCAACTCCATGAAATTCTCTAGGCTGAACAGTCCCAATCATAAGCACACCCTTACACTACACTTATGTCCTTGTTTGCACCAACCCTCAATCATGCTTGACTTACTCACACCAGACTCTAAACTGCTACAGTGCACGACCTCTGTCTCAATCACAAACTGGAAATTCATGACTACTAATTTGATGATCTCCGGTGAATCAAACTCTAAACATAACACAATCACCTATACTTTTCTGAATCCATATCTAGACAAAGCTGTCAGTTGCAGTATTAATTTTTCTTACTGAGCTATGCCTTGGACAGTCTACACTCATCATAATTTCACTTTATTAATCTCTAGTCACTTAAACTCAGTAACTTTTAGTGTTTCAGTGAATAATGTATGTAAGTTACCATATTTGCATTCTCTTAGATTGGAAAACAGAGTGTACACATTTCTACTTCTAGGTTTTGGTTAATCAAAATGGTATATTTGCATAATTTTACTAAAATACAACCATAATTTGCAACTCCTAGGTTTCTACAAAACTGGTAGTTTTTGGTATAAATCATTTTGGTACAAAATTATGGTTCTCCCCTCTCTGGAAGACCACAAATTTTCATCTAAAAAAAAAAAAAAAAAAAAAGATTTACTGAACACTGAAAAGTTTCAAACAGGAAAAACAGAACTGTAGGTTTTACATTAAGATATAAGGAGCTTTGGCATTTCTCTAGGCCAATCTTTTATTTAAACCAGAGGGATCTCTGAACTCAGAATAAGCTGCTCAGGGGTTTGACTGTCTTGAAAACCTCAAGGTATAAAGATTTCACCACCTCTTTGTACCAATACCTAGTTATTGTGATATTATTTTGTTGCTGTTATTATTTTTCCCATTATACATGGTCAGAAGTTCCATTTCCACCAGTGAGTGTTGTCTCTAGGCTTCCCATTTTACTCCTCAGTAAGAAAACCTCGCTCAATCTTGATAAACCCCTCACAGACACTGGCAAATAGCTGTTAGAACACCCACTCCCTGCTGCTGAAAGTCATGCCTTAGCTTGACTATGCAAAGCCAGGCTGAAACAGCCTCTCTTCACAGTGCAAATGCTTCAGCTTCTGACCATATTTTTGGTCCTCTCTTGAACTAACTCAAATTCATTATCACTCTTGCAAGACTCAAAATTGCACACAATATTCCAGATATGATTTAAGAAGCACCAAGGGGGATAATCAGTTCCCTCACTGGATACGTTCCTGTTGCCCAACATGCTGTTTGTCTTCATCACTAAAAAAAACTTGTGACCAATGACTTATTCATAGCCTATCATCCATGAGGACTGTCACGTTCTTTCCATCAGCATAGCTACCTAGCCCCCTGATCTGTTCGATTGCAGTGGGTTAGTTGTTTAAAGACCATGTGGTTTTTGTCGCTGCATTTCATGACGTTCATATTGGTCTTTCCCTCCAGCTCTTTGAGACCCTCTGGATGGCAGCCTTGCTTTTGACTACAACACATCACCCAGTTCTAATTTCCAGAGGAGAACATTTACCCTAGAAAAGTAATGGCAACATAGACATATATATAATCAAATTAACTTCTCATAGTAATGAGAATTATTTCTGCAAGTGAGCATTCTGCACAGCATTCCAAAATCTAGGTTGGAAGAAGAATTAATACTACTGTTGTGTGTAACATGGCCATTTATAAAGTAATTTAAAATCTGTTCTTAATTTCAATCCAATTTTGTTAACAGTGGACAAGCACACTGACAAGTTTATAAATAATGTATCTCTAAAGTCATTTTAATGACTTATACATTGCAAATTTTGTTACCAATTTAAATATCATTTGATGATTTCCATAAATCATATCATCCCTTTGAGAAAAATATGTATGATTAGATATGGTATTACGTTTCTGTCAGATGTGATGCAACTGTATTTTGGTTTATCTAATAGATATTATATGATTATATTATTACTTAATACATTTACTTTCCTCTATTCTTCTTTATTCCAAAAGAACTATTTTTTTGTATATGTCAACCTTACATTACACTTTTTTTTTCATTCTTTCATTAGCTTCATTCCTTTCTCATTCTGTTATGCTTTTTTTACTTTCTCTTCCTTTTTTTTTTTTTTTTTTTTTTTTTTTTCAGATTACTCTCCAAGCATATTTTGGAGATAATCTGAACTCATTATTTGCCTGGATATCAATCTGTCAGTCAAAGTTTATCCAAATTCTTTCACCCATTTAACAATTTATTAAGCATGAGGTCATTGTATTGGGAATCAAAATGTACTCTGTTATTCTAATACATTTTAATGGCTTTAACAGTAAGAAAAAATGTGTAAAATAATACATTTTTGTTCCTTACCAGTATTTCTGTTTTGTGCAAGTGTGTGGGTGCAGATATGTATTTTAGACAGCTTCTTGTCTATTTTTGAAAGAAATTACAAAGACATTTAACACCATGATAAACAAAACAAAAATTTAATTTTAAACAAAATACACAGTTTTGGAACAACTTACATGTTAAGAATTTTGAAAGCTTTCATAATATTACTCATTTTATTGAGCAAATGCATTGCCAAATATATATGTATTTGAGGGTTCAGTGTAAGATTTGTAATTTCTTGAAAAAGAAACTTAAAGTTAGCACTATTAAGTATTCTACTTACTAGATGACCTAAACATCCGTGTTTATTTTTAATCATTATCACCTTTAATAATAGTGTTCATACCTTCCTAATCTTCCAAATGTTATATAAATTATGGAGAACTGGTAATGTCTTCTCTGACACTACCCCTGGTTTTCTTTGAATTCAATGCCTGACAGTATGGCACTGTGGCAAATATTTAAAATGCATGCAATCTGTGAGAGAATGAACCTGAATACACAGAACTGTGGTACTGTTCAAAATCTTACAGGGTTTTTTTATTTTATTTTGAAATAAAAGCTAATAAAGCACACTTCAGTGTAAGCTTTAATCATACTGTATTTATACAAGTCTTTAATTGTGTTCAAAACGTACAAAAATAATTGTATTAATATAAAGCTAAAGAATTTAAAAATGAACTTAATTTGTAAAACTCCACCAAAATATGCCATCCAAGTATAGAATAAAGTTCTATACCAACCCTACTGATTACATCTTTGAAAAGCTTTTGCTTTATGGCTTGAGAGCAACCCTGAGGAGGATTTGAGGGTGTCAATCAATGAAAGATTGAATGTGAGCCAGCAATGAACACTTGCAACCCAGAAGGCCAACTACATCATGAGTTGCAACAAGAGAAGTGTGACCAGCAAGTCAAGGGAGGTGATTCTGCCCCTTTACTCTGCTCTTATAAGACCTACTCTGGAGTACTGTGTCCAGTTCTGGGGCCTCCAACTCAAGAAGGACATCAAGTTGTTGAAGTTGTCCTGAGAAAGTCCATGAAGATGGTCAGAGGGCTGGAGCACCTCCCCTACGGAGTACAGGCTGAGTTGGGCTCCTCAGCCTGGAGAAGAGAAGACTTCAGGAAGACCTTATAGTGGCCCTCCAGTACCTGAAGCTGGTGGCCCTCCAGAAAGCTGGGGAGGGACTTTTTATAAGAATATGCAGCAACATGATGAAGGGAAATGGCTTTAAACTGAAAGAGGGTAGATGTAGACTAGATATTGGGAAGAAATTCTTCACTGTGAGAGTGGTGAGACACTGGAACAGGTTGCCCTGAAAAGTTGTGGTTGGCAGCCATATTTACTATAGTATCATATACGTTAGTCTTCAGTGCATAGTCTTGAGTATGTTTTGAAAATCTGGTGCTGATATAATTCACAATAAGTCAAGAGACACCTTGATCTTGACTGTGAAGTAGGAGTACTAAACAAGCTTAATACAGAAATGCCTTAGATCATGAGATGCTTCTTAGATGTTCTGCTTTTCGGAAAAAAAGATGTGAGAGAGAGGTGCAATGACTTTGGATGTGAATTGCATATATAACCAAAAGATTCTCCTCAAAGTAATAAAGGTCAAACAGGAATACTAACTGGATTTGTATTATATATGGGATAGGTATAGTGATTTGTAGAAGTCTGTGTTACAACCAAAATGTTTCTTTCTCTGGTAATGGACCAGACCTGGCAATCATAATACCAAGAAAATACACTGACTAAGTGAACTGGTATTTTATTTGTGTAAGTACTCTAAGATAATAGACCACACTTTCTTGGAGAAGAAAATTATAGCTACGTTAGTAATAATCTGTTATCTCAAATGTTTCTTTTCCATTCCCAGCAATTCTTGTTGTTGAAATAACATACTAGATTGTTTTCTATTTAGATGAGCTGCCCTCTATACACGCTGGTATTGTAATCTTAAATGAAACATTTCTAATGGCTAGCTTGCATGCAGATTCTTTCAATTTCTCAATAAACACCTTCTTCCTCAAATTTTTGAAAATGCCTGGTTATATATTTCTGTCTCCTTCTGAATGTCAGGTCAAACTAAGGAAGAAAGTTGTTGAAATGATGAAGGTCAATATGAATCAAAGAATGATTCATTTAAACAGTGTCTTATTGTTTAAGCTTGCCATTTCAAATTTTTTAGATTATAGCCTATGGGTATATCTATAATACAGTAGGGAGTGATCTACATCCGTCCAAACAGGCAGCAGCTTGGTCATACTGGTGCTCAAGGACAAGGAAGAAATGCTTTGTCCACAAGTGTAAAGCCATATCAGTATAGCGGGGCATCCAAGGCAATGTATATTACTTTTGCTTTCAGCACTACTTCACTACTTTAAGCTAAGGACAACTCAGGTGTTTGTTTGTTTGTTTCTGTATCTTTCTTGCAGAGATGTGACCTGAAATGTAGCTGTTGAAGGTATCAAGAAGGAATTTTTTTCTTAAGTGATTTTTTGATGTGAAACTATTTTCTTTCTTTCCAGAAGTTTTCGTAGTGTTTTAGAATTGCTAAACGTAACCATTTTTAACCATTTAAATCTCCCTGTACATTGCATTAGATCTAGTACTACACTTATTGCTGTGACTGAATGGGAAGATGTTGTAACTTTTTTCAGTTCCTTTGTGTACTTACCACTCTGGTGACACTCGAGGCAGTATTGAAATGCTCAGAATCTGTCCTTGCCCCAACAAATGTGATGATTTCTACCATAAGGCACAGTGTTCCACTAATTTTCCTGACTGAGCAAAGTCTGAATCTGGATTTGTAAAGCAAACTGTGGGCTGCTGGAGTCCTATAGATCTGTGCCAGCTTTATTCCAACTGAATTTGGATCCTTTAGAAATGACTGTGGATTCCAACTCTTCTAAAGCCTGTTTAAAAATCTTTAAAAATTTTAAGTTAAAGTTTTAAAAAAACTTAAGTTAAAGTTTTAAAATTTGTTGTGTTTTTCATAGCATTCATTGCTAAAACCTTATCAGAACTTGTCACACAGCACAAAGTCAGACAGGTAAATGGATTTCTAATAACAGAATATCCATTTTTTGTCTTGCTTAACTACAACTGTCATTAAGGGCAAGATTTATTTGAAATTCGGCATGGATGATTTAGGAATTTGACATAGCGAGAAGACATGCTTTCACTGAATCAGATGATCAATACTTGTGCTGTTGTGTCCTGAGAAGGATAGGAAGGAAAATTTGAAGGCCATACAATAAGACTTCAAGTATTTGTTTGTCTTTTTAATAACATTCAAAAAAAGTTTATAAAAAACTAAAGAATTAGAGAAAAGTGATATTGATCAAAGTGTAAAATGCTCAAAAAAAAAACAAAGCTGTTACGTTGATGGATATATTAATTAATTAATAAGTTGATCTAGTCTATCAAATCCTCATCTTATTATTACTACTGTGGAAAATGGCTGCAATTCTGATTAGAACACATTTACATAGAGTGCTATGAATATATGATAAAAAAATATATCGGCGCTGAAATATTTTCTGAAGAAAAACACACATAGGAGTGGTAAGGTGAGACTGGGATGTAAAGCAATAGATAGATGACTACATTGTCTTCTTGCATTTTTTCACAAGAGTTATGACAAAGATAGTTGTCATGGTTTTATCACTAGATCTGTGTCTGGGATGGGGACAGCCAGCCCATGAACCCACCAGCCTAAAAATGGGGGAAAGGGAAAAAAAGAATTAAACAAACAAATAAATAAACAAACAAACAATGACAATGATCTGAGGAGGAAAACAAACTTAGTTTACTAATTATGATAGTGAAAATATAAGTCAATTGGGATTGAAGATAATAAATCAAATAAATGAGAGAACTTCTGAAAACCAAAGTTCTTACTCTGGTCTGTCAGGTAGCAAAGAGATAGGAAATGGGAAAAAGAAGTCTGGGAATCGTGATTCATTCTTCTTTTCCAGGACCAAAGCTGCAGCATTAACTCTTTAACTCTCAGTTCACTGCATGACGTTATGATGTAGAATACTGATAATAACAAATCCATGACAATAAATACAGTGAATTAAAACAGGAAACATTTTTTTTGTTTTTTGGTTTTTTTTGTTTGTTTGTTTGTTTGTTTTACATTCCATGGAATTGCCTGGAAAACTAAATATGTTAAATATATTTTTAAGCACCAATTTTTGAGGATTTGTTTGTTTAGTTTTGCAGAGTAGTGGCTGCAGGATTAAAATGCCAATAACAAAAACAAACAAACAAACAACAAAAACGAAACAACACCACCACATAATAAATATTGATGATGTTATCTGAAATGCTTGAATTATGTTGTAAAACTCAAAATCTGCAAGCAGCTGTCCTTAGCTTTTTAAATGGTATTCACCCACGTACAAAACGGAATCACACCACCCATTCTCCTGGATTATAGACAAAGTTCACAGATTTATTTCTTCATTGCAAATGCAAGTCTCTGTGAAATCTATGTAGTGAAGTTTGAATTTTTTTATTAGAGGTGTTTTAGCATCTGCCATCACCTTTTTTTTACATACAGGTACAGCAATCATAATTTCATAGGTTATTATTATTATTATTATTATTATTATTATTATTATTATTATTATT
>JAPSGF010000025.1:3198397-3268219 GCA_035772895.1 Perdix hodgsoniae
TTATTATTATTATTATTATTATTATTATTATTATTATTATTATTATTTGTATGTGTGTTTGTTTGTTTTTCTACATGTATATCTTCTTTGTTAGGCTCATAAGCAATAAAATCCTTTAGGTTATATGATAACCACAAGTAGGGAAGAGTTTTCAACAGGGAAAAACAGAATTGTCATTCCTACAAATGTGAGAAGCCAATTAAAGACAAGATAGGTCCGTCATGTCTAGGACACAGCTGCTTATGACTCAGCACAGCCATACAATTACTGTGAAAACTTCAAGGTCAAATCAATACTTTGAACTTCTAACATGATTTTTAGCATAATGAATTTCATCATTCTTTAAGGTAGAGAGGAGTTTACTAGGACATTGATATGTACTCAAGACCTCCATTACATTAGAATTACAGATCATTGAAGATTCATTCTTAAGGGGCAAATATGTATAGTATCTACATATAAGTGTGTTTTATCTTCCTTTCACTGAAATGAATGGCAAAGCTTCCACTGACTGGCATGACTGATCAGCAACATTCATATTTCTAAGTCTGTTAGGAGGTGAATGTGTCCAAGAACACAGTCTCCTTCAGTTGTCTCATCCAACAAAATAAATAAACAAACAAATAAATAAATAGTTTTCAGGATTAAGAGGTGTTTCTTAATGTCTGGATATATTCTTTTTTTTTTTTTAAATAACCGATTTTTAAAGATTCATACTTCTAACCACTGAAATTGTGACTGATTGAGTTTGCTTCAGTTGGGCACCCAAAGACTATTTTAAATAAAAACTGTAGGTCCATTTGTTAACAGAACATTAGATATAAGTCACTTGTGAAATTACTATTATGATCACCTCACTCAAGACACCAAGTTATCTGGAACAAAACACCTATGTTTTCATTGGTATGTATGAATTTGAAGTTGTTAAGAGACATTAGCTTTGATACTGAAATCATTTATGCACATACTTATATTTGAGCTTGTAGAGTATACCAGCAAATGCTAAGACACAGTTAATGTGTGTAGATGTTACATCTATAATAAGCTTATACTGGGGAGGTGCATCATCAGGAATTCTTTAATGACATGTTAAAATCGAGTCAGGAAGCTCTGAAATTAAGCATATGGACTAGAAGCAGTGGTGTGCTGCTAGCTATATACCTTTTTGCACAGGCTGAATGCAAATGAAAACAAGGTAATAAAATAACATAGAGAAAATAATCAAGACAAGAGAATATTTAATAAGAACCCAAGCTTTTTATCTAGGCTAGGATATATGTGTGGCGTCAATCTAATGAAAAAATAAATTATGAAATTTTCTATGGCATTAAATATAATACAGGAAATATGGTAAAACTAAAGAAGCTGACTCCCATCCTGATTCTGCTAAAAAAAACACTGTTATCAGTCTCACTGTTGTTAACTAAGCATGTTCCTAAAAACTTGAGGGAAAAGGTCTGGGGAAGGGGATCAAGCTAAATCTTTATTCTCTTCAGTAGATCTTTAAGTTTTTGATAATGTTTTACAAAAAGAACTTTTGAAGATAGACTGAACTTCCATTTAGTCATCAGTCCCCTCAAAAATACAGATGTATCATCTAATTATATGTCAGAAAGTCAGAACATTTTGGTTTAATTGTTGTCTCTCAGAGACTAAGAAAATCACAAAGGTGAAAAAGAAAATAAGTGATTTAAGTCAAGGTTGTTAAAATCATTCCCACTAAATGAGTTTTGTTTGTTTTTTTGTTTTCCAAAACCCAAAAAGACTTTGAGTAGTACAGTCTGAATAAAATAAGCATTCTAGATCAGTGTTATTTTAAGGTATAGAACAAGATATTTCCATGAATTTATATCATGACATCAGTGATGATTATTTAGAACATAATTTTATTCTTGGAGGCATAAATGAAACAAATCACATTCATAATAATTGTAGCAAGGTTATAAAATCATGTAAAAATAAATAAGAATTCATAGATTTGTGGAGAAACATGACAGCAGATAGTTCTGATTTGATAAACTCACTCAAACCACTTGACCTGCAAAGGTATTGATGAGAAATTACAGGAAGAGATGGGTGAGATTTTTTAATGACGGTTGCTGATATATGAGTTCAAATACACTTTACAGTTTACATTAATATGAGAATAAAAGCAGTTAAATTATTAGTGTACTGTTCTGATCAGATGTATTTTTACATATGTATCAGTTCATTAATTAAGATGAGAAGTTAGTGCTTTAGCCACAAGATGAGGAGAAGCAACATCTTCCTGTGATTACTTCTTTTCTGTGTACAGATGACTGGGATACCTTTAGGTTCAATCCCTTAGCATTGTTGGACAGCTGAGCTATTGTAAAGGTGAAAAATACCTTCTGGCCATGACAGTTTAGCACTATCAAATCTCACTGCAGCACTGCACAGATATCACGAGCCTTGAATTTCTGTCCTGCCTTTCCAACAGTGGTCTCTGTCCTTTCAGTGTAGCTAGGAACAAAGACCAAGTATCATCAGGTCCAGCACATAATTTCACCTACAGTTCAATTCACATACATTCCATTGTACCTGAGTAGCGCTTGATATGTTTGAAGCAGGAATTTTGGGAAGTTATATGTGAAAATCTTCATCATAGAACAAGAAAGAAATGAAGCTACATTGTTAATAGTTACTGAATTTAAATCTTTGAGAGGTATAACATACTTTTCATTTAGAAAGGCACAATTTGTTCATTACTATTATGAAGGCATTTTTGAGATTTCACAATAATATGAAAGGTTTGTTCCAGAAATGTTTATTTTATTCTGCGTATCAGCATTTTGTTCAGATTAAAGAACAGTGACTCATCAATTTGCCTCAAAATCTTCCTATGTATTTTCTAGCCATGTATACAGACAGGATCCAATTTCTATTTACTCTATAATATACCTAAAGAAACTTCCAGGAATATGTAGTTCCTTTTTTCCTTTTTTTTTTTTTTTCTATTTTTTTCCTTTTTTTTTTTTAATTATAATACTGAAAAAGGACTGCAGAGGGATGAATTTCAGAGAATCTTCACTGTTTTTTTTTTGGTTTTTTTTTTTGCTGTTGTTGTTAGTAAATGTAAGCATTTTCTAGCATTAGCAAACTAAAAATTAGGTAATTAGCAATGAAAGTGATAGATACACTTGGTGCAGACTGAATAAAAGACACACAATAAACTAAGTCACACTGAATTAAATTCAGATGGCACAGGTTTTTCATCTTAAAAGAGTACTGAGAAACAATTGGCAACCAGTTGAAAATTTTCCAGCAGAAATGAAATTTCATTGGAAAACACAACATTCTGAAACCCACATGTTTTGTCTGAAGCACAATATCTTGAATTCATCAACTTCTGCTGAACAGCATGATGTAGATAAAGATCTGGAGTCATGCTAGGCTGTCACCTGCTAGTCTGATAATATGATCAGATGGCAAGGCAGGTCGTAAACAGTCCTAGAAACACAGGTAGCCCCACCAATGGATGTGTTTGCACTGTTCCACACACTTAGCCTATTCATTTGCAGTTACTGGCAGAATAAGGACATCTCTTATTTATTGTTTTAAAGGCTCATGTTTGTTCTTCTGTAAGAGTTGTATTAGGCTTCTTCAAAGTATATTAAAACTCTTCAAGAGTAGAGTGGTTTAGAGTGGTTTATTATTATTATTATTATTATTTATTAATAGTAATTTTATTTTCTGTCTAGGTGTATGTAGAAAAGATCAATTTATATACATGTAATGCTATGTCAGAATAGAAACAGCAAGCCTTTCCTCCTTTTTTTTTTTTTTTTTTCTCTTACAGTATAAAAGCTGAATTTACACAGCTATGGTGTATATTGATACAATTAGTTCCCACCACTGACTAAAGGACATACCTTATTGCATTACAGTTCAAACACATTTATTTCAGCATTCCAAATTGTTTTCTGACAGTCAGATATAATGTTGCATCTACAGAAAAGATATTATGGTGCAAAGCCTTTTATTTTTCCCATTCCAAAGACACAATTATAAGCCTGTTTTCCTTCTTTCTACTTTCTTTAAATTATCACATATGAAAACAGCACCAAAAAAAACACCTAAACATTTTACATTCTCTCAGAGAATTAGCATTTTTTCCTTTGATGTGGCTCAAGGAGGAAATCCACTTTAATGTGAGATTCAGCCAATTTCTGCTATTGCATTGACATCAGCTGCAGAAAACTGTTTTGTACTGGTATCTCCAGCCAAATGTAAGCTTGGTGCATTTTACTAAAGAACAGAAGATACAGGTAAAATTCAGTAAGATTTGGTCCAGATATCTGATACACTAAAAAATATTCAGGTCATAATTAATTGAGCTTTTTTAATGCAATCAATAAGAGGAAAACCTTGACCTGTATATTTGATATTCATTACCAGAAAACAAGCATAGAATCCTAAGGGCTTGACAGATAAACTGATCTTGCCAAGGGTCCTTACACCACCTGGCCTTTCCTACAGAGAGACTATATACTATTGCAAAAGGCATAACTAAGCTTCAAAAGCAGAAAACTTTCTCCACATATTCCTGCATTCAACAACCTTATCTCAGATGGAAATGAAGATTTAATGCAGAAGTTATAGAACAATATATTATATAATGTCTAATGCTCTAGGATATTACAGCACAAATGCTATTTGTCATAATTACATTTTGACTATTTTGAAATTTGTCATATATACAGTTCTGGTCCACAAATTGGAGCTAAGATTAGACACAGAAAACTTAAGATCTATGCATACCTCTTGCAGTATATTTTTATTCTGATCATTCTCCTCCAGAAGTCAATAAAGCTCTTTATAAGTAGAAACATTAAATGTCTGGTTAAGTATATTAGAAGGGAATAACAAATGAGCTCTGTGTCACTTTTAGGAAGCAGTTAGAAACAAAAGGGTTTACCTTGGATAACATCATGCTGAACTACTTTCTTAATTTGTGGTTTACAGAGAAGGAATTGGATTTTATGTAAGTCAGTTTTGAAGTACTGCTACTGTTTCTGAAGTACTGCATGCTTTTCATCTAATGGCCAGGAAAAGCAGAGTCAAGGTGCAAGGACTTCTTGTTGGAATCACAATACCAAGATGGCTGAGGTGGGAAGAGACTTATGGAGGCCATCTGGTCAAGCAGGGATATCCAGAGCAGGGTGTCCAGGTGGGTTCTGAAGATCTCCAAGGAGGGATACTTCAAAACCTGGCTGGGCAAAATTGTGTCCACGCTCAGTTATCTGCACAGTAAATAAATGCTTCCAGATCTTCAAAAGCCTTGATGTCTTGATGGAACCTCCCATGCTTCAATTTGTGCCCACTTACTCTGCCTAAGCATTGGGCACTATTGAAAAGAGCCTGGCTCTGTTTTCTTTGCACTGCCCCTTCAGATATTAATAGACTTTGGTGAGGTCACCTCTGAACAGTCCCAGATTTCTCACCTTCTCCTAATTGAAGTTCTCCAGTCCCTAAATCATCTAGGTGGCCCTGTGATGGACTCTTTCCAATATAGTGAGGTCTCCTTTGTACTGTGGGTGCAAAATTGGACATAGTATTCCAGGTATTGCCTCATCAATGCTGAGTAGAGGGGAAGGATTACCTTTCTTTTTCTGCTAGTGATGCTTTGCCTAATACAATCAACAGTACCATTAGCCTTCTTAGCTGCAAGGACACATTTCTGATGGCATGTTCAATTTGGCATTCACTGGGATTTCTAGATCTGTTTATGATGAGCTGCTTTTCTTGAGTGTAGCTTGGAAGATTATGCATAGAGAGTGTTCTCCTACTCTCTCTGGTCGGGAACTGGTTTTGTCTAAGGAAATACTATGGTGATGCCTTTCCTTGCACATATTCTCTACTAATATTTTGTTGTTATTTCAAAAAGAAAAACAGAAAAAGCATTGTTAGCTCTAGGGTTCTTGCTGCTATAAAATATATATATATATTTCTTCAAAGTGTTACACTTCTCACAATAAACAATAACCAAGTATTTCACTATCCTTGAAGTTCCATTGCTGCAGTTATAAGGAGCACTGGGTGTTATGTCTCTTATAAAGAAACATAGGAGTTACAAAAGTGTAACCCCTAGCAGTCAGACTAGTATAAGAAACAGAAAATACATTTCGGACAGGTGTACTCTAATGTTCAATCACCATATATAGAACAATACTTTGCCTTTAACTTAGAATTATCCTTGCCATACAATTCAAAGATTCAAATTCTGTATACAGTCAAATAATTAGAAGAACAGTATTCCAATCAAACTTTTTTTGTTTTATTGCATAAACCTATGTGTAAGCATTTGTGATCAAGTACCATACTGCTTTCATAAAATTGCTTGGGTAAGAATGTTTGAGCATGAACAAGGAATTCCAGAAGTGCTTTTATCTGTCCTCAACTCAGATCACAGAGCTCTGGAAGCCAAAGATAAATAATTCATATAATTACATTTAAATAAGTACATGCTTTAAACATCCATCTGGTCTAAACAATAGAAAACAATGCAAACAAAACTTATAACAAATCTTTGAACAGAATAATTATTAATCATAGTTCAAAGCTGTCTTGAGGGTTGTCCTTCCCTCACCCCTACTTAGTGGGTTTTACTATTGCTAGCTTTTCCCAAATTCTCATATGTCTATTGATCACCAGAATTCATTGTGAAAGAAACTGAAAAGACTCATTGTTTCAGAAACTAGTTACGTTGCAAATAATTCCCAAGTGGAAATCTAAGGATCGATAATAGGAGCAGCTTCCATGAAAATATGCGCATTTGCTTCCCAGAAATCTTGGAATTATTAAATGAATTATCAGCATTTCCTGTAAGAGATTCTGCTGGCCTCTATCATCCACTTTCTCAATGTCATTTGCTGTTACTCCACTTTTCAACATGTTCTTTACCTCATGCTCCTATGATCATGTTAAAATCTCTAGTCAATTATGCATGCAGATCCTTTTGTAAAGGGCACCTGACACAAAACACTTTTGCACATTTCTTCATATTAAACTGTTTTGGACTTCACAACTTTTCCTAAGTGAATTCTGCATGTCAATCTACATGGCCTATTTTATTTTATCTTATTTTATTTCATCTCACAGTTTTACAAGCTTTGTAACACCTTTGTAAATGACTGAAAACAAAGGCAAGCCACTGCTGGAGTAGCCTGGTCTAGTACGAAATGGTATTGTGTCATTGGACTGAGAGGATACAGATTAGGTCAGCTTCATTGATTTTGTTGAATTTATGCCACTTACCATCAGCAGAGACATCAAGCCAAATGAGAATACAATAATGCTTAGTCTTTTTCTTTTTTCTTCCTTATTGAAGCCATTGCTTTTTGACAATTTGCATGAAAACATTCTTTAAATGTTTCCTATCACTGTATTTCATTTATTTGTAGATTTTTTCATGCTTAGGTCATTGCCATTTCCAAGTGGCTTATACTTGTCATCATATTTTCAGATACTCAACTTTCACATCTGCCAACATATCTTCACTGAAAACTTGCAAAAAAGTCTTCAGTGGAAGCTCGTGACATTTTTAGGGACAGAGTAAGGTGAAAAACAGCAGCAAGAACAAAACCCTTCAAAGATACTAAGGCTGTGCACAGGTTCCTTACAAGGACAACATAGATGTACTGATTCAGATTACTGGAGTGACCTCAACTTCAACCCATTTCTGATGCTAATCAGGTAAGACACGTTATGGACACTTCCTAGGTATCTTTTTAGTTCTAGTTTAGGTCTAAAATGTGTTTCTAATGAGCACAAACTAGACATAGCTTTGAAGAGACTTAACCAGAAGAGAAAATGACATTTCCTAAGAGTAAGGAATGTGGAATTCATCCAAAGCCACTGAATTCTTAACTACAGTGAGGCCCTTTTCTATGCTAGAGTAGAAAATCACACACATTGAGATAGATGGCACTATGATAAACTAGGAAATGCCTTTCTATCCTCACTGCATTCCACTACATATCTCTCTCACAGTGAGAGACCTCACTGCAGCCTTCCAGTACTTGAAGGAAGCATATAAAACAGGAAGGGGAATGGCTGTTTATGAGTGTGGATAGTATTAGGACAAGGGGGAAATGGTCTTAAACTGAGACAGGGGAGGTTTAGGTTGGATATTAGGAGAAGTTTTTCCACACGGATGGTGGTGACACGCTGGAACAATCGAAGGAGGTTGTGGATGCCCACTCCCTGGAGGCATTCAAGGCCTCAATGTGCTCTGGGCAGCCTGGTCCAGTGGTTGGTGACCCTGCACATAGTAGAGGGTGGTTGAAACTGGATGAATATTGTTGTTCTTTTCAACCCAAGCCATTCTATGATTCTAGGAATTTACTAAGCTTTACTAAAACTAAAAATAATTGATAAGAAGTATATAAAAAAATAATATTCAGTTGGCCTGGAAATACGTGCTCCTCAAAAAAGATCATGCACCTTGAGACTATTTTCAGACTTGCTATTTGATTTAATATGAAACAGTGTATGCAAAGCAGAAAAAACATTTCTCATGAGGTGAGCCTGGGTGAAATTCAGAGTTTTTGAATGTGTACCCTTGCTGCGTGCTGAGTCCACCTCTTCAGAAAACCTACTATCTACCAAGGATAACTGCGTTCCCTCCATTTCTGGTTACATGAAAGGAAACGCAGGTTTTTGAACTAAATACAGCTGAACCAAATCAAGATTCCACTAACAGACTCAAAGATAAAGCTTAACCAGAACTGTAAGAGTAACAGCTATAGAAAAGAGGGAAGATTCCTACAAATGCACTAGAATGCAACATATTTATAATGCACCTACAGAATAGCAGAACTTTGGTAGCACTATCCACCAGTTATAACCTAACAGGAAGAAAGGTCTAACACATGATTCTCCAAACTCATGTGTTTGTTCAATTGAGCCAAGGGATACAATCAGTGAAGCTGTGCTTGTTGATGGGTTGAGTATCAATTGTGACACTTAAGTGAACTGGCTGACCCCATTCATCTCAGCCTTCTTTCTTTACATGGAAACTAGAAATTATACTCCACATTTAGCTATGAGATATACGCATAACTGCATGATACAAATACTGCTTTCTTTAGATCATAGCACTGATGTCCAGATGTGCAAAGTTCGTTGCTTAGCTGCTTGTTGCAAAATATAAATGAAATAACGTTCACAGATTAAACATCATAAAGAAAAAGCCTAGAAGACATAAATACATAAAAATCTACACAAATGGCAAAAATGAGTCCTCTGTGTTTTTGGAAGTAACATTTTGGTAATTGTCTCACTCCAATTTATAGGAGGGAGAGGAGGTTCTTTTAGTATCTGTATACCCGGTGTGAGATTAAGAAACAATGGTTCAAGTGTTGATTCAACCAGTTTATTACAGATGTTAATTAGGAAGATGGGGAAGGGAGGATGGATGCTATTATGCATTAAGGTAATGGGAAAGGGAAGGAAGGCGATAGAAAAGATAGGAAAGAAGCAAGGAGTCTTTATAGGAAGCAAGAGGGAGATAGTCACCACCATGGATCCAGATGGTTCATAGTTCAGTCTTTGATCTTCAGAAGTGGTGGGTAGTCGGGCATTGTTGTTCTGTTGTCGAGGGCAACGACAACGACCATGAACAAGGAGATGACGGCCCCTTTTCAATGCTTTCAAAGTGGTCGAATCAGCTGTCTTTGGAGTGACAGCTCAAATCCAAAAGTGATTGACTCAGCTGTCCTTGGAGTGGCAGCTTCTGGCTCTGCGGTCTCAGCAGAAACTCCTTTGTTCCGCTCTTCCTGGCCTTGCCAGCAGATAAGAGGGAGCAGGGAAGCACCAACTTGTACCTTGCCTTGACAGGATACAATGGCATCATCCCCCCAGTTTCCCATAGCAAGCTGGAGTTATTCGATCACAGGCCAGATCTTCCACCAGTAAACTGTCCAGAGCACTCTCTTCCAGAGGCAAACAGCTGAAATTGTCCATGCAGTGATGTTGATTGCCACACGGCAACACCCATCACTCATCTCCTTGAGAAGTCAGTCTTACCACAAGAAACACCTCAGGAAGCAAGCTTTGAGACAAAAAACAAAGAAGGATTTTCACCAAAATATTCCCTGTTCTCCCTTCTATGTGAAATGCAACACTCTTGACATAAGTGGCAGTTGCCTTGTGAGCTTTGAAGGAGTTTGTGCTGCTGTCAGTATGAACTAGAGAATAAGCTGTAGATCTGACACAATCACCAGTTTTGTTGCTAATATAAAACCCAAGTTAACAAACATATTGCTCACTTTCCATAATAGCCAATGTTTATCTCTACTTACTATTCCTTTAGGACACACACAAAAAAAGCAAATTTCAGCTGCTGCATTCTCTTCTTGACAGGAATGTATGAAGTGGCGTGACATAGAAGATTAAGCAAGGCATTACAGTAATGAGTACATATTTTGCCTGCTAGCATATTTACATTTTCCTCTTTTTTATTTCAGTTCTCACTGAATCTTTAGTCAGCTGTCTTAAGCTGCTGTATGAAGCTTAATTTGCATCTGAACAAATAGCTTATTTGTCCAAAAAAAAAGGTTAATCTTTCAGTAGATCAAAAATTTCACCTTTGTTTTCTCTGACAGGATATTCTTCTTTACCCTATCTCAAGAAGAACTGATGATAGCCCTTCTTTCTATTGATAAACTGCTTCTGAAAACACAAACTTATACTTCCTTAGTTAGTAATTACTCTGTGTTCTTATCTGTAGTTCAAATTCTCTTTCAACTTGTACATGACAGTAACCTTGTGCTTGTAATTCATTCTGCCAGGCAGATGAAAACTATATGGTTTATGATGTCTTCACAATGTAGGAAAGAAACTGCAACTTTTTGGATGTTCTTGGAGATGTGAGTTATTCAAGTGCAACTTTATAGTATTTACTTTTTCCTGGTATCAACAAACAACACTTTCTGTTTATAAACCCTTGACATGAACTCTATAGTGAAAGATATGAAAGGAAGGCAATACAGAAGAAAATTGTTGTAATAAAGACATTCATCCTTTAAAACAGGTCTCAGTGTCTCTGATTTAAGTTCTGCAAAGTTGAGTTATCAAAATGTCATATATAACTACAGTAATAATTATTCTTTTGTTATTCGCAATTATGCTTGTGACAATTAAAACTAAAACAGCACAATTAGCATGTACTTTTGTTGTTCTATTGAAACAAAAATAAGAAATCTTTTCTGTTCTTAAAATTTCTACTATTTGTTTTACTTTAAGAAAAAGGACATAATTTATTTGGCTATGATGCCACATTTCCATACTTATTCAAAAGAATGCACAGAATAGAAGTTAAGTCTTGCTTATCACAGTCAGCAAGATCAGCAAGAGTACAGTCATATACAGTCAACGGTTTCTTAGAAAATCTTGTGTATGATAGTGATAAAGTAATATGAGGCCTGATCCAAAAGTAATGCCTTTCATTTTATTACGTTGGCCCACAGGCAGAGGGGTATTTTGTTGATATGGCAATAGAGACTGAACCTTCCCACCAACATTCAGTTACATGTTGTTGCTGTATGACAGATGGCAGCAGAGGGGCAGTCTGGCAAAATGGCATCTGACATGGAACCATGAACAAAGCAAAGATGTGTCACTGAATTTGACCATGTGGAAAAAATGGCACCCAGTAACAGTCATCACATTTCCTGAACAGTTATGGAGACCAACCAGTGATGTGGTGGGTGATGTTTTTTAACAGCAACAGTTTGACAACAGCAACAGTGGCGCAACACTGTTGGTGCACTAGGGCAGATTTTTATGGATGCAGTGCAAGATGTCAAATAAGTATCATTGTGCTCTATGTATCTATCATAAATTCCACAGGAATAAATAGGAAACATTGTTTTCTGGGTGACCCACCTACATGATGAGGGTCTGAATAATAAATAGTACATGCTGTATCTCAGATTAAATTCTTTTTTAATAATCAGGATTTTAGAACTTGTTCTAAGGGGCTTTCAACTAAAATTCACTATCAAGAACAAAATATTTTATGCAGAATGATAGTTCTCCATACAGCATGGTATTTCTTTAGAATGTTTTTACTTACAGTTATGCTGCTATTTAAGTACTTTCTCAAAATCAACACTTTATCAAAGGCTTTACTGTCAGTGTTGCCTTTTCAGGAAAAGAATTTACTGAGAATATAAGACCTATTTATTTAAAAAAAAAAAAAAAGTTGCCTTACATAAGATCGACAAACATACAGGGTAGTGTGATTAGGCTGACTATCTACAGACTGTATAGTTAGAAAGAGACAATAGAAAATAAATGAAAATGCTCACCCATATCCTGGGCTTACAGGAAAATACCAAATTGAACATCTCCAGGACATGATCCTTCCTCTGTGGCAGTTAGCACTTAAATGAGAAGAGGTGGAGCCAGGCTCCACCCCTTCCAGTCACACAGCTGAATTCTCTTCACTTGTGCTTCCGTGGCTGGTTCAGTGCTTGCCTCAGGTGATCAGAAGTTCAGGCTGTGACTCAACAGTTCCTGTACATCTTTTAAGAAGAGTGTCAAAATCACGATTGTACTATAATTCCTTTGTTAATTCATATACAACATTGGTTATGTTGTTTTCTTGTATGTTCACTCAAAAACAATGGTTTGACCTAATTATTCAATTAAAAAAAAAAAATCTGCAGTGGTAGGCAGTGATATTCTTAAAGCACAGATGCTTGTTTAATGTTGGTTAGTTCCATGCTAAAAAGTTTTGAAAGAGCATTGTACAAAGAGATGTAATTCTGATAAAGTAGAAGGATATTGAAATCCTAACTCCAAAGATCATTAAGTTGGTGAGTTATGGTTCTTCCACTAGAGAGAATCGCTTTGCATACTTAAATTAAACATTGTCTTTTTGTCTTGGGGTTATTTCCTTCCTAGTATAATTTCTTCTTATGGGGTTTGATTTTTTGTTGTTTTTTCATTTGTTTATTTTTAGCTGGTAATACAGGGTTTCTGTAATCCTCTCTTTGCATTTCTGCTTGAATGGTGTACAAATAGGCATGTTTACATGCTTATAACACTGGGCCCAGATACCGCAGTTTGGACTCGTCTAATGAAGTAAATGCAATTTTTACTTTGAATCAAAATTTTATGCTATTTTTCCTTTACATACTTTTTTTCTCCAAAGGCATAAGTATTACAGCATTTGTGATTTTATTTGTTTGTTTACATTATTACATATGCAATAAATATAAAAAGAAATATTCCCTGTGAGAAGCCACTAAGTTATATCAGGAGGGCTGTATAATTATGGGGCTCAGAATTTAACATTGAAAAAATCCTGGTGGTTTCAAAATATCATTTTGAGAGAAGACTTAAATGTCAGAAGATTCAAATACAAAATTATTTTTTTAATAAAAAAATAAAAGCTTCAAGCTGTAGTGAGATAAATATGCATAAACAAAGGGGAGTAAACAAGCAATAAATTGTCAACTTGATACAAGGCCATTTTTATTGTCCATGAGTGATGTAGAAGGGAATTTTTTTTTTTTTTTTTTTCTTAATTGTAAAGGAGCACAGCTGATAAGTTATTTTAGGTGCAGTAGGCTAGCTGAGAAGTAATGAACACAATAGCAGAACAAAAACAGGGAATAAATCAGACTGTGTGTGATGTCAGCAAGGATAGCTCTGGCAGTGTGGATGACCTAGGTTAACAATGAAGACAATTGAGAGCATTGAGATTAGCATTCAGATAGCATGTTTGGCTTCTGATTATGACTGTATCAACTGGAAATTAATCTTTATGGGTCTGAAAGTAAGCAAAAGAATCTGAAAAAACTGTGAAATGGTAGTGAGTTAAAGAAGCTTGAAGAAAATCACAACTAAAATCATCATAGATCCTGAGTTGAGGAAATAATCTTTCAATATGCTCAAAAACTAAATATTGTAAATCTTGCAGATTGTCTTGGTCCTGTCCAGAGTACATGCATTAATAATTTCCTGAGTGCTGTGGTGTGTCTAACAACACAGAATCCTTTGCATCTGAGAGGAAAAGAACAAAATGCTTTATTGGCCTCTCTGGTCTAGGCAGTTCATAGTGCACCATGAAGCAGACGCATCCCATTGTTCAAATGCAACAGCAACGTTAAAATCACTTTATTCCCATTTCTAGGTAGTTTCTGTTCTGGAATCTATTTCAGCAGACTGTCTTGTGTACTTGTTCTCACAGTCTTGAAGCTCTAGTTTCCCAAGAAAAATTATTGTTCTAATATTTTATATAATATGTTAATGTAACAGGATTAGCATAAACGCTTTGATGAAAGGAAAGCCAACTCCTTTTGAAGACACTTAAATCTTTTAACAGGTTGGTGATACAGTTTCTGTCCTTTCTGACAGAACTTGCTATTTATTCTGGACAGAGAGGAAGTACAGGTTTAAAAAAAATAAATATCCCAGTACTGGACCTTGATTCCAGAAGAACAGGAAGGCTGTTCTTTTAGCCATTAAGTCTATTTTCTCCATAGATTTGACAGGTTTGTCAACTTTTCCTAGGTAGTTTTGCTTCTCCGCTTGGTTACACAACAAATCTGTGAGAGCCGTGGTGTCTTAACCCTCTCAGTTACTTTCAGAGTGGGAATAGAACTTACCAAAAAGTTGGTTGTGCAAGGCAACTGGGTTACAGGCATGCATCTTTCTGAAGTTCTGCTAGGAGATGAAAAAAGTCATGCATTTCATGGTGCACAAAATCATTCACATTTTTTATAAACTGTTCCTTAGATAAGCTAAATATTGAGTAAATTTTGGTATTGAATGTTTGCAAATAAACATGTTGTAATTAATACAATTGCTTTTCTTTTCAATACTTCTAAGAAGTCCTCTTTTCTCTTTTCTCTTTCTTTCATCACTTCTCAGATGTTAGCATTTTAGGCCTAACTTCTAAGTGAATGTACCTGTGTGGTCAACCTTTGGCAAATGATTGCCCTGGATAACCTGGTAAAATGTGAATGTGAGCATAAATAGCAAAGTTTGAAACAAAGAAGTCATTCTGAGAATAAGTAGTTTGGTTGTGGTTTAACTTACGTGGCTCTCTCTCCACTCCTCACAGAAGGGATGTGTAAGTAGAGCAATTCCAGTCCCAGGAGGGAGAGGGCCTACTCATAGTGCCTATTTTCTGCTAGAGAAAAGAATATAATTGTGTATTTTTCAGTCCAATTGAAACATTTTGAAATGAATTTAGGGGAACATAAAAGTGTTTATGAACTTGTGTTTAAAATCTTCCCTTTAGTACTGCAGCTATTCTATTTTATTGCTGGTATTGATCCTGATTGCATAATTAACTACTGGACAATTGCTTGACAATTGCATCATGAAACAATTTAAATCTTGATCCAATTTAAGTAACATGAACTGAGAAATCTTTTTCTTTGACAAATTCCAATGTATAATAGACTGTTCACACGCTCGAGTGAACCTAATGAGGTTCAACACGGCAAAGTGCAAGGTTTTGCACTTGGGCCGGAAGAACCCCAGGCACCTGTACAGGCTGGGAGGAGTTGTCCTTGAGAGCAGCTCGGCAGAGAAAGACCTAGGGGTCCTGATAGATGAGAAACTTAACATGAGCCAGCAGTGCGCTCTGGCAGCCCGGAAAGCAAATGGGATCCTGGGCTCCATCAGGAGAGGGGTGGTCAGCAGGGATAGGGAGGTGATTGTCCCTCTCTACTCTGCTCTTGTGAGGCCCCACCTGGAGTACTGTGTCCAGGTGTGGAGCCCTCAGTACAAAAAAGACATGGAGATTTTGGAAAGGGTCCAGAGGAGGGCCATGAAGATGATCAGGGGGCTGGAGCACCTCCCCTATGAGGACAGGCTGAGGGAGTTGGGTTTGTTCAGCCTGGAGAAGAGAAGGTTGCGGGGTGACCTCATTGCAGCCTTTCAATACCTGAAGGGAACTTACTCCCAGGAGGGGAGTAAACTCTTCGAAAGGGCTGATAATAGCAGGACTAGGGGAAATGGTTTTAAGTTAAAAGAGGGAAGATTTAGGTTGGATGTTAGGGGGAAGTTCTTTACTGGGAGAGTGGTTGGGTCCTGGAATAGGCTGCCCAGGGAGGTTGTGGATGCCCCGTCCTTGGAGGTGTTCAAGACCAGGTTGAACAGGGCTCTGGGCAATCTGATCTAGTAAAGGTGTATGTTTGGTGGCCCTGCTAGGCAGGGGGGTTGGAACTACATGATCCTTGAGGTCCCTTCCAACCCGGGTCATTCTGTGATTCTGTGATTCTGTGGAAAAATTAATTTAGTCATGTTGCAGAGGTCCATTGTTGAAAAAAAATAAGTATAATTAACTAAAAATTAAAATCAGTTGAAAATGGTGATACTGTCTTTATGAATTGTTCTGTCAAAAATCAAAGAAGAATGCTGTGACAGCAAAACAGTTAAGATAATAAAGGACATCATGACTACAGCTTACTTTAGCCGTATTTTAGTGCAACTAAAAAAAAATACATAGCATAAAGTCATGATTCAGCATATGGCTCACAAATGTAGGAATTTTTCTGTCTCTGCACATTGATAACCCTAGATACCTGGGTCTGTCTCTACCTCTGTTAGTGATGATAACTCTAGGGAATTTCAGTTACATCAAGGTCTATTTTTTCCTCATCTGTATCTAGGGAAAAATTCTTAAAACAACTTCAGTATTTTTTAATGAGTTGCTGAAAAGAGAATCTACATTTTTGCTTCACTTTTCAGAATATCTTTACAGCTTACTTCTTCACTTTGCTTTATAACAGCAGGCATCACACTCACCAACTTCTAAAAATCTTTAAATCTAAAAATAATTGCCAGGTGTTCCTGATAGCTCATCATTACCACCTTCAGAACTTCTTTCTTTACCTCACATCACCTACACTGTGATAAATTTTCAGGACACTTTCACTGAATAGAACTTATACTTCAGTAACTCAAGATTTATTTTATTAATCATTTAAGTTGATCTTTATAATATATATTTGTTCTGCAAGTTTGTTCCGACTTATATTTATTCTTTAATATCCCATACATATTTGACTCACTATAGAAAGATAGTTCCAAAACAAAAATAAATAAGATAAAATACAAATTTTTCAAATTACTATTGATTGAAATGAGGCAAGTTGGACGTGAGCCAGCAGTGTGCCCTGGAAGTCCAAAGGGTCAACTGTACCTTGGGGTGCATAAGACCCAGCATTGCCAGCCAGGAAAAGGAAGGAATTGCCCTGCAGGGAAATAAATAGGAGGCATTACTTTCAGGACAATGTACATACAATCTCAGTGGCCTTTGTGAAGTACACAGACAGACCATCTGTTTATTATTCTTATAGCACAGTTATCCTGTCAAAGAAAGATATTAAATATTTTTCTATTATTTGGTATAGATACCTCAGTTTGAGATTTTTATGTCATTTTAGCTTTTTTTTTTTTTCCCCACCATGCTCTATTCTCTTGAAATTTATAATTTATTTTATAATGTATTCACGTATTTTTTTCTGAAAAGAAAACCGGACTTGGTGCTCTGTAATTTTACTGACCCTGATTTTCTCTCTTTTCTAATATAAGTAATATATTTGCTTTCTCTAGTCCTCTGGGACCATTCTCATATTCCAAGAAGTCTGTGCTAATCAGTAATAGTTGACAACAAACAGACAACAACCCATCTTATACCTTTAGTGTTGCCAGAAGAATTTCATCAGACCTTGACAATTTGAATTTCATATACTTTCTTCCATATGTTTTCCCCTTTTTTTTTTTATCCCATGCTCATCTTTTGATTAAATCTCTTTTTTTTTTTTTTCTTCTATGTTTCTTATTATGGTTAACAGCTTTTTATTTGAATTCACAGAATCATAGAATATCCCAAACTAGAATAGATCCACAAGGGATAGAATGAGAAAGTATCCCAAGTTGGAAGAATCATCAAATGCAACTTGTGCCTCCACAGAGGATAACCTAAAATTCAGCCTCTATGTCTGAAAACTGTCCAAATGGCCCTTGAACTCTGGCTCTTGGGGCCATGACCACTTCCTTGGGGAACCCATTCCATGCCCACCGCCCTCTGGAAAATAACATAAAGATATGAAACTTCATGTAAATGTCAGTAATGAATATAGAAAGATAACAAAGAGTACAATAACACTCTTTGATAGAGCAAATTCTCAGCTAAAAAACAATATTTTTTTAACACAGTCACCACCATGAGCTATGCATTTTTGTCAGTGATGAATAAGAGCCTGTATGCCATGCTCATAAAAATCTGCGTCAGCAGAGGTGGTAGCTGTGCATAGCAATCTGGAACATAGTCTGTTTTTCACTTTCCTGTTGCCAGTACTGAAACACATTACTCATCACTTCACTGTACTCACATGCTCTATTTGGTCTCCACAAACATTCAGCAAGTGTCAAGGAATGTTAGTGGGTGCCATTTTTTCCAAAGGGAGGAATTCAGTTCCACACCTTTCCTTCACATGCACTTCCATGTCAGATGCCATTTTTTCAGACTTCTTTTCTGCTGCCATCTGTCACACAGCAACAAGTTGTAATGGAATATTGGTGGGAAAGTTCAGCATCAACCGCCATACCACCAACATCCACCTCTGATATCATGGGAAAAAATAATAAAATAGAAGGCATTATTTTCAGAGCAACTGTTGCAGACATATGTATACAATAATTGGTTTTGATGAAAGATAAAGATTCAAAGATGAAGATTTATTAGTCAATAATTGGTTTTAATCAAAGATAAAGATTCAAAGATGAAGATTTATTAGTCAAAGTTCATTTGTAAGACAATACAAAATTAACTGTATATGCATGTATAGAAATATTTTATGCACTTCACGTTAGCAGTGAGTTAATATTGTAGATCCAATGGAATAGAACCCTGCATGTCAAAAAAAATGAAGACTTTGCTTCATAAAAATGAAATAGTAAAAAAAGCAGTTATTTATCAAATGATAGAAATAATTAGTTTTTAAAACACTGTCTCAGAGTTAAAATTAAGCAGAGTACTACAATATCAGCATCCAGTTTGTTAAGATGCATAGGTGAAGCAGTAATGCTAAGTCATGGTTTGAAATAGTGACTGAGCACCTGGTGGGAAGGCAGGGCCAACCCAGGAGAGCTCAGGTGTAAGCAATGCACCTGACTGACCAGAAGGGGTGGAGCCAGGATCCACCTTGCTAGACATCTTAATGTACCTGAGGTCTTTTGAAGGTAAGTAGATTCCTTCTTCTATTTTTGTGACTATAGCTACTGCACAGGAATAAGTCTTCACTTACTGTAGTGCAGGACTTTGCTGTTCTGCTGTTATTGCTGCACTTTCCATTGTGTTACAATAGGCTAATGATGAGTCACTGGCTTCTGGGTTGATTAACTAAACTGACTGTGAGTAACTCTTGGATAAAGTAGATAACAGTGAGTAGTTTTTGTGGGTAGCCCTGTGAGCAATTACTGGAGTTTAAGGGGAAATAAGGAGAGAATCAGCCAAACCTCAGAGAGAACTGACAGAACTGGAGATCTCTTGGTTAGTGACAATTTATAAAGCTGGCATAGCTGTAGCAATCCCAGCCTGTGAGTTGAGTTTGGTAACTTTATCACTTGTATCATGTAACTTTCTATACTATAATATAAAAGTACTACTTAAGCTTATGGATATGGCAAGTTTTGAATTTTTCCTATGCCATGCTGTATAGATTCTCTCCATGGAGGGAAGCTTCTCCTTCTTGATTATTCAAGCAATTAAGTAACTTTCTTACTAGAAAACAACTCTATTCATAAAGGGTAACTACTTAAGAATCTTTTTTGCACTCTTTCAAATGAAGGCCATGGAGATGACATCTTTGCCAGTATCAAGTGGGGGCCATCTTCAGGTTCTGATATAATGACCTGTCCCGAGCCTCTCTTTCAGCCAAGAAATACATGTAGAGCAGCATAGTGTGAAAGCCGAGATACTTATACAGCACAGTATAACAAAATCCTGCACTTAAGTTCACTGGTAAGTGGATCACTAACTCATATATGTACAATGATTTCTCAGTCAGGATCACTGTATTGTACCCCTTGGTCCCCAGTCCATATGCTTTTCCTTAAGTTATTCTAAACTATAGGTTATATCACTGGCAGAGGGACTTTTCAAGTACAAAGAATCAAAAGAGAATGAATGGCCTGCCCAAGAATGGTAACTCTTAATAGGATGTCTTCTGCAAGATTCACAATATAACGTTCAGCAGGTGTTTCTATGTGTTTAATACGATCAGCAAATCTCGTATATCTCAGGCTCTTAGAGGTGATCCTTATCACCATATGCTCATTCTCTAAGAAAAACTCTCTTTAGCAGTGAAAATCCCACATAGATATACCACAGTAGTATTTCAATAATCCCTGAAAACCATTTCCCACCTGTTAGAAGAATATCTTCTATGCCGTTTAATACCAATGGGGTATACTTACAGGCATATTTTTAGGCTACATCCTACTGCTTCTAAACACACTGCAATAATTATACTTAGTGACATTCTGGTACAACTCATACTGACTTTACAGTTCTTCAGGATTCTTTCTCTTTGAATTGTTGGGAACAGGAAAGATGATGATTCAATGAATTCAAAACAACTTTGAAAAAGCGACTCTTTGCTTATCTCTGTGGCAGTTCAATAGCTTTCTAGAGCTATAAGTGACTAACATAAGGGGCTAAGGAACCTGGCATTACTTCACTTAGTTATACACTTAGGCGTCTTTTTTTCAGTTTTCTGAGATAAACTGGAGGATGCAGCTATAAGAAAAAGGCAACACAAGAATTCTCTTTGGGGATGTTTTGTGTACTCCAGTAACTAATACTGATTAAAAAGTATCTGTGAATAACTGTGGGCATCCAGATGAGCAACTGGGGGTTAGAATTTCAAGTAGGTTTAATCATTTCTGTTACCAAGTCTAAATTAAACTGAGATTTGGGTAAATAATTAAAAATAATTACAAAAAAAAAGTGCTTTGACATGGAAGGTAGAAGCTGCTCTTCTAAATAGAGCTGAGTTTTTCATATTTCAAGTGCAAAGAGTTAAGAAGTTTACTATGTGGAAGACAGTAATGAATTCAAGATGTGATAATGGAGCATTGGGCTTTTTGATCCAATTCTGAAAAGCCCTCAAGATAAAATGCTACATTCTGAAAAATGCTGTAGCCAACTTGGTTATTAGAGTATGTAATCAGTGTTCGTAGAAGAGTCTGCTGATATTCAGAAAAATATGGGGGAAATAATTTACTTGCAGGATGTAAATTTTTCTCTAATCTGGGAGATGAAAAGAACAGTGAACAAAACCAAAAAAGAGAATGCTATATGGCAAAGGTGAAACTGAAAGTACCTGAAATAGGTGAACTCTACACTACAACAGATTATTTAAGCATTGGCACAAGTTGCTCTGAAGGACTGTGGAGTTTCCCTCCTTCAAAAGCAACGTAGGTCCTGAACAGCCTGATCTGGATAGACATATATAAACAATATTTTCAAGCAGGGTTGGGCCAGATGACTTTCAAAGGTCTCTAAGATCAGATATTCTGTGGAATGTTTATCCCTTACAGCAAATTACCTTCTCCTCTTGCATTTTTTTCATTGTGTATATACCTCAATTATGTCAGAAGCTACATCAATAAGGACAACAGTATAAGGAATTAAATCACTGCTTTTGTTCACTCTAACACTGAATTTTATCTCTTGAGGCATTTATATTTTTGTATGAACTGCAACATATGGTACTGTAGCTAAATAGCTATTTAAGCATGCTATACCATCAGTTTGATGTGATTGACAGAGATTGAAAGAGTGGTTATCATACTTCAGTGAACATAAAATATATTGTAACTTTCTTCTTGAAAGAAGAAAAGCCCTTGAACACCGCTACATGGATCTACTGAATTTCTGAGTATAATTTACTAAATTATCTAATAGAAGTTTGTTTCCTATTTAAAAATACTGCTTCTGGTTGATTCACATAGTGATGTCACAACTCGCTGTTTATAGTATCACAAACATTTCCATGGAGAGAGACTGTGATACCACCCACAGATATATAATGGAAATGAATCAAGAGGACAATGCCTATCATTCTTATTTATATTCATAAGAGAAAACAGATCAGAACTATAGCAGATGCACTTCCGAAATAGTGGATGCAAAAGCTTATACTTGCTACAGGAAGATTATCACGTTATCTCTTATGTTGTCAATTTACAACTGATTTCAACATTGAAGAGTTAAGAAACATACCCAAAAATCATATTGTGATAGCTTCGTGAAAACATTTTATCTATTTATAACCTACTAATCCCATGTCACTGTGCTTCCCGGAAAATACTGCAGAAGCCCATATGGGGCACAACCTTCTTGATTCCTTTTAGAGCTACTACGAAAAAAAGAAACAACTGAAATAAAGTCAAAAAGGAGTAAGTCCTAAATAGCCGTGAAGACTGAGATGTAGAAGCAAAGATCAAACTCAGTTTTTCTGAGGGTGCAGACATGACTGCTGAGTTTTACTTCTACGAAGTAGTAGTATTCAAGTCCTGCTGGAAACTCAAATTCTAGTCTAAAATCTTGTGTCAGAGGTTTTGCCCTCTCACGTATCCTGTTTTGGCTATGAACTTAACCAAATAAGGCATAATAATAGTAGACATCCTTAAAATATGCCATAATTGTATTTGATGTTGCTCTTCCAGAATGCTTTAGTGTTCACCAGTTTTAAGATATTAGTGAGCAGTACAAATATAATGACAAGCTTAGTATTTACAAACATGTCATAGAAACATTATATTCGCTGCAAGTCAAAAACCCTTCTTTTCAACCTTCTATTTGCTAAGGTGAAGAGGAGCCAAAGTCTACTGAGATTAAAAACACTTTGAAGGCCTCAACAGTTCTAAAAATTCTGCACTCAATAAATATTGCCAACTGGATGTACTTGGTAAAATCTGTATGATTTAATGTACTTTTGAAGATTGTTATCACAGATGATTTTGCAGAGGAACCTTGGAAAAGTCCAGCTGACTGGGAAAGGCATCTCAGAGGAGAGATTAGCGAGTCCCATAGCTGAGGATAGCAAGGTTGCCTTAAAAAGTTCATTATAAAAAGTATCATTTAAATCATAAAGAAGAAAGAAAAATACTTAATTATACCACATTTCACTCACTGGAACTTATATGGGGGGAAACAACAGAAGAGTATTTCTGTAGTTTTGATGTGTCCCCATGTATTCATTTTATTTTGCGTTACTTATTATTATTGATTTGCATTAGCCAAAAATAATAAAGAAAGTTTTTTGATTCCAAGTTGTATAGTATGTTAAAAAGAACAAAACATTTACATTCCTGGAAAGAAACTAGCTGAAATTTATGTTGTATTAGGCTTATATTGAACCTAGCTGAATGCCATAAATACATTGCACTGTGGGAGTCATTAAGGAAAGTAGCTCTGTGACAGTGTCAGCCAAAATCTGTGTATCCCTTTCAGCATCCTTTGTATGACACACAAAAAAAGAAAAAAATCATTAAAAACAAAAAACACATCAATATCAAATGATCTGGCAACTCTGATTTCTATAGTTACAGTATAATAATGATTTTAAATGTTACTTTTTTTTTTATAGAACCAAATACTGACTTACAAAATGGCCCAGTACTTTTAAATTATGCAGTTTTACCAACAGGGTGCACACTTATGAGATTTTCCAGATACTGACCAGTGGATTGATGCAGTGGGACTAGCAGTGTTGATGTGAGTCACCTGTTTATAAGAGATGATGAGTAAGTATGAGGGCTACACTTCCAGCATGTAAAATGATGATAGATAATTCATTCTTTTTAAACACGTCATTGCTCTGGAATGTTATGCATTCCAAATGTATGCTTGAAAGTATTTTTGGCATCTGAGTTTATAGGTATTATCATGCTTCGGGGATATTATTTTCCTGTTCCCCATTGCTCTGTAAAAATACTGATGGCAGAGTAAAATGGATATACTAGCACAGCAGCTAAACTACACAGAGTAATACATTATGTGCATACCTGCTTATGAGGCTGACTGGTTGTGCGTACCATTGCATGAAGAGGCCACAAGTAGCCCCATACCAGCTGCAGCTGGATCTTAGATATGCACAGGGTTGGGCAGGCAAAGGTGAGGCCATGCAGCAGCCACAGGGGTAGTAAAAATGGGGGAGATGCAGGAAGGGGACAGTGTGGCTGTTCTGAAGTACCTTAAGGAGACCTATCCCTGAAGTCTGTGATCCAAGCCAGACCTGAGGGAGAGATGTGTGTGGACAACCATGACCCCACTAGCGAAGAAAAATATAAGGGAGAAGCCAAAAGCATGGAGAAACTATCTAGACACAGCAGAAATACACGCTAGCCCCATATCCTAAGCTTCCCTTCAACCAGGGTGCTCGGAGGGACTGATGGAAGTGCCAGCAAATTGCAGGCAAAGCTGAGAATTGGCAGGGCATATGAGAGGTGATGCCAATGCTGAGCTTGAGGGGAAGAGATTTATTGAGTTGTTTATGTTGTCTTAAGACCAATGGAGTGATTAGGAATTTTTGTTAATTGGCAATAAATTAAAATCAAAGTTCCACAGAAACAATTGTTTAACCTGCCATTCTCAACTAACCAGCTCCTGCTTACAGCAGCTTGGGTGTGCTTCCTGTTCAAGTTCCCTGTCAAAACTTCAGTCTGTTCATTGTGCTTGCTGAGCTAGGCAGGTGGGCACACATATTCCCCTGGTCCTCTAGCAAGCAGCTCCTCAGTTGGTGGCTGATGAAGAGGTGGTCATCTGCTTATACAGACTGCCCAGGGTTACTGCAAGAGGCTGTTACCTGTTCAGTCACTCCTGGTTGTATTCCCTGAGTATGTGCACTGACATATGGAAAAAAAATATTGAGATGCAAAATAGTAGCAGAGAGAAGTAAACAAGCAAACATTTAAATTTGGGTATTTGGAATTGAGGGAGAATGGAGAGGAAAATTTAGAGTGGGAAGTTACTCTTGGAAGGAAAGTGGCTCATTCAGGATTTAACAAAAAAAAAAAAAAAAAAAAAAAATCTCTGAGGTTTCCCATTGTTTTAGCCTAAACTCTGTTTCCTCTGGAATTGTTCATAGCTGCTCAGAAAGTCTTAGACCTCAAAAGGACTGCCTGTCTTTCAATATACTTTTTCTTAGTTGCATAGTGAAAGCTATCCCCATATATGAATAAGAAAGCTTTGTAAGGACCACACCCCATTCACAGAGGATCAGAGATAGGATAATGTGTAAATATGCTGAATAACTTAACAGATAAACATCAGGACATCTGTTCTGTGTTCTGTTATTTGTTGTTGGTGATGTTATTTTCTTTTAAATTCAGTGCCTTGTGCAGGATTTTGTCTTTAAAAAAACAAAACCAAAACCACAAAAAAACATGTGCATAAAAGTTTTCTTTGAAACAGATGGCAACTTAAATTATACAGCGTAAGACTGCTCATGCATGTTACTGAAGACTATTCACATCAAACCTCCCCCTGAGCCCAGAGAAACAAGGCAGTTGGAAGAACATAAAACTAGGTTGACTTAAATGTGTGTCACAAAGTTTTATGTTAAAAGCAAATGTAGGAGTCCATCAGGAAGAACTCATCAAAATTACAAAGTCTCTTCTTAAATAATCAGTCTTCCGTTATCAAAAGTAAAGACCATTTCCAAAATGGTATCACCATAAGGTGATATATTCAAGTGAGATTGTACAAATTATTCATATTTAATTCTTTTCCTGAAACACTGTTCCAGTTCTGGATGGAGAATAATCTCTTGTTAATAAATCAAAGGTAATGGACTGTTTAATGTTTTGCCTAGTGTCATTCTCCCATCAATCAACGTCCCAGTTTTACATAGCCATCATAAAAAAAACAAAGCAAAACAAACAAACAAACAAAAAAAAACAGAAGGAAAATTATATTTTGTAGCTTTATCTAATATAGTTTTAATCATCTTACCAATACAAGAAGAATAGAAAAAAATAATGTATGCAATGTATTGTTCAATAGTTATTCAAGTAAGGTAAAGACCATAGACCTTAAATTATTTTAGTGGAAATAAAATAGTGATTAAACATGTGAAACCATCACCTTAAACCAACCTGTAAATTGACACAATCTTTGGAAGTATTTCTAGATTTTCTAAGGGTAGAGATGCTTGTACTTTTATGCTGCTACATCTCAAACCAAACATTTTGGTTTGGATCTTCCTCATGTGGTCCACTCTATCTTTCTCTTTGGTCACTATCAGAGTCTGTGCTGAAATGAACTTAGTGGATCTCTCCGGGGCAAAAATAAAGCAGATGTTTTCAGGAGGCTGTTCATTACAAGTATGGTTTAATTCCTTGTTGTTTGTTTTTTTTTCAAATAGAGCTTTGTGCTACCATATTCAGGACATGCAGCACATGCTAAGTGTCCTGGAAGGCTTTTTTTTTCCCAATTGTAATGGGAAATTAGAGGGGAGAGTAGATTTTGGATGAACTTAGAAAATGAGAAATTGAAATCAGGCACTGAATAATCAAAAATATTTTAGCAGAAGTCAGAAGCTGTAGTACCTTAGTTTTTATTGTAGCTAGAGGATACATTTGCTTCCAGAACTTTGCTCGAATTGTAGTGAAAGGGACAGAGTTCAATTTTTTCCAAAGATATAAAACATATTTTGATTAGCCTTTTATCTTTTTAAATGTTTTTAGCTTTTAAGGGAGAGAATTAACTAGATCTTTTTGTAGGGTCAGATAAAACGTATCATTTTTATCTATCTGTTTCTGTAACTTTTCAATTGTTCGAACAAAATAATCAGTTAAAATGATTTCAGATTTTCAGATTTTTTGTAAATACAACAGAAAATCAAAACTCTAAGCCCAGTCATGCTTATAAAAACTAACACTGAGAATGCCTTACCATGTGGATACCATATAATATAGTAGTCAGCTCTATATTGTTACACCTGTGTCATTCAATGAAGGAATTTCAGGGACTAGTCCTGGGCCCTGAAGCTTATGTCCATTTGCCAAAGGCTACACCCTTCTAGAACATGCTGTCTGTGTCCACACTGGTGACTTCTGTCTACCACTGAATCTTGTATGGCCCTTATCGTTGGATGAATTAGAAGAAGCTGTGGGGAAAAAAAATAAATAAATACCAATACAGTGACAGAATGTTTGGTAGATATATTTATTTGAAACAAAAATTTGGTACAATTCAAAAGAAGAGATTTATATACTTGTACCAAATATGTTGAAATCCTCAGCTTTACAATGGGATTATAGGGATTTATCACCATCCGTCAAATCCAAGAACTGAATGCCTAAATTAAGGTCTGTGGCAATGTTAGAAGTGAGTTTTTTCGGCTCCGTGAGATGCTGGAATACTCAAATGCCACAGCACAAATTAACTTTGGTGTAACAACCTCAATTGAACTTATGGGTAAGATATTAAACTTCTTTAAATATCATCCTGTATCCATTACAAAAAAGGATCAGTGCTTAATCTAACATTTCAGTTTTCATCCCAAATTTATATACGTTCTATATAATAATTAATTGTAAATTGCCCTAACATTAAAGGCAGCTCTGCTGTTTGCCTTAGGTCTATGCTCCAATCTTCCATCACACACTTTTTTTTAAGGGATTTCTGTTACAAGTTATCATTCCCTGATGAGAAAATCTTTGATTGTTTTGCCCACAACTTGCACAAGTAACAAGGAAAATAGCTGCATGAATAATTGCCCTGGAGACTGCTTCAGACTTCAAAGGCTCTGTATATGAAAGGTAGATCTTCAGAGTTCTTGCAGTTGACTCCAGGGCAAAGGGGGTAGGGATGCGTGGAGAGAGTACACCTCTTTCACAACTGTTCAGTTATGCAGCTTTCATTTGGCAATCCTTGCTCTAGTTTTTCCAATCTACTATGGAGCATCTGTCATCACAGCGTGAACCTCATTCTACAAAGAAATTCCTCAAATAAACCAGTTCAGGATATGAATAAACTCTCTTCTCTATCACAGGCTTTTAGGTGCCATTGGTGTACATGTGTTCTTTCAGAGCCTGTTATCTTTTAATTCCTCATGGACCTCTGTCTTTCAGGTTCACTAGCTAAATGGCTAACATGTTTGTACCAGTATTTCCTCGCTTATGTGAGTGATTAAGTATATTTGAGGTAGTAGAGTCTTAAATTTGTTATCTTATGATTTACGATATTGCACTCCTGCTAATGCTTTCTCTGTTATTTTCTTTCTTGAGCTTTTACCCACAGAACAAGGACAGTAAAGCAGAAAACACTGTCTTTGTATTGTCTGAAGAATTAACTTCCAAGTAAAATCAATCTAGGTATTAATCAAACAAATGTCATCTACTTTGAAATCAATCATGCAGCTAGATCTAGCACTGTTATGAACAACTTTAAAACTGGAAAATAGGTAATACATATTTTAGAGCTTATAATTGGCTGAATTGAAAACAAAATGTGTTTCTTGGCAAAATGCTGAAGAGAGCAAAATATTAACTATTAAGGTGCTATGCTGTATCCTCATAATGTTTTCCTTTAAAATGTGCCATTCATTCATCTATTTTTAATAACTCACTGATGTATTTGTCATCATTTGTTGATCTGTCTGATTTTAGGAAGGCCCTACAGAGGGATCTAGATAGACTGGATTGATGAGCTGAGACCAGTGGGATGAAGTTCAACAAGGCCAGGTGCCAGAACAACTTCATGCATCACCACCCATTTAGGGAAGAATAGATGGCAAGATAGATGGAGGGAAAAGATCTGAAAGTGTTGGCTGATGTTCAACTGAGCATGAGGCAGTGCTGTGCCCAGGTGGCTGAGAAGGCCAATGGCATCCTGGTTTCTAGAAGAAATAGTGTAGCCAGCAGGACCAGGGTGGTGATCGTCTCCCTGAACCCAGCACTGGTGAGGCCACAGCAGTTATGGGCTTCTAACTACAAGAAAGATATTGAGGCCCTGGAGTGTGTTCAGAGAAGGGCAACAATGCTGGTAGGAATCTGGAATGCAAGTCTTAATTAGGAGAGGCCGAGCAAACTGGAATTGTTCAGGTTGGTGGAAGCAAGGTGGAAACCTTATAGCTCTCTATGACTGCCTGAAAGGAGGCGGGAATCAGTGTCTTTTCCTGGGTAACAGTCATAGAACAAGAGATAATGGCCTCAGGTTGAGCCAGTGGCAGTTCGGGTTGGATATTAGGAGGAATTTTTTCTCAGAAAGAGCGATCAGGCACTGGAATAGGTTGTCCAGGAAGGTGTAAGAGTCATCATCGCTGGAGGTGTTTAAGGAAAGGGTAGATGTAGTACTCAGGGACATGGTTTAGTGGGCAATATTGGTGGTAACTGAATGGTTGATGATCTTAGAGTTCTTTTTCCACCACCTCAGGGGTGGTGCCCTGCTAGACCTACTCTTCACTAAAAGAGAAGGACTGGTGTGAGGGTTGGAGACTCTCTTGGGCAGAGTGACCGTGAAATTGTAGAATTTTCTATTCTTGGAGATGTCAGAAGGATGACCAGCAAAACTGCTATCTTGAACTTCAAGAGGGTAGACTTTGACCTGTTCAGGACGCTTGTAGCATGGGTCCCTTGGGAGTTGCTTTTTAAAGGCAAAGGTGTCCAGGCTTCCCAGATTCCTGTAAGCCTGGACACTTCTCGAGAAGGAAATCTTAAAGGCACAAGAATAGGCTGTCCCTGAATGCCCTAAGATGAGCTGTAAGGGAAGAAGACTGGTGTGGATGAGCCAAGAACTGTTGTTGAGACTCTGGAAGAAAAAGAGAGTCTATGTCCACTGGAAGAAGGGACAGGCTACTTGGGGAGATTACAAGGAAGTAGCTAAGGTATGCAGGGATGAAGTTAGGAGGGCAGAAGCCCAACTTGAACTCAGATTGGCCACTGCAGTAGAAGAGAATAAGAAACCCTTTTATAAATACTCCAATAGTAAGAGAAGATCCAGGGACAATGTCCATTCTTTACTTCATGCAGTAGAAAATGTGACCACTGAGGATAAGGAGAAGGCTGAGGTCCTCAATGCCTTCTTTACATCGGCCTTTAATAGGCAGATCAGTTATCCTCAGGGCACTTTGCGCCCTGATCTGGAAGTCTGAGGTGCTACACATAATACACCCCAAGTGATTCGGGTGGAGACAGAGAGCTCCTCCATCTGGACTGTCACAAGTCCATAGGACCAGATGGGCTTCATTGTAGGGTGCTGACAGAGGTGGCGGAGGTGACTGCTGAGCCAGTCTCAACCATCTACCAGTGCTTCTGGTTATCTGGAGAAATCCCATAGCATTGGAGGCTTGCCGATGTGACTCTCATCTACAAGAAGGGCCATAAAGAGGATCCAGGGAACTACTGGCCTGTCAGCCTGACTTCGGTACCGGGGAAAGTTATGGAGCAAATTGTCTTGGGTGAGATCACATGGCATGTGCATGGCATCCAGGGGATCAGACCCAGCCAGCACGTGTTCATGAAAGGCAGGTCATGCTTGACCAACCTTGTCTCCTTCTATGGCTGGGTGACCAGACTGTTAGATGAGGAAAAGGCTGTCGATGTAGTCTACATCTAGACTACAGCAGTCTTTGACCCAATCTCTCAAAATATTTTTCTGGGGAAACTGGCTGCCTGTGGCCTGAACAGGTATATTTTTCTTTGGATAAGGATCTGGCTAGAGGGCCATGCCCAGCAGGTAGTGGTTAATGGAGTTAAGTCCAGCTGGTGACCTGTTACAAGTGGTGTCCCCCAGGTACTGGAGCCCATCTTGTTTAATGTCTTTATTAATGACCTAGATGAAGTGGCTAAGTGTACCCTCAGTAAGTTTGCAGATGATACCAAGTTGGGAGGTAGTGTTGATCTGCTTGAGGGTAGGGAGGGAGGGACGTAGATAAGTTGGATTACCGGGCTGAGGTGAATGGTTCAACAAAGCCAAGTTCCAGGTCCTGCACTTTGGCCACAATAACCCCATGCAGCACTATAGACTTGGGGACGAGTGGCTGGATGATTGTGAAGAGGAAAGGGACCTGGGTTGTTGGTTGATGTTCGGCTGAATATGAGCTGACAGTGTGCCCAGGTGGCGAAGAGGGCCAACGGCATCCTGGCTGCATTATAAATAGTGTGGCCAGCAGGAGCAGGGAGGTGATCATCCCCCTGTACTCAGCTCTGGTGAGGCCACACCTCGAGTACTGTGTTCAGTTTTGTGTCCCTCACTACAGGAAAGACATTGAGGTCCTGAAGCATGTCCAGAGAAGGGCAATGAAACTGGTGAGGGGTCTGGAGCACAAATCCTATGAGGAGCAGTTGAGGTAGCTGGGACTGTTTAGTCTGGAGAAGAGGAGGCTCAGGGGAGTCCTTATTGCACTCTACAACTTCCTGAAGGGAGGTTGTGGTGAAGAGGGGTTTGGCCTCTTCTCCCAGGCAACGAGCAGAACCTGAGGAAATGGCCACAAATTGTACCAGAGGAGGTTTAGGTTAGACAGGAGGAAAAACTTTTTCTCTCAGAGAGTGGTCAGGCATTGGAATGGCCTGCCAAGGGAGGTGGTGGAGTCGCCATCCCTGGCAGTGTTCAAAAGGCATCTGGATGAGGAACTACAAGATATGGTTTAGTAGCTTGTGGTAGCAACGGTAATGGGAGGATGGTTGGACTAGATGATTTTGCAGGTCATTTCCAACTGTATGATTCTATGAACCTTGAAGATTGTATTCTATGACTTGAAAAATACATATATAAATATAGATATAGCTCAGTTCTAATAAAAACATAGAAAATATAAAATAAGTTTAAGAGTGAGAGAGGACAGGAGGTAAGGAGACAAAAGTAAAAAATACTGACAAGCAAAAGTTAAAGAAGGAAAACAACACAAAATATAAGCAGAAAAATAGATGAGAGAATATTCATCCCTAATCACTACAGACTTACAAGAGATTTGGGAAGTCCCAGTTATGCATTTTTTTAACCTGCTCAATCTGTTTGATAACTCTTATAGCCAGGTGTGAGTCAGTGAAGCATAGAAAACTGCCTTCTACCTCACCTTCTGAGCCTTCTGTTTTGTGTTTGCAAGGATTTGAAAAGGGATTTCTATTACTGCTGGTCACATGCTTCATTTCCAAAACCATTCTGTGCATTTAAAAGAAGAAATCATAAATCATCAAAAAGATTATATGGAATTGCATTTCACACCAAAAAAGGTGCACCAGGGACGGCAGCTAGCTGTCCAGTCTACTGCTCTCCAGATTATCTTCAGGATTTCTGTATGTCTCATGTTTGCTGAAGTGCTTATTGCTGTAGGTTTCCTTCAGCTATACATTCTATATCATATTACCTTTAGAAACTGATTTAGTTCATGACCTATCCTATTTATTTTCTCTTAATGAGCTAAAAAGTAAAAAAAAGTAAAAAAAAAAAAAAAAAAAGTAAAAAAAATATTAAAAGTATCACCTTCCAGTAACTATTAACTGGGGAAAAAAAAAAAAGAAAAAAGACACAAGTCCTAATACTACTAGAAGAATACTTTTTACATAACTAAGAACTTAAATCTCTTGACAATTATTCCATTCTGACAAGTAATATTTTTGCTAATAGGATCTCATAAATGCCTGTTGAAATCAAATTCTTATCTTGACAGCTATAGAGGACTTCAAATATTACAGCTGAGAAGAACATCTTTCACTTTGTCGGCGTTTGTTTTCTCAATTTTCTGCTCTGCTCACACTTTTCTTACAGGTGAGAGGATAGGATATTGGTTTACTCAATTTGTAAGACTCTCAAAGGAAAGAGCCTTGTAAATGTTTTTTTTTGATTGTTTGTTTTTTAATGCTTCTTTCAGTACGCAGAATACACCAATCTAATGAAAGCTGCTAGTTCTGCCCAGTAAAATTGCCATTTGTGTAGGATCAATTTTCCATCTGCTCTGAAACTCAGCAGTGACAGGGTAAGTGTATCTAAACATCTTACATTATTTAAGTACTAACAGATGCAACAGGAGAGAAGTTGTAATGTAAATGTATGTACACACACTTCAGCAGAAACAGGAAATGCGTCACATGTGATTTGCTAAAATGTATCTATGTTTCAAATTACATTTTGTTCCAATAGTCATGTTTTGTACTTAATTTCTTTTTGAAATAGTAGCCCTTGGCCAACCTAATTATTAGCTTTTTCCATAAGCTAATGCTGTGGGGAAGCAGATGACAATATCTCTTTTTCTTTTTGCAAGTCTGGACTAAGAAACAGTGGGCATATCTGGGGATGGAGATCAGTTATGCCTTAATGAAAGGGAAGAAAGGAGGAATAGAACAGAAGGAATGAAAATTTATGATGAACCTAGAGGCTCAGGAAAAAAAAAAAAAAAGTAGAATAAAAAGTCTGGCTAAAGAGATACATGTAATTTAACAAACATTTTGCAGGAATTTAATGCAATGGTAAAAAGTGAAAAATGTAGAATATCTTCAAGCCATACACGATGAGGTATATGGTCAGCTTTCTGGTTGAGTACCCACAGAAAATTTGTTTAGAGTTCACTGAAAATATCAACTAAGGAAAATCACAATAACATTAAATTACAGCATAGCTTATTTTATGTGAAAGAAAATATTCATTTTTGTATTTTTTCTCCAATTAATGCAATAATAATGTCATTTATTTTTCTCAAAGAAATATCTCAGTACTTACATATAGTTTATCTCTGCATTATTAAAGCAGCATAAGCAGCAAAGACTAGTATAAACTTACTTGTCTAAAATAACTAGAGGTTTCATGCTTTAAAAATATTTTCAATCACAATTAATACCAAAGATCATAATGTGCTTTTTGAAGACCTGCTTTGGATTTATTTTGATGTACATAGCAAGAAAAGTACGCAGGACTTATAAAGATGTTCATTTCAGAAAAGAAGATACAGTTCATTGACTTCACACAGGGAAGTGCAGTGACCATATAATTACTCTACAGTGTGTATAAATTTGTTTCAAATCTTTTTTCATCATTTTAAGGTAGGTAAAGCAACATTTAAAATTTCCTATATTTAGTTGTAATTCCTCATTTTACTGAGTAACATGGTGTTTAATTTTTTCAACTTAAATTGTGTGACTTCCTTTGGTACAATTTTAGATCCTTTGGGTTATGCTCCAGACCTGTTCTGTCTATGTCTACTCACATACACACATCAGGTCTACACACATCCACAGGTTGTGGATGCTCCCTCCCTGGAAGCATTCAAAACTAGTCTGGATGGGGCTTTGAGCAACCTGGTGTAGAGGGAGGTGTCCCTGCCTATAGAAGTGGGGTTGGAATTAGATAATTTTAAAGGTCCCTTACAACCCAAACCATTCTATGATTCTATGATTTAATATATGCAATGGCCAGAGTGTCCTCTAATAAATATTTTTGTGATTACATTTTTGAAAATGTTGGCATTCTTTGGATCCATCTGTTGACTAATGTGTATTTTTTATCTATGCCTGGATATTGGACAAATATGCTTGGCAAAACACGAACATAATACACCGCTATCTTTAACCACTATTTAAAGTGCACACAATTATCCCCTCTTATGATTATGCGTACTTATGTGCCAAGTATGTGCTTTACACCAAAGCAAAAGAACACAATACACTGCATATAGTTCTAAACAGGAAAAAAAAAAAAGATTGTGAAAGAAAACATTGACACTGTTGGTACTACTGTAACCACTCTTTCAGGTGATATAAGTGATATGCCTACTCTCTTAATACTGCAAACGAATCATAGAATCATTCGTTTAAAAAATAATCTTCTTTTTTAGGCTTACATTTTTTTTTTTTTATCACTGCAGAGCATGTGGTTAAACATAAAGCTAATTCCTTGTTTTTTTTCTCGCTGTCTTTAGCAGACTTGGGATCAGATTTCAAATTTCAAACACATAAACTAGAGAACAGTCTTTTTTTGTTTGTTTTCTGGCAGACAGCACAAATTAAGAGCAGTTTTAAAGTTCACAAGCTATAATAACGGTGGTAACTTCCAAACAGAGTTCTGTGTCTTTTCAGTCACAGTCAATTGGCTAACATTTGATTTTTCTCAACTTTAAATATCACAACCAATAGCAGTACATTTATTGAATAAACTGTGTTAACAAATTACATGAAATGCATTTCAGGACTCAGCTTAAAAATGTATAATTTAAAACATGCTGGATTTTTCTCAGATTCTAAGAAGCACTGTATCTTTCCACATTCATCTAAGCTATCAGCAACAGAAAAAAAGCAAATTCCAAAAGGAATTTGCCCCATTCTATTTATTCCTTCCATTGAGATATCCAAGGTGAATGGAACAAATTACTCTCTGGAACACTTCCTTCTATTCACTGGCTGTAAAAGGACTCCAGTCTGGACTACATTTAATTGACCAATTTAAGATTTAAATGTATATCACTCCTACATGGCACTGTGTTATTGTTTTTCCATTCTATGCAGTCTTGCAGAAACTGTTTTCCACCTGTTGTGAACTTCTGATAACACAGCTTTTCTTGTTCCATCTCATTTACCTATAGCAACCTTCTAGTGAATCTCCACCTAAGCAAACTTCCAATTATTTTCAAATCTCACTCCTTGCAGGGTGGACTTAGTAACTGTAAGAAAAATACAGCAATGTATTTCATAAAATCAATCATAGAATGGTTTTGGAAGGGACCTTACAAATCATCTAATTCCAACCCTCCTGCTGTGTGCAGGGGCACCTTCTACTAGATAAGATTTGATTTACAAGCTTTTGTGATATTTAATAGTATATGGCAACTGCTGAATCATGGCCTGAACCTCTGCTTGATCACCTGAGGTAAGCAATGGGTCAGCCCTAGGAGCACAGGTGAAGGCAATTCACAGCGCTGCAGGAAGGGGTGGAGTCTGGCTCCACCTCTCCTAGACCCATTTAAGAGCTGACTACCAGGGGGGGAAGAATCTTTTTGTGGAGATCCCTCTTCTGGAGTTTTGCAGTGAGCCCAGGACATGGGTAAAGCATTCTATCTATTCTCTCTTGTATAATAACTTGCTTAGCCAAACTCTCTGGTATATTCCATAATTACAGGGTCTGTACATTCATTGATTATACAAGTGGTCATTGACTTTATTTCTTCCCATGCCTGTGCTGTGAGAAGTCACACCAAAGGAAAAAATAACTAGAGGTTGAATATCCAAGATAAAATCCTTTGCTGGTTGGAATATTCATTGCGTCTATTTTTAAATAACCAAGTAGTAGTGAGGAAAAGTAAACAAATGTCTAAACTAAGCTGGCTGAAGTAAACAGATTTTGATGACACAAGTTAAAAAGGAGTTGATTGCACTGGTGACAGGAGTAAATAAGTAAATAAGTAAAAAATGAGTTTTCACTCTCAGCAAACTCGGATCTCAGTGTTTCAGAGAAATCTTGATGATTCAACAACTTTTGTCTGTTTCACACTAATGAAAGGTTTTAGTAACACTGTCACAAATAGATAATTTTTTCCCATGGCAAAAAAACAAATTAATTACCACTGCCTGTACCTTTCAGTATGTCTCTAAGTAGTTTGTGTGCCATCACGTGTCAATGAAGATTTCCACTGAAATTAAATAAGTTTACAATGTTGCTGAGAAAAAAGCAATTTAGTGATGATAGAGGTAAGAAATGTCCAAAGATGTTGAATGTGATCTGCTGACTCATATCACACCCTTTCAAGTGAATTCTTACCTAGGTTTACAGGAGGCACAATATGAAGCAGAAAAGCAAATGAAACTAATGTAGTTAGGATTTCTCTGCTTCAGCACTCTTAACCTTTCTTTTTTTTTGCAACTAATTTTCTATGAATCTTGCTCACCGAAAATGATCAGTGCTGAAAGAAATATACACCTACATTTCCACTGATACTGCTATCATTAAAAAATCTTTTCAAATGGGACGCAGCGAAGTTCCCTCTTCATTTCCAACGGAGAACCTCAAAACTGATTTTAATCACAGGTATAACATCAGAGGAACTATGTGAGTAGTTACTGAAGGCATTTATTACTGCTACAGCTTTACTATCTTTAGAAGAGAACTCTTAAATTTTTCTTTATTTATTCTAAGCAATTATTGTGGCTTGTTTGGACTTCATTAAATTATTGGCATTATGTGTCAATATCTGCTGAGCACTGCATAGGTTTGTAACTTGAACGTATACATTTGATACTTCTAAACTTTTGTTTTCCTGACCAGATATAAAGAGGAATCACTTCTGTTTATCAGCTCATTTCCTCTAAAGTCTTAGTGCTTCTTTCCACCAGAATCTGTAAATAGGGTATAGCTCTTATATTTCTGACAATTTCCATACGAACAACCATTGAAAATACACCTAGAACAACTGAGTTATGAAGTTTTAAACACATTCCAGCCGAGTATCTTTCAGATATTTCATGTCATTCTGAGGAATAGTTTCATCTTTAGTCCATATTCTTTTGAAAATGTCAAATTATTAATGAGTTGTGGACAAAACATTGAGAAGAGATCACTTCTTGAAGAAACAAAGTGATTTATTTATTTATTTATTTATTAAGAAAGATACTGTAGGTGTTTTGGAAGGATTTACAAAACAAGAGGAAATAAAAATAAAAACAGTGATCAAGAAGAGCAGTAGAGCAATATCACCAACCTTGTCTTTGGAACTAAGGAGTATCAGTCACTGTTTAAGCGTGGCTAAATTACTCAGTTACATTAGATGGAGAGCAGAGGAAGGTTTTCAGGCAGTTTTTCTCATAAGAATCACATTGTCAGCTATGACAGTAGTAACGTGAAGAGTTAGTAACCATTTAGCTTATATTCAAAGCATGTTTATTTAGCTTTTCACAGAATCACAGAATTGCCAGGGTTGGAAGGGACCTCAAGGATCATGAATCTCCAACCCCCCTGCCACATGCAGGGCCACCAACCATTCCACCTAATGCTAGACCAGACTGCCCAGGGCCCCATCCAATCTGGCCTTGAACACCTCCAGGGACGGGGCATCCACAACCTCCCTGGGCAGCCTGTTCCAGTACCTCACCACTCTATCTGTAAAGAACTTCCCCCTGACGTCCAACCTAAATCTCCCTTCCCTCAGCTTAAAACCATTCCCTGAGGGAACTTTTTTTTTACTTTTTGTTTTTTTTACTTTTGCAAGTAAAATGCAGACTAGTCAAGCTAGGAGTGATTTTTATTGATAAATTGAATAAAATTTTGCCATCAACATGTCACAATGATGAAAAATCCTAGACAGTGCAAAAACACTGCTGAATATGTGGAATTATAAGGCTCATGGGTTTTTTTGTATTTTTTTCATATTGGGATATATTAAAAATTCTACCTATTAGAATATTAACTTTCTAACCCTATGTTGTACAGTACTGGTGTGAAGAAATGGAGATGCTGCCAAGAGCTTCAGGCTAAATTGTTTTGGATCCTAGCTTGTCAGGAAGATTGTTTTCTGTAATGTTCCATAGAGTTGGCAGGACAACTTGCACAACTAAATACAATAAACTAATAAACTCTTAAAGCTCATTTTAAATAAAAGCTATTAACGTTTCAGGAAAAAACATAGGGATGTGCAGAAGTACAAAAAAAAAAAAAGTGGAAAAAAAAAAAGCCAAACAAAACAAAGCATTAAAAATTCCTGAAAGAAAATCAAAACATCTTAATTTTGGCAAAACATCAAAGTACAAGAATAAAGTTTAAGAAATCCTGACAACTGTGAAGAATGTGAATATGTTAAGTATGAGGAAATGGAACGATGACAAAGCTTTATTTAAAAATTATAAATGTTATTGACATTGTATGGGCATATTTTATGATTATTTCTACAAGGGCTCATATTGCTTTATAAATTAAAAGAAAAGCTAGCCAAACTGTCATGGTTACCACCTCACAGATACAGGATATGAAAAGTGGTGGTAGAATTTTCTTTAAAAAAAAAAATATTGCAACAGTTAAAATGTAGAAAAGGAATATTAAAAATAGTATTTACTCTGTCTGATAATATGCCTCGTGTTCTGTGAAATCAAAGGCATGGAGGTGACATTTTAATCCATCCATATATTCAGATATGCATCTCCTCAGCAATCACTCTGACTATATATAAGGAGAAAAAGTTTAAAATGTCTTCCTACTCACCATATAATAAAAACATTGACAATAATTACGTAAGAGTAGTCTCTCTATAGTCTTCCCAAGATATACACTTAAAGGATATTGGTATTTCTCTAATTTTTTTCTTTTAATTGTTCTTTTTTCCTATTCAGTTGTTAAAGTACTAGTCAGAAAAATAAGTAGGTGGTGTTTTTTGTTGTCAATTTCCAAAATTCCTTTGTACTCTGTTATCTGGAAAGAGAAGCAAGATTCTCAGGCAAGACTTTTCTTTGCTTCACTGACAGTAGCTGTAAAGAAAAGAAAGGAATTTATAATGCAATATGGGAAAGTTCTAATAGGCTATTTTATCAGATAAAGAGGACCTTGCAAATTTGATAAACAGACTCAGAGTTGAAAATAAGTTCTAAATCAAAATCTTTTCAGTCTTAGCTTCCCCCTTCTTTTTCTAGAGTTAAGAGCCCTTCTGATGTTAAAAGACTGTTTTCTTATAAGACAAAGTTGATTCCAGGTACTATGAAATTCATTGGTATGTTTTCCTACATACAGCAGATGCATCTCTAACCTCATAACTCAGCTCAGTACTTGCCTTCTTAAAATTGTTTGGCTTAGTCTTGTTCTAAGAAAGCAAGTACTGTATCAGCTTGTGTAGTATTCACGTAAGCAGAGAATAAATCTACCAGCATGCTAGCAGTTACAGTACACATAATTAAGTATTCTTGCCCTAATGATTGGAATTGGCTCAATGAAAACAGAGGATTTATTGTCAAAAATTTGTGAAAATATTTCCATGGGTTGTTTTTTGTTTTTTTTGTTTTGTTTTTCTTTCATGGTCATAAGATTTTTAGCATACACTTCACTATGTATCAGAAAATCCTCAACATTCAGTGAGAGACAATTCATTGCCTCCTGCTGATCTCTGCTATACTTGAGAACACAATGAAATTATCTTCAGGGTTGGGTACTTGTGTTATGACTCTAGTTTATACATTTACTAGATTTCTGCTAGCCAGTTTTTTTTTTAATTGCACAACATTGGTGAAGTTACAACTCAAGCTATTATTTATAATAAAAACTGGATATTAGGAAAAATTTCTTATCAGAGAGAGAGATCAGGCACTGGCACAGGGTGCCAGTGAGATGGGCACCCTCCCTGGAAATACTCATGAAATGTTTGTGCTGTACTGAGGGATGTGGTTTAGTGGGTGATATTGGTGGTAGGTGGACAATTGGACTACATGATCTTATAGGTTTTTTTCAATATTAATGATGTTATGATTCTGTGAATATCAAGAACAGTCGATGCAATTAGAGATGTTTACAAAACTCACAGCTGATAAAAACATTTGATAAACTTGGAAATTATAAACTGATTTTACATCAGAAAGGCTTCTTTCAACTCTCTTACTAGCTTCCTGATGAGGAGATAGTCAAGGACTGAGAATCAACAAACTTCTCTAAGAAATTATTTTTTCTTAAGGTCATTTTTCAGTTCAGTGCCTGCCAGGAGTCCTTACTGGACATTTTAATTCCAGATCCGTAATATCCTTTCCTTAATTAAAAAAAAAAAAGTGGTTCCCTTTTTGTAGGTAGATTTTTAAAACAAGAATTCTCTCATGAATTTGTTAAGCTATTAAGAAACCTTTGCTTGAATATGATTAAAAAGTTTATTTTTCTATTTGAGTAAAAACTTCTTCACTGGGAAATGTTGAACTGCACCATAGGTATCAATCTGTACATTAACAACATTCTTGACATAAACTTCCGGACATGTTAATTGTATGCTGATTATTACTAATACTTGGTGAGCACCAAACTTTGTAGCAATCAGCCACTATGAAGTGGCTCATCTCCCACCAATTTCTTTTTTCATGCTACCACAGTAAGTAATTGTATTTTTCCAGACAGTAGTGTTTTTCTGTAACTTGCAGACTATTTGCATCAGAAGCAGTCTACGGACTCCCACTACTTTAAGCATGTCTGACAGCAGAAGGGCCCATGAATTAGATGCCAGCTGGCTGGATACTGTATTCAAGTTAAGCGTATTTTAATCAAGGTATAGGTAGGAGATACGATCCACAGTCAGATGGCTGTTGCAACTAAACATGCTGGTTTATAAGGAAGTATTGTTAGGGCGAGAAAAAAAAGTATTTACAATCTCCAATTAGTTGTTATATTGACTCCTGGTGGAAAACACCATGCTTGGCAGAGCCTGCTAAATCAGGTTACAAAACAGACTCCGCAGTTTGCACTGCCGATGTATTAAATGTATATCTAATTCAAGATGTGATTTATAATTAAAACTTAATTGTCAGAAAACATTTGAAATTATCCCTTTTTCGTTAAAGTGATTTTTAGAAACGTCTGAAACTCGGTCCCTAGTTATCCCTCTCCCCTTCTCTATACCCTTTCGAGTGTTTTGAGGTGAAACATGGATTAGAAAATACTGAACAGGTTAGAGGGAATCACAGTATACTTTCAAAATTGGGAATGTTCTATTTGAATTTAAGTGCTAAACTTTATTATTCTCCAGGTAATTCCAATCATATATATTTTTTTCCTTTTGTGAAGGAAAAAATAAAACACTCACATACATATACAAAACTGTTCTTTGATTTTTCATCTTCCAAACAGTTTAAGAACACTAATGCATGAAAATAATTAGATATGATTGAACCTAAGAAACAATTTCTCTGCTGTTGATAATGAAATGCATTCAAAACAAAGAAATCAACTTGTATAATTCTACACAATTTAATTACTTCTACAAAAGAGTGTTTTCACAAAAGCAGTAAAATTTCCTGCTAAAAGCACTTCAGAAGTGTGAATCAATATAAAAATCTAAACAATTCTCACTCACAATTCAATAAATTATTTTATATGGCTATTTTAAAGAATAGTTTCACTTCAGAATTCAATAGAGCAGATGACAATAAATGCTGCAACCTTATCCCAAGGAAACTGAATATTTCACAGTGTTAGCAGCTGTAGCTTATAAGTGTTGCTGTCTGAAAGACCCAGAGTAGGATGCAAAGAGAAAAAGAGCTGGTCTTTTCTCTCCTTTTATAATTTTAATATGTTGAAACGTTCTCCAAAAGTAGAACTAAAAATTAAAAATAAAATCTTAAAATGATTAAGATATTAAAATATAATGGAAAAATCTGATGCTTATGCTTTGAAATTTTAAGAAATAAGGAAAATATTAAAATATATCAAGTTTTGAATAGCCTAAATGTGATATTAGCATATTAAAGGAAGGGATTTTGATGCCAAGCTGTCTCTTAGGATTGAAAAAATAATTCCTCTGGATGTGACATGTACTAGAGGCCATACTGAATGTGTTTTAATGGATTTTTGTTAGTAGTCCATAACGTGAGGAAGATTAATAAAAGCGACATTGAGTGATTTCAGCATAAACTATTAAATTTTGACTATATTAGGAAAAAAACTATCATGGAAACTTACATTTATTTCTACAGTGATTCTTCCTGTATAGAAATTTATTTATTACTTCATTTGCCTATATATTACTATACTGGTGTGTCACATCCACCAGTTATCTAATACAACTTCAGTTTATTCTCTGAGACAGTAGGTAATTCACTTAGCTGGCCTTACATTTCTCTGCCGTTAGTCGACAGTCACCACCATGACTGATTCTGCTGAAATGCACTGTCCAAGAGTAACAAATACATGATGTTCTTTCTTAAGCAGGTTACTACCTCAGAGGTCTTACTAAATAAGTTTAAGTACTTTGGGTAATATGTCTGGAAACTAGGAGGAGATGTGTGTTTGCTGCTTTGTTTAGTTGTGAAGTTTTTTTTTTGCTTACTTTTGAAATTTATCATAAAAATTTGGAAAATGGTTTGGATCAATGCTTCCATTCCTTTTAGAAGTCTGTTTTATAGGTACTGTGTTTACAGATAGAGGCTTCTTCCCCATCTTACTTAGCAACGACATCAATACAGATTAATATTCACATAATTCCGTGCTGTACTGCCTTTATCCTAGGAAGCAGCATCTCTGTATTTCATTTCTAACACTTGAATTTCTAGTATATAGATATATATGTAGCTGATAAAGTATCATATTTCCAATAGAGATTTACTCCTGTTGATTTCCAATTCAATAATTTATATTTTATTTCCATTTTAATATGCCAATCATATTCTATTTTTTAATTACCTTTTATATAATATCTTTTATAAACATAACTGGATGGCTGGCATGTATGTCTTAATACTTATACTTGAAGAACATGCATGCTCTTCTTCAATCCAGATACCTAAACAGCACAGTCTGTGGAGCAAGAGTCTTGAAATTCCTCCCATATCAAAAGAGCTGCTGTGCTGAGCTCTGTAAATATTCATTTTCTTTTCACTCCATTCTTTGCAGGAAATGAAGCGTTGATTTAGTATCCACAGTGATTACTGTATTGTTCCTGGTGATGGAACAGGACTGACAAATTATACTGTATCCAACTGTTGAAGGCAAGGTATAGACATGTTCAGCATGACCTGAAAGGAAAAAAAAAAAGTCTCCTTCCTTACAGAAAGGGTATAAGAACAAAACCTATGAGATTTTGCTTTATTGCAGCAAACACTTTTACCAAGTTCTATTTATACTGCAAATCTAAGAGGAAAAATTGCACCACTAGCTTGAGACACCATATATTTTTAAAAAATACAGGTGCTATGTTGCACACATGTTGCACTGTCAAGCTTAGGTTTTCCTGTAAGAAGCTAATAAAATAGCTATGCGCTCACATAAAGACTAACAAAAGCTTTCCAGAATGCTGCTGTATTCATAAATATGAGGAAATAACTTCCAGTCTTACAAGGAATGGTTTATATAGAAATAGCAAACATTTTAAACTTGGAAAGCAGTCAAAATTGAGAATACTCAGAGAAAATAGTCATTTAGCTTGAAGTTCGCTTTAGCACGCATTTTTCTACCTCCTTATCTAGTTTCACTGGGTTGCTGTTTCTCTCTGTATTACTGTAGACTTTGAATGTATTCAAACTTATTAGTAAACTTGGACTGCATTTAGACTTGCTGGCATCAGTGGAAACAAATGTAAAATTATGCATCATTGGAAATAGTGAGGTAGTCATAGAATCACCGAATATCCAGAGTTGGAAGGGACCCATCTTCACGTCCAGCTTCCAACCCTATGCAGAGCAACTTAAAAACAATCAAACAAAAACAAACAAAAAAAACCCTATGTCTAAGAGCTGTCTGAGTTGTCCAGATGCTCCTTGAACTCCAGCACTGGGGCCATGCCCACTGCCCTGGGCAGCCTGTTCCATGCCCACCACCCTCTGGTGCAGGCCCTTTCCCTTACCCCCACCAACCCCTCCCCTGGCACAGCTCTGTGCTATTTCCTTGAGCCTTGTCATTTTCACAGAAAGCAGAGTTGAGTGCTGCCTCTACACTACCTGAGAGGTGCAGACACCATCAGGCCTCCGCCATGCTCTGCTCTGGACTCACCGAGGGACCTGACTGGTTCCTCACACATCTTTCCCTCAGACCGTTCACCTAGGTGGCAGGATGAATATATGGCATAGATCTATTGCTGATATTTTCATGAATAAAAGAAAAGAAATAATAACACAAACAAAAATAAAACAAAATAAATACATGCTGTTCACATTCTGTTCAGTGATGCCTACTTCATCACTCCACTTGCAACAACAATGAATCCTTCAAGAAGAATATGAGTCAGAATGGCATTTCTTTCTCAGTGAGAGTTAGATACAAAATTCAGGTACCCCAACCTGAAACATGACTGACTGCTCTATTCTTAATAGGCGTAATTGGAGAATGAAACTTCTATTGTCATAGGAACAGTTGCATTTTGATTAGATATTGCCTGGCTTTAATGGTTGCAAAGGCAAAGAAATCTACAAAGTTGTTACTGCATTTATTCTCTCAGAAAAGGTATTCCAAAAGGACATAGCCCATTCTGGTTCACTAAACATACCATACATACAGGTCCTATATGCCTACTACTATGCAGATTAAGCATTAAGAGTAAGAGCTATTCTTATCTCAGTAAAATATACCGTGGGGTAACAAGCAAAGCTTTGCTGTTATATCTTCCTCATGGCTGCCATACTGTGGCTTAGAGAGAAAAACATTAAGAAGTTCAAATAGTTTGCTGTTCATCTTCATAAAAGAGTGCAGATTCAAGTACACCTGTCACATATGATTCCCTCTCATGGATAATCCCTGTGTTAACTGTCCTGCACAAAACCTCTCTTTGACAATACAGACAGAGCTACTTTCACTGATTCCAAATGGGAAAAAAAGTCTGTTTTTCTCTCTTAAGCATTTAGGATTTGAGTTCTATGCCTTCCAGAACAGGTGAGAAGATAAAGGATAACTCACTGGAAGTGACTGGAAGTGAGTTATGTCTCTTTCAACACTTTACTGTGCTTTATCTCCATCTTAGCACAGCACTGTCCAGATAAACAGATCCTCTCAGAACTTCATTCCTGTAAGAATTGGAGGAATCTGAGGTTGAGACATCAGCCTTATTTGAAAATGACTCCTGCTGCATACAGGAAGGTTTTGGGGAGACTTTATGTATCAACCACTTAGTATCTTTAACATATGTATATTATATTCAATGAAAATTATAAGTAAAAAGTGAGACTTACAGTGTGATCAGCATAGCTGTGCCTATTTCCAAACTGTGGAACAATTAATACTGTAAAACATCCGCAGTGTGAATTAACCATAAATATATCTACATAATTTACCACCACCATTTTGCTAAATGTACCCAAGAACTTTTTTATGCCAAGAAGCTAAACAGAAATCAAATACTTTCTTTGTACTACATGATTTTCAATGTCTGTTTTAAAAGTAGGCCTGTCAACTTTGTGTACAAATACTAAATACACCCTTGGGATAGTTTCCATTGGATTCCTCAAGCTTATCCATTTACTTAGAACATTTAAAGACAAATCATTTGGCATAATTTTCCTCTCAAATGCTATTAATCGAACAGTATAAGAGGGATTGTACCTTTTTACAGTCAAAGAACATATTGCTAAGCATATGGTCAAACTGTAAAACAACTATCTCAAAAATTTTTAGTTGAGAAGGATGCAGAACGACAAATAATTTAAAATCAAGTTAGACAAATCACAATTCTGACTTGAAGAACTTGTGGTGTTTTCCAAAATTCCAGTAATGGATCTATACCTCTCAACTTCTCTAATATATAGTGACATAGTCACAGCAAACTGCATGAAAGAATATTTAGAGGTCTTCAAAAGTCATTCAATGGAAAGCTTTGACATAGAATAGTACAAAAAAACTCCACAAAATTAACAATTAGAAAAAAATACCAGTGTTCCAGATAATTTTCATTCCCATCTGGTTACTTAGATTAAGAAGATGATTTTAGTCTCATAATATTAATTCAATAAAAATGATACATAGAGTATGCCATAAGTGATATGCTGTTAAGCTGTAAAATATATTATTGTACAAGCAGGTAAAAATTCAGCCTTTGAAACACTGCTTCAACCATTATCACTCATCCATATTTACAGTTGAACCTTTCAGAGATACTGCAATATATACTGATGGAAAAAAAGATATTTTTACTTTCCTACATACTGAACTGTAAGAATTCAAGGTTCACATTTATAAAAATTATTGAAGAGAAGCTGAAAAGAGATAAGATGGATGGGTCAGTCTCAAGTACTTGGTAATATCTAACCTCAGCTTTTGAACAAATAGTAGTAATTTCAGATTACTGATGAGATATTAAAGGCAATGGTCACGTACCTCAGAAAAACTTACTGTGTAACTCACATAGTATTAAGAGAGTTAATAAGAAATTCAAAGTGGAAGAAGACTATGATTGATGCACTAAAGTTCTATGAATCCACCAGACAAAAATTAGTTAATGTTCTATGTGGAGCAGAGCATAATTTATTTTCTGTCTTGATAAAAACTTGTTATTGCAGCTTCAGTTACTTCAGCACACCAGTATTTTCAAAGATTTGAAATATAAAGGTACTTACATTGTTTACTTTTCATCTTTACTCTTAACTCCTACTTATTCCATTTTCTACCTTTTACAGCCCTAAGCTTGGCCATGTATGACATTTTGACATCTCAAACCAACAGTTTGACTGGGAGAGACTGAATATACTAGAAAACTCACAAAGGTAAGGCAAACTTTTGTATCTAACAGATGTGTTAGTGAGCAGTAACATTTTAAGTTTATCTACTTGAAGATCTGGGCTGTACACAGGTACACCTAATACACTGAACAAAGCAGGAGCTAGAAGATTTGTTTAATCAGGCCTATGATTTTTAAGACTGTTTCTATTTAGAATTGCTCTAGAGATAAAACTTTTGGTATTCTGACAGTATATTGTTTTATTGCTTTTCTTTTCTGATTGAACTCCTTAAAAGGAGTTATCTTATTGCAATAGGAGGCATGGAGGATTCATATTCAGCCATTAGTGGTTCAGTTCTAATTTCTCATGATGAGACTGTGATTGCACATGTGGGGGATTTGCTTTCTAGAGAGGAAGTGAACATTAAAATGGTGAGAGGAATCTCTGCCAAAGGCATTATTGCTTACTCCTTGCTATGTTTGTAACCATGAAATCCAAATAACTCTCTTCATATCTTTTCTTTTGTTAAGCATTGCAGCAGATCGCTTGTTTTTCTCATCCTGAGGCTCCAACAGCTTTCATGGTTATTTCATTGCTCTTTTTCTACCTGCTGCACGTTTTCTGCAGATGGGTACTTTTCTTGACTATACTGTCAGTATAGAATAGCCTTTGGCATTTTCACTATAGTATCATTATATTCAAGGGAAAAATGTTTCAAGAAGTTGCAATTTGGCTGCTATATTTTCTTAGGGCCAAATGATTTCCTGGTGCACAAAAATCATGAAAAAGCAAAAACGCACTCAGTATCTGTGCAGACTGACATGTCAAATGAAAGATACGCATACAAATATGGAAGAAAATACATCTGTGTCCTGGGAACTGTATTTACCAGCTGTTGTTCCACAGCAACTGTGAATTAGCAAGGAGGTTCAGCGTTACCTTTAGAACAACTTTTCAATCCATGTTCCAGGAAGCATTCTGACTAGAGAAACTAATCCCAAACTTAACTCTGTTTTGCACTACCTTTAAGGCTTGAAGCATGCCAAGACACATTAGAATAAACAAACTAACTAACAAACAAACAAAAGCTTGAAAATGTGACAAAAAAAGTTAATTGTTTCTGGGGAACACAAAAACCCACCCATGGAATCAGAAGAAACTTGTCCTTTTAGAAAACTTTAAGTATGGTAGTACTTTAAGGGAGATGAACAAAATATCTCTTGACTGGTGCTATAATAGTTCATCTCAGACTATTTTTAGATAGTGGTCTGAAAACTTTAATGTATGCACTCAAGAAATGGTAATGAAATTGAACTTTTAGCCTTGAGCAAATTATTTATTGTGTCTTCAAAATTCCAGTCATCATAAAATAACTAGCAAGACCGGAAATTAGCATACTCTCTATGATAGCTACCTAAACATCAGTAGCAACAAAATTGACCATATCTGATTAAAATAGTAGCCCATAAATTGCTGCTTGGTTTGGATATTTTAGTAATATTCAATAGTATCTAATTATATACACTGTCTTTGAGATATCTATGTTCTTTGAAATATTTTTAATAAAAACAGAGCACTCTATGAAAGAATTGTAGCTCTCTATTCATTTATGTTTCTTTCTGTCTAATGTAGTTGAAATAATTAAAAATATTTAGTCTCTTTCCTCTGTAAGATAGACAAACACTGTGTCTTTTAAATATAAACTGATATTTCTGACATCAAAAAATGTCATACAAATCTCACTGAGAAAAAAAAATCAAATATACATACAGGGCCAGATGTGTGAAATATAAAGATAAACAAAATAAACAATTGCTTATATGCATGCTTGAAGACTCTGGTCAGAACAGACAAAATAATTTTGAACTTTCAAAACTCAGGTAAATTTAAACTAGGATTTCAAGTCACTAAATTATACAAAATTACTGTGAAAATTCTGGCCTTTTTTCTTGATTTTTCTCATGTAGATTCTTTATATGCTGTAGAATTAACTCTGTTATGATTAGGAGTTCAGAGTGGGTGTTCAGACCCTTTCTAAACTATGAGACATATATTACTTAAAAAAATTAGGAGCAGTCTTACCAAATCTAGAGTGTTCCTTCCAAACATATAATTGAAATAGAATAAATGCTACCACACTGGCCTCCAAATCAGTGATGAAAATAGGAAGTTAATGTGAGACAAATACATATAATTATATGCAGAAATCATGAAAATGGGAGAGGAGAAGAAAGGAAAGTAACAAACCTGGAGAGCAGTTTATTGCCTTCATAGTCATCAGAATGTATTTATCTTGTTGCTAAAAGAGAGGTCACTTTGCTGTTCTTTGCAATATCGTCTCACAGAAATGTTCTGTGTTGATTGATCTTTGCAAGGAGATGAAGTCAGTAGACAGAGATAAAGCTGGAAAGGACAAATAATGCTGCCCTGCCCTCCTCCTGATGGAACTGCATCTTCTGCACTTCCCCTCTAGTACTTTTGCTGTCAAAAGGAAGGATCTGATATAATATAATTTGTCTGTGAGAGCGTGGAATGACAGGATTTTTATGAAGACTCCAGAATGCGTAGTTATCAAAGGTGATGAAGAGTAAGTTGATTGCCTCTCTTGAAGGGCAAAAAAAAAAAAAGAAAAGGGCATGTTCCTGGTTATACTAAGTAATGTTCTGTATGCATTAGTCAGAACTGTTAATGACATCAAGAGAATATGAAAGACAACAAGAAGAGGCATTTGAAATACTCTTGAGGTGGGAAGATTTTTGACTTGGTGAAAAATGGTCTGTTACAGGCCAATTCAATTAAAACACTACTGGAATGCTATTCTATTAGGCCAATCAGAGAGCTATTTTTGATATTAAGTTATTAAATTCTGTTCCTGAATATGATTCTCCCTTTTTCTTTAAGTATACTCACAGAAAATTAATATTATTGAATTACTGTGTTGTGAAAGCTATAATTATGAGTTCAAATATGCAATTTTTAAACTTAAAATAGAAAAATGAGAAGGATATTCAATGTTTGTGGATTTTGTTTTCATTCCACTGAATATTCTTACTGCATTTTCAGCAAAGAGAAAACAAACGAGCCATGAATTCATCTGTAGTTCCTTTCTCTATTGAAAATAGAACTGAACACTACACAGCTATTGGACACTGCATCCAAGCACTTATTCAACCAGTTACTGATTCTGGTGTTAAAAAAAATGTCCTAAATTCTATTTGCAATACCCAAAAGATTCATACAAAGAAGATATATTTTGGACTGCTGTACTAGATATCATCTATTTACTCACATTTCCATAAGGAGAAAACAAGTATTATTGCAGATGTAAACCTGTAGAAGGTTCATTTATGAAAAGCTGGTTTGTATTCTGAGACAGTATCATCCTGCATGTAATTTTAGAGTTGGTGTATTTAGTATGCAGTCACAAAAAGACACATGTCCCCTTCACCTTCTCAGCCATTAGGCTTATTCATCAATCACTGATTTATCTTCACTTATAAAGTCTTTCTTGTTGGCAGAAATAAAGTGACAGATAACAAACTGTAGTGTACTTGTCTCTACTCGACATCTCTTCAGAGAAGTACCCTTAGTGAACTCACCTCTCACTATTGTTTCAGCCTGTCAGAGTTTTAGAAATCTGAGTAACATATAATATATTAAGCAACACCTAAATTGTCTATTTTGTTAGTCTTCCTAGCTTTTTCTTTATCTGTGGGTAACTCGATGAGCTATCACTGAAGATTTTTGCAAGTAACAGGTTACCTGTGATTTTAAAACAATGCAATTCCATTTATTTAAAAACATCTCTGCAGATAAATGAGTATTTCTTATAGAACATTTTTTGCCCGAAGACACTGTTATAGGTATGATTTTCTCCCTTGTTAACAAAACTCACATTTAAATCCTTCCCCACTTTAACAGAGTATATTAGGAGAACCCTGAGTAGATTAAAACAAGCAAGACAGTGCAGAACACAAGTTATTTATATAACTCATTGTACCTTTTTAGAAAGAAAAAATACAAATCTCGTATATTCATTGATCAAAACAAGCTCATGGAAGAAGGACCATTTGTTCCATGTTTTGACTTGTTATCTATATTCTCATGACTGGACAAGAGTCTAGATAAGATTGGAAGGAAGGCATGGAGAATAGGAGAGAAGTAAAACTGATGCAAAGGATGAAATCGTTATACTATGTGAATGACAAATCAGAGATAAAACTCATTTACTTCAGTGTGCTCAGAATTTTTAATCTATGCACAGAAATACAGAAGAACAGACATGCAGATATACATCAGGGGCAAAGTGTGGGAAGCAAAGATTTCCCTAAGACAGAGTTATGGAGAATACACCATAGGCTTGGTACACTTAAAATGTATTGTACTTGTGCACATCTAAAGATTTGCACGGTTGTTTAAGATATATCCTCCTGCCTTTGGTTAGCACTTAGAAATTATCACAATCTCATCAGCAGCTACAGACGCAGCTTCATGATATTCTAGCCTGACTTCTGGACATTCAACTCCATCTTTCATTTCCACAAAATCCAATCTGGTTTTATGCCGTATCTGACACACTTCCAAGATCATTCTGACCCCCCTGCAAAAATCTGCTCTATTTCTGCCACGGAAGTGTGGAAGTTGTTTTTTGTTTGTTTTTTTTTGTTGTTTTGTTTTTGAGTGTGCACACGCATTTGTGTGCAGTGCTGATCATTCCTTCTTTAGGAGTGATATGCAGTGTATAATCATATGTAGCTCTCCATTATGTCTACAGTTAAGCTAGTTATTTCTGCTTCATTTGTACTTAGGAGAAAAATAAGTATTTCTAGAGTGTGAATCTTAAGATTCACAGCATAGTTAACTAACTAATGGTAAAAATTTGAAATGAGACAGATAGGCATCTGAAAAGTATATTTTGTTTCTATTTCTTGGCATTATATGGACCATAAGGATAACATACCATAGACATATATCTGAAGTGAATCTGTGTTAAGTAAATCTGATCCTCTATGTATCTTCAAATGAAATATTTTTAAAATACATATTGTTACATATTATTGAAATGCATATTGTTCAAAGAAACAAGTTTTCTCTATATTTCTCTAGAGATTCTATTTTTCCCAATTTGCCTATCAATCTTGCTTCTTCTTTATAGCTTGAACTAAAATTCAGACAACAGTCACCACTTAATTGTGATAAAATTATTTTTGTTTAGTATGCAAAGTTCAGTATGTAAAGGCATATAACAGCCTTGAACTAAATCCTTGAAACAAATTCAAGTTTATTTGAATCTCTTCCATTTCTAAATGGATTGTGCCGTAAGTTCTCTTTCTGTATTTTTTTCATAACGCACATGCACTTCTTAAAATTCTGATTTTTTTTTTGTTGTCAGCTTACTGAAGGAGGAGAATACTCAAAAGATGCCTTATCAATGCTTAATCTTCCAAGACATGCTTTTAAATAGTATATGAAGGCACCAAGGAGAAATGAAAGGATATATTAACTCAGAGATGATCAATAAGGTAGAATTCTTCTCTGGTACAACTTTTGATTATGGAGCCCTTTCTAAATAGTTTGACTGACTATCATATGTTACTGCTTGGATATTTACACTCAGGTAGTCTGTGACTGGCAGATGCAGCATGCTGCTGGGGAGTGTAAAGTGGTTTATACTCTTCAGATCTCTTCCTTGACTTATTTATTCTACAGAACTGTCTCAAAACTCCAGTTCATGTGATTCAGAACTGCATTGTATCCACAGTATCAAAGTGTTTGGAGAGACAGTTTCCTTCAGAAAAGACTACTACTACATCCAGATATTACTTGATGATTTTTCTGTTCTAGCATTTGAAATGCATGTTGCTTTTGTAAGGGCGTGTTCTATACCCAAGATGTTTTCTCCTATATGTAGTTACACTTGCTCTTTGTATATAGATTCATTTTCTGTTCAGGACATGCACTATTGGCCTAGACAGTTAATAAATTGAATTCAAAGTTATAACAATTGAATTTAAACTGTTTCAGGCAACTGCATTTGAGAAATCTTCATTTCTATCATAGCCCTTCCTAAGAAGTAAGTTCAGTGATTTTGCTCCAGCTCTTTACTTCAAGTTAAAATATGACTGTAGGAAAGCAGTAGCATCCTAAATTCAAATTCTGTGCTTGTCAAATTTGGGAATAACCTTTCTGTCTTATATGGTAAGAGAGATAACATGAACAAGAAGGTGATTTTCTCAGGATGAGGTTAATTCTTTGGAAGCTTACTGTGCTGACTGCTGACCCCTGCAGTTTTCATAAGTGCAGGAAACTGAACTGCATAATTTGAAGCATTTTTGTAAGAAAATGAAAGGAGTCCTTTAAAATCTAACAAGTGTATTATTCTACCTAAAATTTTGACCTCAAGAAGTCCTCTTTCATTTCTCTCACTGCCACATCAATTCTTTTTTGTTTCTCCATGTATTTCCTATGAAAAGATGAATGCTGACAACCAAAGACAATGGAAGAAGTTTTCTTTTCCATGTCCTGCATTTTAAGTTTTGCGGCTACTTCTGTTCTAATCAATTTTTCATTGAGAAAAACAAAAAATCCAAAACTGTTGAATACTTTTTTGACCTGCTTTTTTCACTAAGAATGTTTCCCCCCCAAATAATTTTCTATAGGTGTCCCTGAGAAGCTGTGAGATAATCCCTATACATGGAGACACAATATTTGAGCATATGTGTATCTGAGACAGCTCTTGGCTGACATTCACAGGAAGACCGTAGAGCTGACTTAGCTCTTTCAGAGTATGCTTTCTCTGCTGGAACAACAGCAGCTAGACCATCAATGTAATCTGCGTACAAAACACCTTCTTATGTCATGTTTGATCAAGTTAGGTTAACAATGCTGTCTAACATGGGAGAGCAGCCTAATGAAATTAATTATACTGCTACCCCAAATCCAATTCACATATGCACAAGAACAAGCACAGTAAAATCAAATGGACTTTCAGAAACAGGGCATACCTACAACTTCTAAGGACATTTGTACCACTTTCCAAGAACAAATACAATAGGCAGGACAGGAGGAAATTATCTGAATGGAACAACAGCTGTCTAGTGGTACCCAGAAACTGTTGACTGTAATACACTGACTATAATACTTAGGCAGAATAACAGAACATTAGTAGTTAAAAGACAACTTTTCTCCACAGTTTTCTGGGATGAAGTAGAAAAACAGTTTGCCTACAGAGATAACAGGAAAAGCAAACAAATAAACAAAAACAACAACAACAAAACAACAACAAAAACAAGCAGTAAGTCTACCAGCTGGTAGTTTATCAGTGTTACATTACAAAGCAGAGACAGCTTAGCATGATTGAGTGCCACAGAACAAGTGAATTCAACTGCCCTTTATCCTCCAAATAAGACATGATAAGATGGAATGGAGTGGAATGGAATAGGATAGGATAGGACAGGACAAGATGGAACAGAATAGTTCAATTGGAAGAGACTTTAAAAGACTATGTATTCTGTCTGACAACTTCAGGACTATCCAAACATTAAAACATGTTATTGAGGGCATTATTCAAATGCCACTTGAACACTGAAAGGCTTGTGGTATCAATCACATCTAGGAAACCTGTTTCAGTGTTCAACCACTAGCAAGGAAAGTAAATTTTACCAATGCCCAGTTTGATCCTCCCTTGGCACAGCTTTGTACTGTTCACATGCATCCTGGAAAAAGTTATCAGGGAGAACAGATCAGCACCTCCCCTCTATTGTCCTTCCTCAGGAAGTTGTAGAGAACAATTAGAAATTCAAGACATTCCTTCTGTTGAAGCTCACTTGGTAGACATTCGGTGTCAAAGGAGACAAGCCACAAATTTGCATTCTGACCATGAGTGCTACACATTTAATTGAAAAGGGACTGGGGCTTTTAGGTCTTTTGTTTTGTTGCTCTCTTGGAGCTCAAGACCTCCAGGCTGCAGCCATCACTTATAAATTGGTTTTGATTCCACCAGCAGAATTTGATTATAGAGGTACCATTACCAATTTGTAAGAAAAAGAACAGGATTACTAAACTTCACTTTGTGATCACTGGAGTCTCAGACCAAGCTGCTGACTGGAAGGAGGGACCTGGAGATGTCCTTCTGACCAAAGGAAATCAGGAGCCTTCATTCTATGATTTTTTTCTGCTTTCACAACTCTGTGCCCTAGAAGATTATGACAACATCCTGTATGATTTGCATGGGAACACAGCTGTGGGCATATTTTACACCACATCACATCTGTAATTATGTTGATGTGTCATCAGGGTTTATGACCACAGCTTCCAAAGAACTGTCACATCTAGAGCTGTGGATGTAGAACTTTCAAATTTTGTGATAGTTTAGAAAATCATGGACAGGCATTGATTTAAAATTAGATAAATTATCCATCTTCTTCTGTCAAAAAGGAAGAAAATGTGAAAATGTCTAGAAGAAAAATGAGATTTAATATTTGTCAGAATATGAAGTTAGGAAAACCAGTTTATGAAAGAAACATTCACGGTATATGAGACCAGATACATGTATACCACATAATAGATTACACTCACAGAGCTCATAGATGAATACTTTCCCCCTGAGAACTTCAGAAAGTGAAACATATGAAGTTCCTACTCACAACATTCAAAGAAACTCACAATGAAAGGAAAGGAAGGATATAAATTGTTGTTGGAGTAGGGATATTGCTGGACTCCTTTGCCAAAAACCACTTTTCTGTAGCTGTCATGAGAAGAAATACCATTGTGTTGACTTAGTTTACTTAGGTAAGCCTCTGCATTCTTTCTGATTTTAAGCATTAGGAATGAGAATTTTGTGTCCAGCTACATAGGGGCAATTTCATAAAAATTCATCATTTCCATTAACATGAAGCATTTCTTTAAAGCAGTGAAGATTAATTAATTTACAAAAATTTAAGTTGTAATGAAATAAAAGAAGTGCTCTCCTATGGTTATTACTTCTCACATTGCTCAAAAACTCCTTGGTTGCAGATCAAGTGATCATATTTTGATCAATTACAGGCTACTAGAACCTATTTAGAAAAGCTACTGCATAAAATCTTATAGCTATGTCCTTCCTATTTTATTGTCCTGGGTACAAGACTTACATATAAACTGCTGGCATGTATTCTTTGCATACTATGTGGAAGCTATCATAATTTGTATTTACTTATATATTTACAGAGATTTGTTACCAAAGTAGCAAACTGTCAGGGCACAGAGTGTGGTCAGGGAGAAGAGCTGTCCATGTGGGTAGTTCGGGTAAGAGCCTGGAAACCAGGGGCTGATGGACTTGGGGCTGATGTGTGGTCCTGAGCCTGAGTAAAGTGAGTGAGCACTGGGGGATTGTTAAGGGCAGTTAGGGCTGCCAGGGGCTTTTACACAAACTGAATTATTAAGAGTAAGAGTAGCATATGAGTATATAGTAAGTAGACAAGCCATTGTCATTCACTCATCACAATTAAAATGAAACGTTCACTTCAGCCACCAAATAGTAGAGCACACAAAATCAGTAGCTCTCACATCAGATCTAAAAGCACTTCCTATTTTTCCTCATTTTTCCATAAAATATCTGAATGCTTACATGTACAAGAACCATCATAATCTTTCTTAGATGTTTTTGAAATACACTACCTCTTTGCTATTTTTAAATCCAATGCAGAACTGAATGTGCAGTATTAGGATTGAGGCAGGAAGGCCTTTCTTGTAATTTTGTGCTTTGGTGTGTTAAGACTACTATTAAAGATTACATTTTAGCTCCATATAGCAATTCTTCCTTATGTTCCCATTAAAGTAGCAAGAATTTTGGACATTCAGCATTTCTGAGAACAAAATCAACATGTCAGTTTCTATATTTAGTTTTAAATTCCATAAGATAATAATGTTTGCATTTGAAGATATTGGTCCATTTTTAGAAATGATATAGGAGCGTTCTAATTCTCTATTGATAATCATTCACTTTGCTGGAAATAGCTGGTAGCCTGGAAGTTCAAAATGGCTGGTGATCTTGTAAAGATTTGTGCTTCAATGAGAATGACCTCTTAAAATACAGACAATTTCTATAGCTTATCATTTTACTTTTTCTGCTATCCAAAAAGCAAATTTCACAGAACTAGCTAGCCAGCATTCCTTGCAATGTGCTCCTGGGTTTGGAAATTGGACAGTAACCTTTTTCAACACGTGCCTGGCTTGAAAGCTAACATTTTAGATCAAAAGATTTTGTACTAGGAGGCCTAGAGGCTAATAAAAAAAAAAGAAGAAAAGAAAATGTGTTCTTGTTTTGTTTTAGTGAAAACTCTGGATATTGGAATGTGTTACGCTTAGAAAATAACACCAAGTAAGGCCACAAAACAGCGCCTTACTAAATAATTTGTTGCTGTTTTCTCCTATCATCTCTCAAACATTGTAATTGAACTGTTTGAGTCATAATGGTACTACATTTACTTTTCCAATTGTAAGAAACTGATGTACCTTTCAAGACAGGGAAATTGCATTTCCATAATTATTACATAGTAACACCTTCCTTTAATAAAGCTCTCTGTTGATCTTCTAATGAAACTTAATTCTATCTTTATACCTAATTCCTTCATATGTAAATAATCTGGTTGAATTACTTGCTCCTTATACTCTTAGGCAAATCACAATTGTATTAAAAAAAAGACTGTCATTAATCATAGTCATTTGTTGTCCTTTCTACACTGAATCTTTAAATGGGCACTGGGAGTTCATGAATTCATGAAACACATTAAGTGAGAATCCTTAGAATTATTTCATGATCCAAGTTTTTTGGTTGTTTTTTGGTTGTTTGGTTTTGTTTGTTTTTTGTTGTTGTATTTGCTTTGGTTTTTGTTTGTTTGTTTCTTGAAACAGGCTCTTTCCTATTTCTGAGCCACAATTCTTTACACTGAAGTGGTCAGTGCACAATAAAACTTGGTATATTCCAAATGATGAAGCAGAGTTTTTTGACATGTAATACTACCAATACTGAAAAATGATACAATATCTACATACAACGTAGTATACAAAGTGCATCTGCTCTTTAAGGCAAGAACCAACCCTATTTTGGGGCAAATAAGCAGTATGTATATGTGAGTAAAATTAACATCAAAATTGTAGATTCCAAGATATCTCTCTTAGACTATCAGTTTTGGACTGAGAATATTGGAGATACATATGTTGCCAATCCTTGAGTTAAACTGAATAGTTCATATTTAAGGAACTATATTTTAAGATCTATGAAAATTTGAATATATATAAATTTCTATTCAAATACAAACATACATAAAATATATTAATCTACATAAATATATAAGGGCTGCTCCAAAATTAATGCCTCCTCTTTCATTATGTTGTCCCACGTCCAAAGCCAACAAATGATGTTGGGTGTGTGGCAGTAGAAGTTGAAACTTCTCACCAATACTCTGTGGAATTTTGTTGCCATACTTTCTGGGCACTGAACATAAAAGAAGTGAGATAGCTAAATTTTCACTCAATGAAGTGGAAAGGGGACATTAAAATGTCTAATTTGTCTTTCTTTCACTTTTTTATTTTTGTAGTCCACTTATTATGTGACTTTTCAAAGAAGTGAAAAAATACAGAGGTATTTATTAGCTTGTAATAGCTTATTAGTTTAATTTTCTGAAATTGTTGTTTTTACAGTATTTTAAAGATAGCATAGTGGAAAAATTATTTCCAATGAAAAGAAGAGACCCTCTCTCTTGCTTCTAATAGCTACTTGGGAAGATCCATTCACTCCACACCATCTCATCCCTCAACCGCTTTCTTCTTTCTCTCAGATTTTATTGCTTAACATGATGCCACATGGTATGAGGTGTCCATCTGGTCATTTTGGATCATCTGTCCTGTCTGTGTCCTCTTACATCTTCTCATGTACCCCTAGTATATTTGCTGGCAGGGCAGTGTGAAAAAAAAAAAACAGAAACAATATTTATTCTGTGTAAATCCTATTCAGCAACAACTAAAACATTGGTGTGTTATCAACATTGGTTTTCAACACAAAGCCAAAATAGGGCAACATGAAAGCTACTACGAAGAAAACCAGCTCTACACTAGCTAAAATCAGTTCAACATAGTGATATTAACTGAGGCTAAGGAACATGATCAACAAGAGGAATGCCACACATATTCATAAAATCATAGATGGGACTTTAAAGACCACCCCTTTAAATAATTCTTTAACCACCAGAGGTTTGCTCTCCTGAAATTCAAGTTTCTGACTGTGCTCTTTGCCAGACCTATGTTCCTCAAGATCATACATTCAATCACAGCATTGCCACTACAGCCCAGACTGCATCCAAGTTTAGCCTCTTTAATGATCTCCTCTGCACTGGTGAGCACCAGGTCTAGTAATGTTTTACCTCTGGTCATTCTGTCCAATATCTGGACCAGAAAGTTATACTCAAGAAGTCCCCTGGATTGTTTGTAGTCAGTTATGTTAACTGCAGACATATGGGTAGCTGAAATGCCCTATCAGGATGTGAATATAATGCTTCTCGTACCTTAAGAAGGCCACATCAACAGGCTCCTCAACAGGCTCCTCTTGACCAGGCAGCCTATAGTAGACTCTGACCACCAGGTGTTCTTTATTGATCTGGTTCCTAAATACAGCCCTTTTGAAAGGGAGCTTCTTCCAATCTTTCCAATTCTTAACAAAGAGGGTGTACAATCAAGGAAAAAATAATATAATTGAAAAGTACAGTCAAATAGATAAATAATCAAAAATAAACCAATAAAGAGATAGCCACAAGGATAACAAAGAGAAAATAGGTGGAACGCTTACCTGTGCAGAGGGCTCGCAGTAAAGGGCTCCAAAGGAGTGAATCTCTCAGAAGAGAACCTTCCTCTCTGGCAGTCAGCACTTAAATGGGTCTAGGAGAGGTGGAGCCTGGCTCCACCCCTTCCTACAGCACAGGTGAATTGCTTTCACCTGTGCTCCCAGGGCTGACATATTGCTTGCCTCAGATAACTAATCAAAGGTTCAGGCTGTGATTTAGCAGCTCCCATACAGAGGGCAACTCCCCTGCCTCTCCTGCTCTACTTATCTTTTCAAAATGATTGTAGCCCCCAATTGTAGCATTCCAGTTGTATGATTCATCCCACCATGCCTCTGTGATAGCAAATAGGTCACAGTATTTTCCATGTAGTATTTATTCCAAATATGAAAGAAAAGTATACTTAGGTGATTTTTTGCTTAAAAAATAAATAAGTAAGTCAAAAATAAATAAACTGACCAAAAATACAAAACGTAACCAACATTAAAATAAAACAAAACACCAAATAGGAAGTTAATGTAATTGCTTGCACCAAATAAATAAATAAATAAATAAATTGCTAATGTTTGTAAGCATAAAATTTAGCTCCAGACTGCATTAAATGCATTAATGCATTAAAATGCAACTATAGGTGAAAATAAAATGAATAAAATGAGTAAAATAATTATATATGGCCATTGTATTTTTAATTAATTTTAATTTACTGATCATTCAAAACAATCATATTCTTACTTTATCACAGTGTAGGCTATGTTGTTTAAGATACAATGAAAATATTTAATTAATGTTTTCTTATCTCCTTAACCTTATTATTTGTCTTTTTTAATATTCTAATCTTCCTTCCTAATCCTCATTGTCAGTGTTCATATTTTTGCCCTATAGCTCATTTTGTTCCTTAATTTACTGCTGCTATCTGTGAATCACTGCAAAATTCAGTAGGTTAGAAATATGGACATCTGTAGTCACAACAGGATACAGCAGTAATGGCATCACATTGACATTACCTCCTTTAGTTGTATGGCTCACCAATGTATCCATAATCTGCAACAACAGAGACAACTCTGCAATCTAAACTTTCATTCTGAAATTAGTTTTAGCTCCCAAATCATATCCATAATTGAGTATTTTCAATTATTGTTCCTACATTTTAAAATTGACCTTTTCTGACATGTTTTCTTTGTTTCTGTTTTTCTCTTTCACTCTCTCCTTGTTTTGCACGTAATTTAGGAACATATGAACAATAACTACATACATTACTATTAGTACATAGGAAGTATCAGTGTTACAAAAATTGCAGTATCATCAACATACTGGAAGATAAAGTGTCAGTGAAAACAAGTCAAAATTAGTTTGGAAGAGGAGCTGTTACTCCTCAGGAATTTAATGCTTTCACCAGAATGTGCTCTTTTATATTTAAGATAGACCAAGAAACTTAAGTAGGTCAGCTTCTGTTAATATAAGATTTTTCTCCTAATTCCATTATCTGTATTAACATCTTAAAGTAGTTATAAAATAAGTCTCTAGTGTGCCTCTATGTGCATTTTTTTCATCTCAGTTATGAAATCCATAAAGCTATACCTATGGTGAGCTTGGGAAGAAGCAATTACAAGTTCTCTTTCAGCTGTCTAGTTTTCTAACAGCAATAGAGAGCTATGTATTTCAAAGAACAAAAATTGGATACCGAACCAGATTTAGTTAATAAGAAACTTCTAATTACTTTGTTAGACCCCCATCTTCTTCACCTTTTCTAAATCTGAGAATACATTAAATTGGCCATCGAAAATTACTTCAGAAACAAACTTCTCAAAAGTAAATGCTGAATGATGTTTGTATGATTTTTTAGTATCTTCATTTCTTAACATTGCTACAATTAATCTATTCAGATCTTCAAATCAGAATTAAGCAAGTGTATAATAATTAGTCCCAGCTAGCAATGAACTATTTAATTATTCAATAGAATTAGCATATTTAGCAGTATAATCTATACATTTTCCCTCTTTAAAATATTTGGCTGTTTTTAGTGTTAATTCAATTTTAAATTCCTGGGCAGCATTTTTTTTTTTTCTTTTAAACAAGTGGTGATTTTTTTTTTCTCATTCCTTGTTACACAGTATCAAGTCAGAATTTCAAGTTCAGTTTAATGTTGTCGCTCTGTTTTCTCCTGCCCTGTGCAAGTGTATCAGTCATGTAGATATGGAGTTAACTTAGCTCTCTATTGTGATACCGTAGATGATAGATGGTAAGTTAATAATAGAAAAGATGGAGTTAGTGCACTAAGTTGTTAGAATAGTATCAGGTTTTTGTTCCTTCCCGATTAAAAATAAATAAATAAATAAATAAATAAATAAGTCAGATTTAGGACTTAGGTATAGATTTGTACAAACATCACAGCCTTCCAGTCATTTGTAAACAAAGACAAAACATGCTCAGACTGTTTTGTGTCAGGTGTGACTGTCATGTTATATTCTCAGGAATTTGAATATGTAGAAGTTAAAACCAGAAGACCAAGTCACATAAGAGAAAATCCAATGCAACATTGCAAATTTCTTTCTAAATTTTCTGTAAGTAAAAGTAATTCTGGAGTTTTACTCTAAAAATTTACAAAAACAAGTTATTCTAGTTCTATGGAAATTACTGCTCAGATTCCAGTGTATGAATGCAATATTTCTCTTGCATCTCTTTGAATTATATTTTTTTCTTGCCTACTTTGATTTTGCCATAGAATAGATGAAGAAAGAAAATGCAGATTTACTGTCACTTTTGATTTCATTCTGAAGCTCCATCAGAGCTGGAGATTCTAAAATTCATGTTTTTCTTCTATGCTTTTAGATTAGTTCTATAACATAGTCATTATACATTATTTCTTGTCCCATTGATTTTTCAAGATACTTACCATCAGAATACATATTATGCCCTGGGATTATAAAACCAGAAAAGATAGATGCACTCATTCATGATGGGTCTTTCCACATGGTTATCCTATAGAACTTGTACTGATCAGATTAAATGGTTCCAACAGAGTATTTCAGTTGTTATCCTCTTCCTCCTTTTTGAAGAAATGTTTATTTATATCTCTTGACTTACTTTAGTCATTTTCATTGAATTGAGAAAATCAAAATTAAATACATAAACAGGAAGGATGAGAGTAATCTGCTTCCTTATGGCAAAGGAGAAGTAATTACAACAATGGAGGTTGTGGATGCCACATCCCTAGAAGTATTCAAGGCCAGGCTGGACGTGGCTCTGGGCAGCCTGGTCTGGTGGTTGGTGACCCTGCCAATGGCAGAAGGGTTGAGGCAGGAGGATACAAAGGTTCTTTGTATCTAATTTGCTGAGGAATAAACAAAATGAGGACAGTTTTGTTGCTAAATGCAATGAGTTGTAGTTGTGAACCAACACTGGACTGGGAAAAATGTCTTAAGATATAAACAAGATTTCACCACTCTGAAGAAAGTGAGGGCTGCAAAATTTAAGACAAGGAGCCTAACAAAATTTCCCTTATGAGAAAACAATCAAAGAAGAGTAAAGTACAATTATGGCCTTTGCCAGGCCCCATGATCTGGGGATATCTTTTCTACATGGTCAACAGTTTATAGGCTGTTCAGCCTGGTTCCATGACTAGAGAGGTGGAGGGATTTTGCAAATTATGTGCCTCCAGAAAAGGGAAACAGGGGATCCCAAAGTTATTAAAAACAGTGGCAGTGATCTGAGAAGAAATAAACTAATTTAATAAATATAGTATTGGAATGAAAGATAGCACACTATAATACAATATAATTAGAATAAAGCTAATAAATCAAATATAATGAGAGAGTGTCTGAAAGGTACATAGGCCTCACCATAACACTGAGGTGAGATGCGCAGTCTGGCTGAGCAGCAGGGAGGAGATTCTGATGAAGAAGAGCATATCAGGTGACCTTGCCAAAAGTTATATCTCCTCTCTGACAGCAAAGCCCCCTGGGGTATGTAGTTCTTCTCTTCCATACAGGTACCCAGAACTCGATCACTAACACTTTTAAGTCCCAGTGCACTACATGATGTTATTATATGGAATACTGATAACCAAAAATCATAAAACCATGACATAAAGCTTTGTCATAATTAGGGGCTTTTTTGTGTCATCTAAGCAGTGAATTCTTATGTGACAATATGACTGACATTTTGTAAAAGCAAGTGCTATCCTCTACCTAGCTTCCTGATGAATAGGTCACAAACCACCAGTATAAAGCACTAGTTTTATTATCAGTATCACAAAAAATAGTGAAGATACAAATTATGTGGACATGTGACAGTGGTCAACAACTTTGTATCGGGAGAGATGGAAGTGGTAAAGCTACTGTTACTGGCTACTAATTTCCTACCATCTCCCTCCTCCTGCTGGTGCTGCAGACATGGGGTAACGGAGAACACCAAAAGTATGAAACAGTGAGCTGAACACCTATTAATTGAGAATCAAAGTAAAAATAAAACTTTATTCATGATATTACATGGAATAAACGGTTCCTCATGAAAAGGCATTAGGTCCTGATGGCACTAAGCTGGCCCCACCCATAGGCCCACAGTCCAGCCTGTCTTCAGCCTGTGCCAGGGGCTGCCCTGGTGCCCCTAGTTGCCCTGCTCTTCAGTGCTGACTGAAGTTTTTCTCCAAGGGAATTTGTGTTTTTCTGTGAATAAAATTACTCAATTATTTTACACAAGTTGGGCTGCTGTACATTTTCCTCCACTTACAGAAATACTTTTCTCCTTTCACCTCACATAATGTACTTTGATCCAGTTGTTGTTCTTGTGGGTGATAATTATTTTTATCCATTACACCAAGCGTACAGCATACTGCGATCTCTTCAATGACCTCACAAATTCATAGGAACAGCAATTCCAAACCCTCACAAGCATCAAGGAAATGCTGCTGCATTTCAGATCTTAGTACTGAAGTTAGAAAGATGAAAAACAAAGCTAAAGGGGCAAATGACAATAAAAAGCTCTGTCATCCAAAATAACCAAGATACACCATGGTGTGGAAATAAGAAAACATTTTTCCATTGTTCTGCAGAAGTAATTGATATTGGAAACAGATTTGCTGTGATGGATATTAGAAACAGAAGTATTAAGAATCCTTGTTTTTTGCTCTGGGCTTTATTTTTTTTTCTGTGAGTTTTTAGAATCCCTCCTTTTAAATGCTCATGAAGAGCATACGTAAAATGAGGTTCTAAAGCCAAAAAAAATTACCAAGATCTTGTAGATGTAATATATTTTATATGTTTCTCTAGGAATGTTTTATGATCTGACATTTCTGATAGCCACTCTGCATAGAAAAATAAATCATTTTATTTCTACTATCAGTTATAAACCATATTATTCAATATACATTCAGATAAAAAATCTTTACAGATTATAAAGATCTTTATCATTAATTTATTTTTTGTGTTTTAAAGCTGCTTCATACTCTTCATTCTTTCTTTCCTGATCTGATTTTCTGTATTTCTACATCTTCTCTCATTTTCCCATGCTCTCCAACATTTTTCTCCTTTAGCAAATGATCTTCCTGTTTTTCAACATCCCTGTGATCTTCACATTTCTTGCCTGCCTGATTTCATTACTTTGTACACAATATCTTCAAAACATATAATCGCCACATCTTTCTTCTTCAAAGATACTTGAAGCTGTTTCTTTTATCTACTGGGCATTCTGTCTTTTTCCTTTTTTCTTGCCTTTCTTCTTTGATAAATCATTCAGCTTCATGTGTATTCGTGTAAAATTCTGCCATTTGTATAAGTAAATGAGACAAGACCTGTCTAGGACTTTTGTGTGGAGTCCCTTCAGTTTGGAGGTTTCTGGTTCCACTAGTGAGCTGTGTGGCACTGGGTAGTTTGCCAGCTCTTTGCCTCTGTTAATTTTCTTTTTCTCACTGATAAGAATAACATATCATTTCTTTTTCATATGTATTCCGTGGGAATAAACTTACAATTTATAATAGTCTGACATCAATAAAATGGGGTTATGTAGGAATCTTATACTGATAAGAAGTTTGTGTTGCTGTATGCACATATTGTGTGCTTTCAGAAAATAAAGTGGAGGTATATTTACTACTTAGCATACTCACAAAGCATAGTATAGGAAAAAGATATTTTGTTGAATTTTAGCAAGTATAATTAATTGAGGCCCATTCTTCACCTTACCCAGGGTAATAATAATGCTAAATATTTATTTCCAACTTTGAAAGAATCTCAGCCCTATATTTAATAATTTCAACCATGCTAAGATGCAAAGATGACTCTACAAAAAGACTTTGTGTACAACTCTGAATTACAAGGGAATAGCAAATTTAAATTCCTCATAGTTTGAGATACAAATTAGATTTACTTTTATGTTCAAATTACTGGATAAATAAAGTAAAATATACATTTGTATTATCTTTGGTTATGTTCATCATTCTTTCAAAAATATATAGGGAGGAAGTGTTTTTAAAATTTTTGAATTTTATTCTGAAACTTTGAAGATCAAGCCCCAAGGTGTCAATCTAATTTTGGGAAACATACTTTTATAATAGTATTATAATACTTTTATGTATTTAAGGCATTTTTTTTTCTCTTCTCCCATGTAGTTCTGTTGTTTACCTTCTAATCTGATGAACTGAAGGTGCAGGAAAAAAGAAAGCAGTAATTCAAAACTGTTTCTAAGTAATTTTATACTTCAGTGCTGTCCATATATGTTGTAGGATTAATTTTATGTTGTTTGATTGTTTGTTTGTTTGTTTCTGAAAATCTGAAAAAAAAAAAAAACCTGGAAATTTATCTGTGAGTAACTTTCCCTGTGAGAAAATATTTGATTTTCTCTTCATAGATTTTGATACAGTAGATCTGATGTTTAGCAAAGAGGTATTTTTAGCCACCTAGGAGGAAGAACCAAAGTTAAACCATCAAGACCTATTCAACCTTTAGCCTGTTAAACCCTGGGGAGGCACATTATAGCATACACTGCCTGTGTTTTCCTGTCTTAGTTTCATCTGGTACTATACTGTTTTCTTCAGAGTGTCTGGTATGATGGCATGTTTTGGTTCTAGGAGAAAAACAATGTTGATAACATGCCAACATTTATAGTTGCTGCTGAGCAGTTTTGTTCAGGGACAAGGAGATAGGGCCAAGGAGCCCGGAGGAAACAGAATTAGGACAACTGACTTAAACAGACCAAAGGGATATTCCATACCACATGACATCATGCTGAAGGAGTTTTGAAAGGGATATGACTTCATCTTGATCTCTTCTGCTGTTCAGGGGCATTGGTTGGGAGGTGGTGAGCAATGGCTTGTACATCATCTGCTATATACCTCCATATATATATGATGACATATATATGTGTATATATATATATATATGTATATGAATGTATATAGTCATAATTATTATCCTTTTTCTTTTCTGTATCTTAGTAGCTTTCAGTACTTTTTTTTAGTACTTCTGTTGTTGTTTTCACAATTCTTTCCTTCATCCCACAGAGAAGAGGATGAGAGTGAGTGATCAACTGTGTGGTGCTCAGCCACCCAGTGTGCTAAACCACAACATTTCCATATATGCAGACAGAAAAATTGTATTGTTAGCCTTGTCATGTACATTCAGGAAGTCAATTAATTACAGTAAACCGAGAAATAATACTAAGGCATTAATTTCAAAAATATATAAAATTTATATGTATTTCGGCTGTCTACTTGAGTAGAAGATGGTCAAGAAAGCAGTTCTGAATAAAAACAACCTTTTTTTCTGAAACCCTAATTTAAATAAATGTACCTCTGAGCCTCCAGTACGTTTGTACTCAACTTGTTAAGGAAAAAATGTTTTTATAGACAATCACCACAAAATAATTGTCTGGCTTCTGAGGCACACAGAATAAATCATACAAATATGCTAACATGTCAAATCAAAGTGAATTCCTTCAGGCTAAAGCTCTCTGTTCTGAAATCTAAAGGAAGATCAAAAAATGAATAATAATTGTGAGATGTAGGTCACAATACTATTCCATTCATTTTGTTAGTAAAAGGCTGTTAGTTAAGTATGCAGTTGTAGTAACCGTACACAATGGTATCTGTAGTTGTAACATTCTGAAGTAAATGCTGTATGACTTCTTTATATAACCCATTTTATAGAGTTTCATTGTTTCAATATGAAACAAATCTTTAGATATAACAGAATTTGAAACTCTGTACATAAACTTTGATTTCCTTCTCTGCTTTTACTGGGGGGGGGGGGGGGGGGGGTGGAGAGAATGTACAGCAGGAATTTTAAGCTTCAGCAGTTTGTTCATAACTTGAGCAAAGGTCCAGGAAATAATATATTATTAATATTTTAATATGTTAATGCCAGATGATTTTCAAAATACGATCACAAGAGTGAGATTTCAGTTTTTCTGTGGATCCTTTTCTTCTCAACAAGAAGAAATAACTGCACATTATTCTCTCCTTTTCCTCCTTAAGATAAAGACGGCATTGGTTGAATGCCTATATATTCAATGGATGAAGAAAAGACATTTTCTTCTTCCTTAATAGAGCTACATCCAAGGTAACGTAATCATATCTATATTTAATATATGGTTTGTTTAAGTCCATTTGGAAGATGAGAATGAATAATTAAAGAAGGAATTAATTCACCTGCACAGAAGTATTCAATCAAGTGTCATAATTTCTCACTGACAGTTCACATTTATATTTTTTTATTTGGAGTGAATATGAAAAAAGGTAACATTGCTCTGTGAAGGTGTCATATCGTGAATGTTTCTAATAGGTAATTTCCCTATCAGAGTCTGGGAAGTGAGATAATCTTCACGTTATTATGGGGATGTAATCTGACTCACAAAACAGATGGAAGTGATCCTTTGTAACTGGCCAGTGTGGAAAGACCACTCAAAACCAAAAAGTAAAAATGACATGTGAAAATATTGAAGTAATTCTAAGCTTCATAGAAAACAAGAAGACAGCTGGAAAAACCTTATGCTGGCTTCCAATGTAAGCAAATGGTGAGAAAACTATTAAGAAATGTTGCCTGTATTCTGATGACATAGAAAATATAGATTGTTATACTGAGGGGATTTTAAAACAAGTTGGAAGGAAGGATTTTGTTCTTTAGCTTTATTTTTACTTCTCCTAAGTTTAGCTTCTGGAAAATATAGCTTGTCACTGGGTTTAGATATTATAGTTTTTGAAAGTTTTATCTTCTTTAAATTATTCTTTATTGACAAGGTATAGCCAATCAGATTTGAGAGTGAAAATACGGCTTGCAGCCATTTATCTAAATCCTTTTAAAGTATATTGCTGACAAAATATGAAATTGTGTCATTTTTGTACTGCAAATTTTCTTTATTGTTTTCTTCAGTTGTTTAATATGAGCAATAAGTAACCTTTTTCTTTGAGGCAAATTCAAGGCATGAACCTTTTTATACTAGTTAACTATTGCTTAATAGGATTCACCGAAGCTGGAATGCAGTCATGTAGGAGAAGTATTCCTGGACAATGTATTTACATCTGTAATGCTAGAAAACTGAGATGTTGCCAGAGTGAAACAGGCAACCATATCTTATAGGTTAGGAAATCGTGGAACACAAACTTTTAGAAAAAAATGTGGCAGTGGGGAGAATTTATGACAGCTAGAATTATAAGTAAAGAAACAGTACAAATAAAATAAATAAATAAATAAATAAATAAATAAATAAATAAATAAATAAA
>JAPSGF010000025.1:3268229-3306350 GCA_035772895.1 Perdix hodgsoniae
AAATAAATAAATAAATAAATAAATAAATAAATAAATAAATAAATAAATAAAATGGAGAAAATTAACAGCAACCCTGAATTCCCATCTTCATCATCAAATGGGTGTATAATTTCTATAGGTATTGAGTAGGTCCATAACTAAAATAAATCTCAGGTAGGAAATATATTTGGCTTTGTTTTCATTGATTGCTTCTTATGAACTAAATAATATTTCTAAGCATGGTGATTATTTATTTAAATATCCATGAAGTAGCAGTTACATTTCACTTATCACACCTAGGTGATGATTAGAAAAGCTTTCCATACTTTAGGTAATCTGACAGTATTACAGTAGCAATAAGTGGAGGTTTTCTCTGTATCATAAGGTAATGTGCACTGAAAAATTAATACCTGGTTTGCATAATGCAGAAATACTCTCAAAGCCTCATTCGGACATACATTTTGCCATAAGAAATTTTACTGTTCCGTATTACATAGACAAAAGGCATTGTCTTTGATGAAGAGCAATTGAAGTAGACCTGCTTCAATTCAGAATTCTGATCAGATTCTGACAGCATTTTGCAGGTTTAAACAATAATCAACTGACTAGAAAGAATCATAGAATTCTATGATTCTATGATAATCTACTGACTACAATAATTAAAGGTCTGAGAAATGATCTTCACATTGCTCCCATGTCTACAGTGAAGAGGTGGATAGAAATCTTAGAAGAAGGTTACATACTACATATTCAGGAAATCACGTGTATTTATATATATAATTTTTTAATAGGCAGCAATTTTTCTACTTACTCTTCTTCAGTGTGTTTTATTTTGCTTTTCTTTAGAAATGTCAGTCTTGTGATGCATGGGTTTCCCTACATACATAAACATACATCCATCTCTCCTGTCACTGCTCAATTTCAGATATTAGCATCTTTTTTTTTTCTTTTCAATTTGTGTTAAACTTTTCCTAACTTGTTATTATCTCCGCTCAGTTAAGATGCCCTCTGTGTTTAAAACTCCTAGGTTAGTTATTCACCAAGATTAATTATAATTAAATCAAGACATGGCTATACAAAATGAATTTCATTTGCCATTTGCACAGATTCTTCTTTCTCCTCTGTGAGTTATATGAAAGATGTAACACTAATTATGCACATGTTCTATAATGAACTTTTTAAACAACTATTCTTGTTTAGAAAATGTTTATATACCAACATCATATGAAAAAGAACTAATTCAAACTTTAATGTAGCCAGTTGTTTTCTATCAGGGAATATATGATAGCATCTTATCCACAACTCTATCCTCATCAAAATTTATTTAGTAGTTCAGCTCAGTGGGGCAAACATAAAAAAATAAAACAAATGAAACATGACATAACATAACATGACATGACCACCAATACAAATGGACATCTGAAGGAAGAATTAATTGTAGTACAGTTGAGTACAAGGTTCTTCATCCAGTTCTGTCCATCTAATATGAACTGCAGCCTGGTTTGTGGACATCATGCATAAGAGAACAGAACAGTTTTTAGGACAATTTTAAATCAATCATGTGTCGTGATGCAGAATCTGCATTAGTAGTAAAAAATCTCTTACTTCTGAAAAAAAAATTATAAGAAACCTGAACAAAATTAGGCCATATCACATTCTATTTCTCTTAATTTTTTTTCTGTTAAGTAGAGCACACTGCAATGGTATCATTCCCTAGCTTAATAATAATGTTTCTGACAGATCCGTACCATCATATGTAATACAAATTTATGTCAAAAGAGTTAGTCATGAGAAAGACTGGTTTTGCTACAGCCTGGACATGTGCAAATACAGTTCACAGTGAAGACAAGCATCATGTTCAAGGTTCTGTGAACATTCTAGAGAACTTGTTTTAGTATCAAAGACTTATTTAACCATGACCTTGAGCAAAGTGGCAGGCAATTTGTAAAAGCTTTACAGCATGACATCTTGCTCAGCAGTACTTTGCAAAGATTCACCCATGTAGGTCATGCTGTGCTTGAAAGCTGCAGTAACGTGAGCAATGAGATCCTTATATTCCAATATAAATAACAGAAATACCATTTAGCATGCTGATACTGTTTGCCACTTAAAATTCTCAAGGTAGTCCAACATATAATCCACATCTCATATGAATTCTGCAGTTTCATAAAGAAATACTAATTTTGTGCTCACAGATTTACTCTTTAATGTAATGGATAAGCACTTATCTCCAAAGGCACACCAGTTAGATCTGAGCTAGATTTCCAAGGCTAAATTTACTAAAACTAAAGGAAGAATCAGTAATTTGCTACAAGATACATCTGCTCTCTTTTTAAAAGTGCAGTAATGCCAGATTAGCTATTGAGAAAATGTTTTAAAAACTTGAAAAAGACTTTCTTGCATTCTCATTAAATGTTGGTTTTAGGTACTGTAATCTGCAACTGGAGAAATTTATGAGATTCTCCAATAAAACATTTACTAGAGTCTCCTTTCCTAGAAATCCTATAAAGCCACAAGGTGCTACACTCTATAAAACTACTCTTAAATTATATACTTCATCAATTATTAGTTTGCACTGCACTAGCCTTCAGAATTTTAAACAACTGTCCTCTTCATGCTGCTTGCTTTTAGTTGGAGAACTGCTAAAGCTGCTAAAAAGATTTTTAGGAATTCAAGATAATACAAAACCTGTTCCGTATCCACTTTCTTAAAAATTGTAGATTTTGAATCCTCTGTTTGCAAGTTCTAAATACTGAAAATATTTTTGCTGAACAGTGATAGCACTCTCGTCATAAAGAATACAACCAATTGACAAAATTATCTTGCGAAAAAAGTCATTTGAGCTATCATATTATTGATGTAAACAACCTCTTAAGATAGTTTTCATGTAAATCCATATTTTGTATTCTGTTGTATAACCAACACCATTCTTCAGCTAACCAGTTGCTTTCTAGGATAGATTATAGTTTCCATTTATATGAGAAACTCTTTCTTTCAAAACTGTCCAACTCTACCAGTATTTAAAATAATGAGAAAGAGTCCCATTTTTAAGAAGTAAATTTTGCAGTACTTCTTTCTTGTTTGGGGATGGTATTACTGTTATTTTTGTTTTCTTTAAATTAACATCCTTGTATCTTCTTTTGTCCATACAGCCATGATGCTTGTTTTGTAGGTATGCATTTATTCCATGCTGTATGAGAACTGCTGAACCACAGCCTGAGCCTCTGACTAATCACCTGAGGAGAGCAATGTCAGCCACAGGAGCACAGATAAGACAACTCACCTGTGCTGCTGGAAGGGGTGGAGCTTGTCTCCACCTCTTCTAGACCCATTGAAGAGCTGACTACCAGTAGGGAAGAATCTCTTCTGGAGGTTCACTCTGCTGGAGTTTCATAAATGAGCCCAGGATATGGGTAAGTGTCCTATCTATTTTCTTTTTGTTATTATAACCTGTTTTGCTTAACTCTTATTTATTTTGTAATTACAACATCTTAATATCATTGATTATATGCGTGTCCATGTAAGTATATATATTTTTCCATGATAAGAATTTCTTTCTTCTTTATTGTATGACAACACTTTCTCTTGAAGGTCAGAGAATATTAAGCTTCTGGGAGCAGCAATAAACATTCTGAACATAAATAAAAGTCCTATCAAAGAAATTTGAAATATATGCAGGGTATAATTTCACTGATGTATAAAAGCTATGTGTACCCATGTCATGGCTTTTGTGCAGTTCTATTTTTAATGTTGAGAGATGTAGTATAAAGTGTACAAAGAAAGACAATTAAGATTACTAAGTGAGTGAAAAAAATTAATTGCCTGAAAATATAAATATCAATATAAAATATTGAAACTAGTATGAATGAAGCTTTAAAAAAAAAAATCAAGAAAATGGTACTTAAAAAAGCAAAAAAGGTTTTTTTTAAGTAGAGGCATTGATAAAACCTTGATAAAACCTGTAAGAATTACCGTTAAAGCAAATAAAAGTACCAGTAGGGTAGTATCAAAAGTAGAGTATCAAAAGTAGTAGTATCAAAAGTAAAGTTCAGTATCATAAGCAGAAAATTAAAGAGTAGGCTACTATTACCCTCTAGAATCTTTAATTCAATAGTTGTTGAAAATGAATAAACCAAAAGGACTGGTAAAATCTGAGTATTTTCTCTAACTGGTATGCCAGTGTGGAGGCTGAACACAGAATTGAACAGATTACTGTTCTTACTAGCATCACATTTCTTATACCCTGTTTGTAGCTTCTGTTGGAATGGAAAAGTATGTGAATTAGAATAGAAAGTTTAGGGCTTTTTGTTTTTCACATAATTTGTAAGTTTACCAAAAGTAGCCTAGATAACTTTCACCAGCTGGTAAAACTTTAAACAATTAATCATTTAACTGAGTTCCTTCTTTTGGGTTAGTACAAAACCTTTGAATAGTTTTTTTTATTATTTTTTAATAAGATCTTTGGAAGCATCACTAATAGAGAACAGAAAGTCCAAGTGTTAAATCAAAAATAATTTTGTACATGTCTAGTAGTCTCGACTTCAAAAGTGGATGGGGTTAATTTTTTGCTTGGTTTGGTTATGTTTTATCTTCTGAACAATTTGATAACATGACTGAATCTCTCAAGACCTTTTTTTAACATTAGTTTAAATATCAATGAATAAACGCTTTTTCTTCAAGTTGTCTTTCAACAGTGTTCTGGAATATTGTGTCCCACTTGGACAAAATTTTCCTAAAGCTTTCCATTATTTATGCCATTGTAAACCATGTGAAAGGCTGCCTAGTACACTACATTTCACTCAGGGTAAACAGTTATGCACACAGATTGAAAAAATACCAATTTGTAAAAAAGTTAATCATTTGCAAACAATAAATAAAAAGACAAGCCTGCCTTGATATATTATTTTTAATGAGTGTTTCAAACTTTATGTCAAAAAATGAGGTGATGACTATGATGCCAGTATATGTTGCTTTAGTTATGTGCCTTAACTATATTACAGCATCTCTGTGATCTTAGCTCATGAAACTCTCCTCACAATATAAACACTGCTCAGTGCTTTTAGAATATCTTCTGACTTCAGAACACAAGCAGAAGGATGAAGTGCAAGTTTCAGCTTTTTTTATATTTACAGATTGATAAAGATCTGATCAACATGGACAAATCAAGTTTAATTGTCTATATTTTTCAAGATTTTGAATAATAATCTCAAGATTATGAGAAACAGATTAATGTAATATGGAATTCTTTCAATTCTTTTTTTTTTGTGTCTTAGTGATTAAGTATATAGTATTCTTTATGTTGAATCTTTACTGTTACTTTTTATCTTTTTGGTGTCTCAGAGGCTAAATATAGACTGTTCTTTGTCTATAGGTATAGACAATAGAATCGTTCAGTATCCTTCAATAATAAGTAATAATAGTATCCTTCAATAATAATCCTTCAATAGAATCCAGTAAAAACTGTAGGATGTTAGGTTTGTTACACTTTCATTTTTCCTCCAAGAACATTTCAGTCACAGTTGCACAACTCTGCTTAACATCAGAAGGGATCTTTTCTTGTTGCTTATCAGAACTCTTTTCCACTTCTGAATAATTGTAAGAAATGGAATAACCTTTACTATCTTTTCACCACCTGAATTGTGCAACAATGTTATAGTGGACCTTATTGCAATGGTTTTATTGCCTAATTTCTAGCTACTTGAAATAATGTTGTTCAGCTCCTCCAACAGTAAATGATTTTGTGTAGTCTTTAAAGCCAAATGTTTTTCCTGTTAATAAGAATTATTGATATCAGGAGCCTTTCAAGAATAGGGAAGCTTGTGAGCAGGAGGGGGACTGATCTTTTACATGGTCTGATAGTGATAGAACAAGGGGGAATGGCTTTAACTAAAAGAGGGGAGTTTTAGGTTAGATGTCAAGAAGAATTCTTTACTCAGATAGTGGTGATGCTCTTGCAAAGGCTGACCAGAGAAGCTGTGGGTGCCCCATCCCTGGAGATGCTCAAGGTCAGTTGGATAGGCTGATCCGGTGGGTGGCAGCCCTGCCCAGAGCAGGGAGTTGGAATTGACTGGGCTTTAAGGTCCCTTCCAACCTAAGCCATTCTATGATTTTTTTTGTTTTTTCTAATCTGTGATGATAAAAGTATTAGCCCTGTTCCACAATTTGTGAACTTGATTAAATGTACCTCTTGACAAAATCTGATGACAAATAAAATTGTGAGTGAATGTGACTTTTTTTAAAAATTTGTTGAAAGACTTGCCTTCATTAATTATTATTAGATAGTTAAATATATTATTACATGATTAGCCCAGTGTTTGCATTTTGAATAGCTTACTTTCTCTGCATCAATTAGTACTTTTTTTCAACACTGAAGAAAAAATTATTGCTGATAAAAGTCAGTTTAAACTCATAGTTTAGCATGCCTGATATCATTCAGGTGACTAAGATTCTGGTTCATCACTTCAGGACATATAGTCTGCTGGAATACGTGCTTACAGCTGTGGGAACAAGATCATACTTTGTTGGAAATCTGTCTTCTGCTTTATAGCTGATGTTCAAAATATGCCTTTTCCCTTGGCCATATGAATCAAGACAACTCCTGTAAAGGGAGGAGATCATAAAAGATATTCTTGAGAACTTTGCCAATTATTGAGCCTTTTATTTATTTTGATTCTTATTGGTCTAGAGTGTGACATCATCAGCATTTGCTTCAGTTTTATTTCTCCATAACCACCTAGGGAGTACTTCTGAACTGTTCTCTCTTTCTGTGCTATGAACTGTGTTTTCAACTCCATTGATTTATTTTCAGTGTTTATTTGCTTAGTTACTCTTAATCAGACCGGAAAAAAATGCTCTTCATTTAATTATTTGCACCAAATTGTCAGAGATGGACTGGATTTTTATGGCAAGGAGGACTTTAACTTTAGGATTAATCAGGATTACTGGAGCTGACTGTGGGAAGAAGGAGGAAAAAAAAAGGAAAAAAAAAAATTATTTACAGAAAAAGAAAATGTGAAGTCTGCTATTTTGTCCAGATCTGAATATTACTTTCACAGATATTTGCTAAGTCTTCTTGTTATATTCTTAAACTAAAAAAAGAAGAAATGTTAACATTGGAATCAGTCCTAAAGATAGAAAGAGATGGGATAGCAGAGATTTTGATGGAGTCTTCATTAGTCCACAGAGTCACAACAGAATTTATGTCCCAGAGCATGACAAATGAAAAAGGAAGGAAACAATGCTGGATAAGCTGCTATCTTGGGAGTTATAGCATTAATACATATGAGCCAGTACACCACCGAATGCCCAAAGAGAAAGAAGACTTTATAACAGTGTGTGCAGAGTGATGAAAGGAAAGGGTCATGTCATAGCTTAACTTCTGGCATGGTGTTGAAAAGACTTGCATTTACAGAGAAGAAAAAACCCTAAATTATTAGATGACTGAGAATATGTTGATTATGTACCTAAAATTATATGTTTGCACTATCTTTGGAACTAAGTTATGTAAAACATGTCAGCAGTGAGATTTCTTCTCATTTCCACTCTTTAGAGTTGTAACCAATCAATTAATTCACATTCTCATTTTTATTTTTATCTGTCTATCCTGTAAGCCTGAAAAATACAATGAGAAAATTTGTACAACTCTGTCATGCACAGAAGATCAAAGTTAAGATTTAAATGAGTTTATTAGTGGCTTCTATTCTGTATTTTCTTCTAGGAATCACAGATATTATCAAATAAGTTTTCAGTGATGTGACATGAATAAAACATTACAAGAAACATGAATAGTCCTAAATTTTAATTCATTTTTATAAACTCAGTCAGTGGCAAAACAGATTGTGTTTATCTTACAAATAAGAATAAGCCTTTTTTTGAGAATTCACTAATGAGCGGTACAAGCTTTAAAGTAAATTGAATATCATAGAATTTCATCAAAAGTAGCCTGTCACAAGAAAAATCCTGCCTTTCTTGATTACCTTATCTGTTGCAACATCTCCTCATTTACAAACATGGTTTCTATTGCTCCACAGGGAAGAGTGGTAGTACTTCAGCATGGAGGAACTGTATTAGTGCAGTTGTGAAATTCTAAGGCCTGAAGAATAGGCCTTGAATCAAAGTTGATTCATAGATGAGCCTCACAACCTCTCTGTATATCTGATATGTGTAGTACTAATTGCACATAAAATATACAATTTATCTGTGTTAGTATGAGTGTGCATATTTTGGTGTTCATAGTAGCTCTGCTATAATGCTTACTATGTAGTAATAATGGTCAAATGGTGCCTGTCTTAATCACAAGAGAAATTTGCTGTAATGTCTGCTACCCAATTAAGAATGTTGCAAGGGGTCTGGGCAGACAGCTAATCATGCCAAAAAGGCCTGTGATACACCAAAATACACAACTCCCTTGGTTCCTCTTTGAACCCTGGCCAGTTATTTGGGGGGAAAATCAGCAGGGAAAAGAGAACAGATGTTCCACCTGACTGTCACATTGACTTGTTTAATCAGTGGTACAAAAGCTGGATCTGCTTGTGGCATCTTTGGAGACCTCAACTACAAAGTGGATGCACAGCTGTTGAATTCCCAGAACAGGTTCCCCAATTCCTTGCTGCAACGGGAACACTGCAGTGACTGTAGATCTGGAAGATTGTAAAGTATTAAGGCAATTGGTAATGTATATTTCTTAATTGCCATTTCTAACTTCATGTAGTAATGTTTAGAGGTATTATCTTGCTTATTTTCTTTAGTGTCAAGCTTATCTTTTGACAATAGGCATTGCTTTATTTTTGTATTATTTTGAAATAAACAGTAAAATAAGCTTATCTGTTTTATAGCTTTGTCCTCCCTGTTGTCCCCATCATTTGCAAAACAAGTGCAGTAAGACAGGATAGAAGTTCCTGTTGGAACATACTGCATAGGAACAAAGACAAATCTTTTAGAAAGTTAGGAAGAATATGATTCAAAAAGATTTAGTCCTGTTTTATCTCCAAAAGGAGAGGGAGAACTATCCGAAGCTAAAGACACATGAAGTATACATGCATATATAAAATAAGGAACATAAAGAAATGTTCTGTTTAGGATTTCAGTGAGGTCATCTGTTTCTTGGAGACAGGCTAGAAAGAGGAGGATCGAAGATATATGTTCTGCAAGGAAATCAATTATCCTTTTGTTGCTTTGGATGTGAAGATAGATAAATGTAGCAAAGCTGGAGCAAATGCAGAATGTTATCATCAGATTAAGTACTACCCTGTGTCTGAGATATCCTATGGATTTAAAACAAATGTATATGAGCAGAAAGCTGAACAGACCACAGCACCAGATAATTTTGCAGGGGAAAACCATCTCTGTCTTCTGTTTAGCAGATATGTCTCTCAAAAAGGAGATGGATTTTGCCAGGCAGTAGGATAGAAAGTCAGAGCTAGCAAAAAGAAAGAGAACCGTGTATCCTGTGTACTGGTTTTTCTGAGGAAAAGAAATAGGTATCTCTGACTTAAAGTTCTACCTGAATCTATCTCACATGCAAGAATAATTGCAGCATGGTGACAAGCTTGGAAATAGGACTTGCTACCATCAGTAACATGAGTAGATGAAAGTCCAAAATAGTTCAACTTTTTGATGATGATAAAAAAAAAGCTTTTCTGACTGAAATCTATGCTAATGTGTCAGTAAACAATAACTCCTGACAATCTATAGTTGATATCAGTATGTTTTGTAGAGCCTATGCTGTATTCTCTTCACCTCTGAGAAAAATTGGAGTAGTCAATTCAGCATGGACAGCAGGAACCAAAACTGAATCTTACATAACAGCTTAGGTTATTTTCATGTGAAAACAATATTTTCATTCTCTTGGAGAATGGGGGAGGTGTCTGAAGACTGGAGGATAGCCGGTGTCACTCCAGTCTTCAAAAAGGGCAAGAAGGAAGATCCAGGTAATTACAGGCTAGTCAGCCTCACCTATGTCCCTGGAAAGGTGATGAAACAGCTAGTGCTGGATGCCATCTTCAGACAACTGGAGGAAAAGAAGGTTACCAGGAGTAGTCAGCATGGGTTCACCAGGGAGAGGTCACGCTTGACCAACCTGGTAGCCTTCTACGATGTTGTCACTGGCTGCGTAGATGGGGGGGCGAGCAGAAGATGTAGTCTTCCTTGATTTCAGCAAGGCATTTGATACTGTCTCCCACAACATCCTTATAACAAAGCTGAGGAAGTGTGAGATAGATGAGTGGACAGTGAGGTGGGTTGAGAATCGGCTGACTAGTAGAGCATAGGGTCATCACTGGTGGTGCAGAGTCTGGTTGGAGGCCTGTAACTAGCGATGTTCCTTAGGGGTCGGTGCTGGGTCTGGTCTTGTTCAACATCTTCATCAATGATCTCGATGAGGGGAGATAGTGGCCACGCTCAGCAAGTTTGCTGGTGATCTGAAGTTGGTAGGATTGGCTGACACACCTGAAGGCTGTGCTGCCATTCATGCGAGACCTGGACAGGCTGGAGAGCTGGGCAGTAAGAAACCAGATGAGGCTTAACAAAAGTAAGTGTAGATTCTTGCATATAGGGAGGAATAATCGCATGCACCAGTACAGGTTGGGGGATAACCTACTGGAGAGAAGCTCTCCAGAGAAGGACCTGGGTGTCCTATTGGACAACAGGTTGGCCATGAGCCAGCAGTGCGCCCTTGCGGCCAAAAAGGCCAATGGCATTCTGTGGTAAATTAAAAAGAGCACGGCCAGCAGGTCGAGGGAGGTGATCCTCCCCCTCTACTCTGCCCTGGTAAGGCCTCATCTGGAGTACTGTGTTCAGTTCTGGACTCCCCAGTACAAAAAAGACAGGGATGTTGGAAAGAGTCCAGCTGAGGGCCACATAGATGGTGAAGGGCCTGGAGCTTCTCCCCTATGAGGAAAGACTAAGTGAACTGGGTCTATTTAGCCTTGAGAAAAGAAGGCTGAGAGGGGATTTGATCCAGGTCTATAATTATCTAAGGTGTGAGGGGCAGAGTGGTGAGGCCAGACTGTTTTCTGCAGTGTTTTCAGACAGGACAAGGGGAAACAGACAGAAACTGCAGCATAGGAAGTTCTGCACAAATGTGTGCAAGAACTTTATTACGGTGAGGGTGATGGTTCCAGAGCACTGGAACAGGCTGCCCAGGGAGGTTGAGGAGTCTCCTTCTCTGGAGATATTCAAGACCTGCCTGAACACCTACTTGTGTGACCTGGTGTAGGGAATCTGCTTTGGCAGGGGCGTTGGACTCGATGACCTCTGGAGGTCCCTTCCAACCCCTGTGATTCTATGAATTATCTTTAATATAGGAAACATCATCCTTTGAGAAGAAGACCATATGTACATAAGGTTAATTCCACAGAAAAATGGAATTATACAATTAAATATATGTTTTATACAATTAAATATACTGTTCCTTCTGCTGAAAGGATAATGAAAAATAATTTCCTGCCTCTTTATCTGATCTTCAGGCCTACATTCAGAACACTGACTTGTTCAGTTAACCAAAGCTCTTAACAAAGATCTGAAGTAGCCATTTAATCACCCATAGAACATTTACTGGTGGTGTGAAAGGAAAAAATAAAGTCAGTGTAGAGTGACTTTCCAGGTCTCATGACTGGACTTGCAGAGTTTTCTTACACTCTCTCCACTTTATTTGAATTTTTGGGGAAATAAAGTAGAAATGAAAACTTTTTGAGGAAAAAAAAAAATGTCTTCACAAGATACTGTCAAGTTCCTCAACTGAATAAGATGAAAATTCCAAAGTTAATTGCAGGTCCAAATACTAAAAGTTCAAATAGGAGAACAATTTTAGAAAGAATAGTCAGCTGGACTTTACTTCGAAAATATTTGTTTTACAATTATTAGTGGGAATATGAATCAACTGCCTTTTCTGTATCTATCCAACTTCCTTTAGGCACAATGTATAATCATTTCTTCATGGTATCTGAGTAGAATTGCATAGTAATTATTCATCCTACACATTTCCTTTTATGATATCTTGTGAACACTTATTTTAAGAAAATAATGGAAACTGCTAAGAAATGCAAATATCCTGACTCTGTAGAACCATGTGAGCATGATGAAAAAGAGAAAAATAAAAATGTTTTTTGCTGACACATGGAGGAAAAAAAAAAAAAAGAAAAAAAAAACTAAATCCTCAAAGAGTAGCTATCTACTAACAATTTTCATCTAGAAAATATTTTACACTACGGAAACCCAAGTTATACTTTTTAAGATGGTTTACATGTCATCAGCTGTTATAGGAATAAGTAGCATGATTTTTAAAATACTTTCTACAAAGGCTTCAAAAAAATGTGGCGTTGATACAAGATGAAATGTCCAGTTTTTCATATATTTATAACTCCTTAATTTGCTATTAAGACTAGCTGTTGAATATGTCAATTTATGAGACACGCATGAGGGCTTCTCTGAAAGGAATGGTTCCTAATTTATTATGCTGGTCCATGACATTAGAGGTGGACATTGATGGTATGGCAGTAGTAGTACCTTCCCACCAGTATTCCATTACACTTTTTTGCTGTGTAGGAGTTGTCAGAGAGGCAGTCTGACACAAAATCTTCTTACATCGAAGCGCAGATGAAGCAAAGATGTGGAACTGAATTCCTCCATGTGAAAAAAAATTGAACCCAATTACATTTATCAATGTTTATTGAATGTTTATGGAGACCAAACAGTGAGCATGGTGATGTGGTGGGTTGTTGTTTGTTTCAGCAGTGGCAACAGCAATGTTAATGACAAGCCAGTTCCAGACAGCCTTGCTGATCCTTATGAGCATGGCATCCAGGCTCTTATTTGTAAGTGGTGTAAATGCATAGCTAATGATGGTGACTATGTTGAAAAATAGTGTTATGTAGCTGAGAATATGCTCTATCAAATAGTTTTATTGTGCTCTTTGTATCTGTTGAATTTTCAAAGGAAAAAGAAAAGGAGTCATTATTTCCGGAGCAAACTACATCCATATTTTTAAATGTTCCAAAATATATTTTAAGCTGTTAAAATAATACTTACACTTAAATATCCATTTGATCATGTGCCGTTATGTACTACTTGTGTAATTATTACACATTATTACACACTGATATTTCCATTTTGGGAACTTAAGGCCCAGTTGTAAATGTTATTGACATGCTGTCATATGATGGAAGTAAATACTTTTATTCAGACAAATGGAGGAAATGAGTATACTGAGTCCCATACTGCCCGTAAAATTGACCTAACAATCCATGAAGGGGAAGACTGTAGCATTAAGAGCTACACTGTCAGGATAGTGAATACAGAATTAGCATCAGTGGCAAAACCAGCAGAGCAAGAAAGGAAAAAAGTACAATGTTTTCCTCTGTTTGTGGACTGCTTATCTTCTTCAAGGTGAAATGTTGACTCAGGAGCAAGGAAATATTTCTTTTCCCTTATACTCCATTCTGGTTTCTTTGTATGTTTTCATTCCTCTTTCTTCACATTTATGCAAGATACATTGAAATTAAGGAATACATACTGACTTCCAAGGCCTTTTTTTTTTTTTTTTTTTTTTTTTTCCCCTCAGTGGAAATAAAACAAGGAGAGCACGTTACTGAAGTAAGCTAGCTAATCTGTCTTATTGAAAATCAAATTCATTTTACTATGGAACAAGTGTGTCATATGTGAAGGGGGAAGATTCTTGGGTAATCTACAGATATTTTTATTTCTTAACAGAGATATTCTGAAAACATACTGCTCTTTCTGTGACACTACCTGTCCTCTTGCCTTCTTCACAAGTTTATCTGAAGAAGAAAATCTGCTCTTTTTGGCTTACATTCTTAAACTGTTAAGGAAAACCATGTAGATATGTGTGATTTAGAGCTCTCTGGTGAGATTTGTGTATGACCACTTCTTATGCACCAAGTCAGTACTATAAAATTAACAAATAATGCAACCATATTATTTAGCAGTAAAATGTAGGAATAATTAGCAAGTGTAAGTCTGTTCTTGCTGGGTTTTATCAAGGAACTTAGTGCAGGTGCTCTAAATATTCTATATGCTATATATTCAGTATTTCTTTCATGCTTTTACATCCTCCCAAAAGCAAAATAAAAAATTTAAAGGAATTTCAGAAAAACAGTGAATTGTAACCAAAGAACACTCCTTCCACCATCCATGACAGTAGATATCATTGTCTGCATGGCACAAAATGGAAAAATATTATCTGTGTCAATTCTCTTCATGAAGACAGATCCTTCTGTATTGTGTCCAATCAAAAGCAGGTAACTCAGCAGTGGTATTAGCCTTAGGTATTGCATCGTCTGCAGAGGAAGTCTGACTTTCCAAATGCAGACAGCATACACACTAAAGGAGGACAAGATGGTGCAAGGAAAAATAGAACACATTGCAATGTATGTTATGACTGAGCACTTAAAACTGAAAGATGTATGCAAATGGAAAAGGAGAATGTTTGTGTATAGTTTATGATAGGTTAGGTTGATTTTGTTGGTTGTTTTGTTTTGTTTGTTTGTTGGAATCAGTGTTGCTGGTTTATCCAACTGAGTGATATCTTTTTTTCCATTGAGAAATATCTGCCAGAAATGTTACTGCTTGAGTTATGAGTCATTAGAAATAAAGAAAAACCCAGAGTAGCTCCCATCTGAAAAAAAGTATTTCATGAAGAAATAACACATACTTTCTTAGAGACTTTGCCTTTTCCACATTAGAAGTAGGATAATTATCAATGTATGAAAGCCCAAAATAAAAAGACCTCAAAATAGGGCAAAGTAACACCCTTCCCTAAAAAAATGGGAGTGGATAACCAGACAACCTACAACAGGTTGTAGTGGTACTTGGTTTATCTCTCTAGCCCATTTGGCTTCAAAATCTTAAGGAGTAAAGGTATTGAAATAACAAACATTGGAATAATAAAAAACAAATGATAAAAAACAAACAAGCAAACAAATAAATAAGAATCCTAAAGTGATCACAAATAATTTCTCTTGCAAAAATTCTCCGTTATTCCAGAACAAATGTTACTGTCTGACACCAGTTCTCCTTTGATGTATTGATGAACAAACGATTCTGCAGTGTTTAGAGCAGTAAAAAAAACATCTAACATTACATATAATGTATATTTTGAATATCAAAAGCAAATATGGATAAGTCGTAATCACAAAGTGATTTGTCAATTTAGGTTACAGTGATTTGTCAATTTAGGTTACAGTGATTTTATAATAGTATTTCACGAGCCAAACTTGCAGAAGTGTTATCCTTGTGTTCTTTCCCCAAGATAAACATATTGAGGTAAATAGGGTTAAGTGCATCAAACTGTAATCACAGAATTAATATGTTTAGTAAAACTTTACAAATGTTGTGGAAACAGGAACAACAAAATCAAATACAGGAGCAATATGAACACATTAAAGTCACTCGATATGCTACAAGAATCACATATAATATATAGAGGCAAATTAAATAGAGACAAATAATTCAAACCCTACAAAACAATGGCATTTTTCATGGTATTTCATGAAAGTTTTTGAAGTTAGTACTTTTTAAGAGCAGAGGACAATTGCTGAAAAAGGTGTTAAATGTTAGGAACTGGCAAGAGAGGAACATCATAGCACCGTTAACAGTCTACTAATATCCTGATCTCTGTCCTAATATCCTAACGTTTTCCTAATAATATCTCTGTTAACATAGGTCTTAGTGGCTTTTATTCAACTTTACTTTGCATCTCAAGTATTTATGTTGTTTTAGAGTGTAGGTATGTCTATTTGAGGGGCAAAATACTAGTGCTTGCAGTATTCTGTCTTTCTATGCAGATGGATTTAAGAAAAGTTTGCAGTGTCATACTAGTGTTTATTAACTTGTGATAAATATTCTTTTCAGCAATGCTATAAAAAGAAATCTCACAGTTGCTATGTTTTTATAAATACTGCAACATTAAAATTGTTCATACATAATCTGTTTCATGCTACTTGTTTACAAGCTTGTTGCAGTCAGTGAGGATCCTGCTGATTCAGTGAACAAATGTGGAGTGTAATACTGCTAGTGAATAACGCATTGTCATCAGACAACTGAACGAGGATCTAGGCTTTGATCTTCACAAGTTCTCCATAGCAGCACCTAAGATGTTATGGATACATCTGCATTAGCAAATCATGCAGACCAGGAACACCTGCAGAATAGACCTGGTTCCAAGAACCCATTTTGTACACATCACAGTATCTCATTTATGTTACTTCTGTGCTAGACATACTATCTTAATGTCTTTGTAGCTGGAGACTCTCTAGATGTGTCTCTGGAGTTATTTTGGTTTCAAAATGTTTTCTCCAAAACAAGCACAGTTCACATGCTCTGACACGAAACAAAAGCATACTGGGTAAGGTGATACTTTTTCAAAAGCATTCATCTAATAAGCACCACAATACTAATGAGGAAGCATTCAAAATGCATGTGTAGATACCAAAAAGCAAATTTTGGAATACAGAGCTAATTACACATTAGGTTTAATTCATTTCCCTGACATGAAACAATGGGGCACCATTCCAGATGTTCTTGGAGATCCATCAGGCCTGCAGTTGCCACTGTGAAATTTCCAGGCACCATTCGGCACTGTGCTACATCTCAGAGTATATGTGGTTCTTTCAGATACCTTTAGGTGTATCACAGTGATACACAGCACTCTTATAAGAAAGACTGAATGAAGACATGGATCATTGTAAGTGGGGAAATAAGGTAGACAGCAATTTTGTCTTCTTCACTCCTTTAACAATTGATGCTATTATATTAATGGCCTGGTTGTATGGCAATAAAGTATTCCTGTCAATGGTTTATAGGCTGATTTGGCCTGGTTCTGTGACTAGCAGGATGGAGGGATTTCACAAAATATGCACCTCTGGAAAAGGGAAACAGGGGACCCCAAATTTATTAAAAACAGAGGCAACGATCTGAGGAGAAACAAATTAATTTACTAAATACGGTATTGGAATGAAAGATAACACTATAATACAATATAATTAGAATAAAGCTAATAAATCAAATATAATGAGAGAGTGTCTGAAAGGTACATAGGCCTCACCATAACACTGAGGTGAGATGCACAATCCAGTTGAGCAGCAGGGAGGAGAGCCTGACGAAGAAGAGTGCGTTGGGTGACCTTGCCAGAGGTTATATCTCCTCTCTGACAGCAAAGCCCCCTGGGATTTGTAGTTCTCTTTCATACAGGTACCCAGAACTCGATCATTAACACTTTAAGTCCCAGTGCAATACATGATGCTATGATGTGGAATACCGATAACCAAAAATCATAAAACCATGACAATCGATTACTACAATAATCTGCATTTCCCAAAGAAAGGACTGCATAGATTCCTCAGAAAATGCAGTTGAGTAATGGAGAAAATAGAGCTGTTTAATGAGAACTTTTAGTTAGCAAATAAGTCACTATTCTCAGTTTAGAATATTTTCCTATTTGATAGCAAAGACTGGGGTATTGTTGAAAGTCTGACATAAAGTTCAGCCTATCCTGGAATACTGGAATTGAGTGGGGTTAAAATCAATATATGATAAGAACAAAAAGTTCCTATTAAAAGAAAGATGAAGACTAAATATGAAAAACTTTCTTCCATCAAATCCTGATAGGTAACCTTTGCATATAAACCAACTGTACAGATTTAATAGTATAGTACTAAACAAATCCCAGAAAATATATATTTAAATTATTTATTTTGTTTTAATTATTGCCCAGATCATCAATTATATTGTTTTCATTTTAGTATATTATTGAATATAAGCTACATATTTTAAAAAGTAGAACTGTTTTTCACAGTCAAGAATAGAATGTAAACTGTATCTCAAGAGTCACAAACCTATTAAGAAAAGGAAAAAAAGGGGAAGAAAAAAAACAATTCTTTGTTTTAAATAACAGAAGAAATCTAAATCAGGACAAAGTAATGAGTGGAATCACAATTTGCTTATACTAGTATGTGAGAGTAAGCTGCCTACTGAGAATATAAATAAGGCAAATCAAATACTTCACAAATCTGAAGATTTTTTTTTCTTATCAGATAATGAACTTGGAGTTTGTGATGAGAATGTTAATGAATTCATTTATAATTTGGATAGAAATAATAAGATGAAATGACTGATGGAAAGATGTAACCCATCCTTTGTTAAAGGCTAATCAGAAATTAAAGTAGTGGGGGAAAAAAAAAACACACACAAAAAAGAAAAAAACATAATGAAGTCAGATATTTGACTTAATAATAGAAACACACAACTTTCAAAGCAAATTGATAATACTGGAATGTTAAGGGGTGAATATAAGGAAATAACTATTTGAACTCAAACTTACTTTTCCAACTCAAATATGAAGTAATGCATTAGAAGGACATCTTGCAATCTCTTTTGCAAGAATAATAATGAATGCAAAAGCATATATTCAAATAGGTACTTTGGGAAGTTTGTAGTCAATAAGGTTTCCCTTGAGCCTCTTCTTCTCCAGACTAAACAATCCCAGCTACCTCAGTTGCTCCTCATAAGACTTGTGCTCCAGACCACTCACCAGTTTCGTTGCCCTTCTCTGGATAAGTTCCAGGGCCTTAATGTCTTTCTCGTAGTGAGGGGCCCAAAACTAAACTCAGTATTTGAGGTGTGGCTTCACCAGTGTTGGGTACAGGGGGATGATCACCTACCTACTCCTGCTGACCACATTATTTGTAATGCAGGCCAGGATGGCCCGCGCCCTCTTGGCCACCTGGGCACACTGTCAGTTCATGTTCAGCTGAGCATCAACCAACACCTCCAGGTCTCTTTCATTCCCTTTTCTCTTCACAGTCATCCAGCCATTCGTCCCCAAGCCTATAGCACTGCATGGGGTTCTTTGTGGCCAAAGTGCAGGACCCAGCACTTGGCCTTTTTGACCCTCTTCCCATTCACCTCAGCCCAGTGATCCAGCCTATCTAGACCCCTCTCCCTACCCTCAGGCAGATCAAGCCAGGCTGGTTCGGCCCAGTTCCGTGACTAGAGGGGTGGAGGGAACTGCAGATCTTTGCCTCCAGAAAAGGGAAACAGGGGACCCCAAAATAATTGAAAACAGTGGCAACGATCCGAGCTGAAACAAACTAATTTACTAAATATAGTATCAGCAAAATATAATGAGGGAGAGAGAATGTGTGTGAAAGGTGTATAGGCCTCATCACAACACTGAGGTGAGAAGTGCAGTCCTGTTGAGCCAATGAAGAAAAGCAGAAGGAGAAGAGCAGACAGAGAAGCATGGGTGAAGAAGAGCAGGCAAAGAAGAGAACATCAGGTAACTGTGCCAGGAGTTACATCTCCTCACCGACTGCAAAGCCCCCTGGGGAATGTAGTTCTTCTCCTCCAGACAGACACCCGGAACTTGAACATCAACAGTCAAACCCCCAGTGCATTACATGATGTTATGATGTGGAATACTGATAACCAAAAATCATAAAACCATGACATAATGAGTCACCACCTGGACTTAACTCCATTAACTATTACCCCTTGGGCACGTCCCTCTAACCAGTTTCTTACTTAAAGAAGGGTATACCCATCCAGGCCACAGGGAGCTGGTTTCCCAGGAGAATACTGTGAAAGACCGTGTCAAAGGCTTTGCTGAAGTCTAGGTTGACTGCACCAACAGCCTCTCACTCATCTACAAGTTTGGTCACCCAGTTGTAGAAGGAGATGAGGTTGGTCAAGCACAACCTGCTTTACATGAACTCATGCCAACTGGACCTGATCCTCTGGATGCCACGCATGTGCTGTGTAAGCTCACTCAAGATGATTTACTTTTCCTGGTACCGAGGTCAAGCCTCCAATCCTCTGAGACCTCTCCAGATTACCAGGAGCTCTGATAGATTGCGGAAAGCAGCTTGGCAATCAACTCCCTCATCACCCCAGGACAGAGCCCGTCTGGTCCCTTGGACTTGTGACAGTCAAGATGGAGGAGGAGATCTCTAACTGTCTCCACCTGAATCATCAGGGGTTTATTCTGAGAACAAACCCAGTCTTCCAGATCAGGGTGCAAAGTGCCTTGAGGATAACAGATGAGCCTGTTAAAGGCAGATGTAAAGAAGATTTTGAGGACCTCAGCCTTCTTCTTATCCTTAGTGGTCACATTCCTCGCTGCATGAAATAAAGCATGGAAATTCTCCTTGGTTCTTCTCTTACCACCGATATATCTTAAAAGAGTAGCAATTAAATCTTAAAAATAGTAATCGCATAATCTTATTACTTCATAAACATGTATAAGTCTGCTTAATAGTAATGTAGTCAAAGATTTTGTAACCTTGTGTAAGTCTGCCATAGATATGGGTCTGCATATGCTTTATTTATTTATTTTTTTTTGATGTCTCAGAGATAAGAAGCAAAACAAGGCAGTGAATTGCCCTGTAAAATGTTCTGTAAAGTAGATCACATGATGAATTAGGGACCCGTACCTCTATTTTCAGTGCAGTTAGGGGCACCTTTACATGCCTTGTTTTCCTATCAGTACAAAGAAATTTACTCCTTTGTAATGATTGCTCCTACCCAGCAACATAAGTCGGGCATTACAAGAGTTGGATACAATTACAGCACCATGCTACAGCTGATAGGTCTTTCAGTCATCAGATATGAGATCAGCTGGTTTCAATGTAAGGAAAAAGCTCCTATGATATTTCGTCTCTGAGAGATGAATAACTATAAAACGACTTGGCTAGAGCAGAGACAGTTTTAACAGGCCGAAATAAACATTTTACATTACAGTGAAATCCAAATCCTACAAATAAGCCAGAGAATGTGCTTTCAAAGATTGATAAAGTGTGGATGACAGCCCTAATTACAAAAGTCATAATACTTATGACAGAACAAGGCAACAGATCAGTGCAAGAAAAGGGTCATCTCATGTAAGAATGCCAGACTTTAAGCATCCACCCCTTCTTTCTTTTCAGTGACATGCTACTGGTGCATGCTCCTTTCTTAGCACAGCCTGGCCTATTATCTGCAAACAGTGTATAATATACATGTTAATGAGTTGGTACTGAAGGAGGTTAATTAATGGTTCTTCTTACATAGATGCCTGGAATTAAAACAAAAGGCTCAAAACCTACAATTAACATTGACAAGTAACCTATAATTTTTCCAACTCCTTTACTGATTTTGATTATTATCCACTGCAAATTTGATCTCTTGCCATTTTCTTCGACCTCTTCACAGCAGAGATGAAAGCTTCATTGTCTAGGTTCCAGAAGCACCATGTGGTTTCTTTACAGCCATGGAAAAACCACATTACCTTTTCCCAATCTAAAAGTTTGTGGGTTATTTCCCCACCATGAGAAAGGCTATTAAACATCCTTCCCCACCAAACTGGTTGCACAAAATGCATTTGAATTTATTAAGCCTGATATACATAACTGTAAAATGAACTGCTATAAGATGACAGTATATGTGTTGGATTAATGCCAGCTTCTGGCCAGCTGTAGCTCCAAAATTATTTAATAAAGGAAAAGAAGAGTGTTTAAGTAACATAGCTAAAACCTCAGATTCAATCTCCAGACTGGCATATGCCTTACATTGTTGTATGAATCTTCTGTTGTTTTTTGGCTCAAAGCTTGCTTTCTGAGGCATTTCTTGTGATAAGACTCTGACTTATCTTGGAGATGAAAGGTAGATGTTGTCATGTGGCAATTGGCATCACTGTGTGGACAATTTTACATTTGAAAGTTACATTTCGCTGGAGCTGTTTGCCTTTGGAAGAGTGCTCAGGACTGTTTACTGGTGGAAGATCTGGACTGTGATCAAATAACTCCAGCTTGCTGTGGGAGACTGGGGGATGATACCATTGTATCCTCCGAAGGCAAGATACAAGTTGGTGCTTCCATGCTCCCTCTTATCTGTTGTCAAGGCCTGGAAGACGGGAAAAAAAGGAGTTCCTGCCGAGATCCAAAAGTCAGAATTGTCACTCCAAAAGGAGCTGACTCATCCACTTTCTACTTATAAATAATTTTGTACTGCCATTGGAAAGTTTCTCCATCTCTCTCTGTGTCTGTTGTCTCCATCATCCAAACAACAGCCCCTGGCAACCCATTACTACTGAAGACTAGCCATGCTGGAAACATGGTAGTGTCTATATCCCTCTTGCTCTCTACAAAGACTCCTTGCTTTTATTTTCTATCCTTTCTATTGCCCATCACCCCTTCCCCATCCCTGATTGATTAAGATTTGTAATAAACTGCTCAGACCAACATTTGAGCTGTTGTTTCTTAATTTCATGCCAGGTATACATTTATCAAAGAACTTCCTCTCCCTCCTATAAATTGGAGTGAGACACTTGTAATTTCAATATAAATATGTATATATATATATATGTAACTAAGCAGGAAATTATTTCAGTAGGCAAGTTACATCTGCTGCAACTAATCTCTTGACAATTTCCCAGGAGCCTATTGTCCTGTAACATACACAAGTTCTACAGAAATTCAAACTAGATAGTAAGTGAACTCTGAACTCCATACAGTTTTGGAAGCCTGAGGTTTGTAACCAGATCAACATGCTTAATTCAGTGTCTCATTTTGGGCCTCCTTGGTTGTTTATGGAACCTTTCATTGCTTCTTTAAAGAAAAAGACTTCTTGGATTGATCAGATGGATTCCCCTAATTTTGCTATAAACTGAGGGGTGATGAGAGGGAAATAACCTGGTAAAGAGCTGCTGGAGGGAAGAGAAGGATCAGGAGTTATGTTTCTACAGCTGGCACTTCAAATATGGTAGTGCTAATAGAACGTGTTTCTTGAGGCATTTAAAGAATACATTAAATGTGCAAATATGAGGAGCAGTGCCAGAAGAGTTCAACAGATATATGCCAATCACTTTGTGCGCTATTAGGAATTAACAATTCCCTTTTTCTGGATTTGTGTACAAGCAATAGGAGGAAGAAAAAAATCTGAGGGCTTTAACTTTCCCCCAAAGTACAGGAAGAAGGAAAAATACAGATTCTTCTATTATGTATGCAGAGGACGCAGAGACGATTTAGTTACATCTCACTGAAACAGAAGTGAAAATGATCAGTGGATCTTCTCAAGTTTTGTAGATAGCAGAGTTCACTCTTTCTCCTGAATTCTTTACACTGAAATTTTGCCAGTTCTTCTACCTTCTGAAGGGACATGAAGCAGTACATGACACTGACATTTAACCATAAAAAGCCATTCAAGCTTTTTTCAACCTTTTCAGTAGGTGTCAGAAAGGCAGAATGCTTTCCTGTCAGTCACAAAATAGGAGTATTGTGATGTACCAAAAACTCCTCCCAGTAGGATAAATTTAGCATTCACAAGAGATATATGAGGTGCCATTTGAAGACTGCCTTCTTATATATCTCAAAGTTCTGCTTATGTTGCTGAGCTTCCTGGAAACACATGCAAGCACACATATAAACTGAACTATATCAGTATTGCTCTTTCATCCTTAACTAAAATATGTAGTCTGCATAATTGGCTTTTGATTCAGAGAGTTATCATTTGTATTTCAGACATATAATACAGTGGATCTCACAGCAAAGAGCCTCAGATTTCTCACAGTGAAAGACAAATTGCTTAGACGCAATCGCTGCATTTCTTCCTATCTCTGGAAGAATATGATCCTTGCCTAATGTCTCTGGTATGGCAATTTGGAATGTAGTTCTTAGGAATCTCTGCATTTCCTTATTTTGCTCTGTGACTTTGAGATGCACTCCTGAGTCATGAAATATCCCACTACCTTGGAATTCAAGTTCTATAGTGTACCATATGTAGGATCATTGATGCATTTCTCAAGAGTACTGCGATTTGTTCACAGATTGTCACAAATGTAGACACACACCCAAGAGCTAGCAGTTTATTTCAGGCTGCCCATATGCACAAGGGAAGATATTGACAATATGTTACTTACGCATTACTGACAGGGAGCCTTCGTCTTCAAATAGTAATGAAATATGAGTCATTCTGATTTGGAAATATGGAATCAGAAGCATTCATTTGTATATGTAAAATGTCTACTCATACTTAGGAAAATAGTTATTATAATTAGAACTTCTAAAAAATTCATGTATATTTTTCTGTTGTTTTGTTTGTTTGTTTGTTTTGCTATGAGTGTTTCTGCATCCAAATAATTACCTGCCTAGCCATGTCCTAAATTAAGCACCTAAACATTGTTCTCTTATTTAGGCATATGGTACATCACTACACATAATCCGTCCTATCTCAAAGACAAGTCCGCATGTATTTATTTAGAAATCCAATCAGAATTCTTCTTTTGCCACTTTATGTGAGAAGAACAACTGAAAGTGGAGTGTTTGGTTGATCTTTAGTTCATTGATAATAAATACATCCCTTATGTTAATTGTTGACTAGTTCTGTGTCTTCTGACATATTTATCCAACCAAGAGCTTTTAAAATATGGCGCATTCATCTTCATGTCATAAGTTTGTTAGAATAACTCCACAGGTGTCTACTTCAATACACAAAATACATATGATCAAATGGATTTCTGATGGCCATATTCCAGGCAGTTCTGCATAAAACACCACCACTTTGAAAAACGAAGTGAAAACCTTTAATTTTTTGTGAAAACTATGTTTTCAATTGGAAATTTGAAAAGATATGAAAGCGGTAAGATACATTTTTTTGAGAAAGTCTTTCTGAAAAAAAGAAATGAAACACACAATATTACAATAGTTACTGAATAAAAACAAAAGAAAACAAAAAGCTTTTAAAGATCCTTCTAGGCTCATGAGACGAGACAAATGAGGGTTTGAAGTAATCTCTCTAAACCCAAAACACATGTAGTGTTGGTGATGAGTTTCATTAGCACCTGTTTCATTCCATAGATTCACTCCTTTTAGTCTGCACTTCATTGTAATGCAAACACAGCCTTCCTCTCTCTTCCTTATCCTAAAAATTAAATAAATAAAAAAAAAAAATCAGAAGAAAAGAAGCTGTCTTAGAGAAAGAGATTTCCATATTCAGGTAACTACAGCTTTGGGAAAGTGAGGTGTATAAAATACTTGTTTACTTACGTTTCATTTGAAAAGAACAAAAATAATGTTTTTGTTTAAAGAGGCTGCCTAGACAATGTCTATTTCCTCTTCTCCTCCTACTCCTTGCAAAGCTTAGGTGGGACATGGCACTGCTGTTCTTAGAATGACTTAGAATGAGTGTTGTGTTGCAGCTCCATTTTTCATATCCCTTCTGTTCTTCCCCATTCCCCACAGTAATTTTGTTTATGAGCTAGAGATATCTCAGATCTCAACAAAATTGTACATATATAGTTAAAAAGAGAAATCACATACAAACAGAAGGACGTGACTTTTTTTTTTTCTTTCTCAAACGCATGTATAGCATTTGACAAAGTTAGTGTAAATAATCACACTTATCAAAAACACTCTGGAGACTGAAGTCTTGTTTCTGCTTTGTTTGGGTGTTTCTACTCTGTAGTATATATATCACTTTTGCTAAGGAAGGAGACTGCATATCTTTCCACTCATTAAGAAATAAAAGCAACCCTCTTAAGACTGTTACTAATCTATATTTGCTGACCATACTTTCTGTTGCAAATGCAATGTAAAATTCATATCAGAAACTGTTCAGTGTGTACCATTTCTCTTTTACATGTGTGTTTTTTGTTTGTTTTGTTCTGTTTGTTTGTTTTTCATTCATAAATCTAGACTGGATTACTCGGATTACTTATGTTCTTTCTTGGTTATATTTTTTATTTTTGTTATGCATTTCAAAGAAATAACTCCTAATAAACAAGCAAGTCTTATTTCATTAAATGCTGCTATTTACCTCCTGTTTCTCAAATAACAGAGAAGCACAACTGTGAAAGTATCTGTAAAGCTGCCTTGGCACGACCATCCTGCAGATCGATGTAGCAACTTGAAAATGGATCTTGTCATGTGTCTATTAAAGTTACAAGAATTTGTGCTGAGACTACTTTGAAGTTTATATATCTGGAAAAGTATGAAAATCATATTCAAGTCTTCCCAAAATGTCCAAATGTATCTAAAGTTTTGCAATCTACATGGCAGTGGTAAAAATACTAAGAAATTAATCCAGGTCAATTACTATTACCCAGCAATATTCAATTCTGTTCCTGCATCTAAGCCAGATCACTTTGATTTAAGTCCAACTCTCAGAATGTTCTTTTCCATTTTTATTAATTTCAGATTACCTCAGAATAGCAATGCACCATTTACTTATACACTTTAAATAAAGCACTTCAAAGAAACAATTCATCTCTTTCTTCCCCCTGACTACAGTGAAAATCTAGACTCTGATATGAAAGGACTCAATTCAGATGAATAACACCTTTCATTTCAGCAAATGACTTGGTGCCCTGATGCCACGTGGAATGTATTGCACACCAGGATTTTGGGATCTGACCCATTAACTTCTGTGGCCAAAGAAGACTTCATAAAAAAAGAAAAAAAAAAATTGTTATTGAGTCACCTCACTCCGAGAAAATAAAAGGATATAGCAAATGTGTGTGTATATTGTTTTTCTTTTGCAAGTACATGATAAATGCTGTTGATGTGTCATAAAAAAAAGTAACACTTCTAGCACCTTAGCACCTGCTGGCCTTGATGCTTCAACTAATTGCACTGTTAGCAAGCTGCTGCTGACTTCAAAGGTTGATGATTGAGTAGACAGTGATGGGCTGGCTCAGTAGAGGGAAGGAGAATACTGGATATAGGCAATTAGTAAATGTTTTTGCTGTCACCAAAAAGAGTAGAAGATGAAGATTACATTGTATTATACTATATTATATTGATTTTGCAATGACTATCCTCTGTAATGTTTTCATGTTACTTTTGTGGGTTTTTGCTTTGTCTTTTTTTTTCCTTTTTTTTTTTTTTTTTTTTTTTTTTAAGAAGACAATAAAGTGTTAATTCTCATTGTCTTTTGACTGAATCAATGGTGGATATTAGGGTAGCTTTTAGGCCTCATGATAACATTTGCTAAATACCTTAAGGCTATTCTGCTCTATCAAACTAAAAGAAAATGTTTAACCAGTTACCTATTAAATCTCCAATTATTTTGGGGTCACTGATTTCTGGAATATCCTACCTGTTTCATATAGTAACCTGCATTATTGCCCTATGATATGATAGACGTATATTCTATTTTATGCTTCTGGGTAACAACTGCCAAAAATATGACTGAGTTTTTAGTGTTAGAACACTTTGTACGTGGAAGCAAATAGCAAATATATCATGATAAGATGTCATGGGAAAAAAAGGAAAAAAAAAAAACAACTAACAACAAAAAACAAATAAACAAAAATAGAACCCATCTTGGGTTCACTTGACAAAAACAGTTCTGAATACAGCTATGATGGTAATGATCTACTTCATTTTCCTGTCCCATCTGATGTAATAGCTTCTGAAATCCTGGAAAAATGCCACATGATAGTAGAAGCATTTCAGTGGGAGAGATGCAGAAAGAGAAAATTTCATTGTTCAATAATTAAGTTCTCGTTCACATTAGAAATACTGTATCCAGCAAGTCCTTGACCAGATAAAATTTTTTTGCTAGAGTATGTGCAGAAATGCTCATTTTTTCAGAATATACAAGAACTTTTAGCCTCAGCAAGTAGTGATTAGAAGAAAAAAAAAATAGAAAAAAAAAAGATATGGAAAGATTGTGCTGAAGAAAGATTTTCAAGGGAAATCTGCATTTTGCAAATAAAAGCCTTTTTTCACTTTGGTGGAAAAATTGATCTGTTGTCTTCAGACAATGTAGTTCAGGTATATTGTCCATGGGAGAACAGTATGTGGAGGCATGAGTAAGTTAAATAAGTCTTCCATCTATCATTTTTTTGCTTCATCTTACAATGAGAACTGATAAACAGGAAATGTGGTGATGAGTAAGCTTTTTGTGAAAGAGTACTTTAAATTAAGGGATTATAGGTTTTATTTCCAATGCTGTCAGGTAGCAAAACTGCTTTTAAGAAGCACAGTTTTTACAGTCAGTTTTGAAACAATGAAATTATCAGTGGCTAAAGAAACTGTCTACATAATGCATCTCAGTATAAATTTGTTGTACAAACTCAAAGGCGGAACAATCAGTTACTACTGAATATCATAGGAGATAAATTACATGTTAATTTTTCCAAAATAATAATAAAAAAAGATGCCAATGCAACTTTAAGAAATGATTGATTCTTTCTAATTAGTCTCGTCTATGTAATCAAATGTTAAAGCATAGCTGTTTAAGAACATAATCTAACGTTAAAACAGCTATTTAGGAATATTTTTTGCTGCTTTATGTCCAGACTATTCTTGGAAAAGAAGCACTGAGACAATTTGTGGATGGGCACTTCCTTTTGCATCATCTTTGAACATAGAATCACAGAACAGTTGAGTTTAGAAGGACATCTTGGAGTCATCCTGTCTGACTCCCTCTTCTTGATGTCTGCCAGTTATCCAGGACTACTTCCAGAAATATCTCCAATGGAGGAGAGTCTGCAGACTCTCTTGGCAAACTGCATCAGTGTTTGATCACCCATTTTTTGATATTCAGACAAATCCTCTTTGATATAATCTTGTTCCTTACCTCTTTTATTCTTCTTTTAAATATTTAAATAAAATATTTTGGAAGAGGAAAAAAGTAAGCAAAATCTCTCAGAGTTTTTGAAGTGGCAGTTTTCAAACAAATATTAAATATTTATTTTTTATTGTAGACAAGCACATCAACAGCTCTGCCTTCTTCACCAGCACTGCAAAATTTTCGCTTTCAGATTACCTATTGAAATATGTAACTCTGAGCATTGTAGAGCTAGAAAACCTTAGAATGAATTTATATTTTAGATTTAAATTACATGAATAATACTGAATTTCAAGCCCATTGCAACCACAATTCCCTGATGCTTTATGAGACACACAGGTTTCAGTGTGTCCCTAATGTATATCCCGTGATGTCAAACAAGTTAAGATAAGGGTTAGTTTAATCCATTTAACAATATTGCTTAAATTGAAACAGAAAAGAAACAAACAAAAAGATTTATATGAGCAGTCAATAGAAACCCTATGCAAAGTAGACATTTAAGAGCAATAACATTCCTGAAATAATTGTATATCTGAAAGATTTACTAAACTTCTGCAAGAATCTTTATTTAACGTTTATGTCAAGTGTACTAGAGTACTGATGAAACAAGCACAAGTTAAACCAGATACAGATGACTCTTGGAGTTAGGATTAAATGTAAACGAAATCTGAAGTGTGTTCTCTGAAGTAGCTTCTTTTGCAGCTCTCCTTGGATTTGATCACTGTAACAGCATTAAAAATCATTTGTAGGAGTTTCTCAAGCCAAATACTTTAAAGAGTCTGTTTTTTAAAGAGAATGAGTCTAAAGAAATATTTTCCCATGACTGTCTGAGGCAAAAGTTGACGGGAAGCTCTGGATAAATGTATTTTTTTAATAATATCACATATCCTTTCAGTTTGCTTCAGAAGTTAGGCAATATTGTTTTCACATGTTACAAATGTCTCTGAAGAAACCAAAGTTATCTATCTATATTAAGTAGAGTTTTTCCTAAAGCCTTCACCAAGCAAAAAAAGGTACTAATCCAAGAAAGGAAAAAAAAAAAAAAAAGAAATGTGAGATGTCAAGAAAAAAGTGTGATTAATCTTCTTTTTAGATAATTCCTTGAGTTGCACAGTTGTGGTCATATCTTCTTTGCAAATACTTATCCATGCCTGGATAGACATAAGAGAGGAATATACCTATCCATTTAACAGGAACATGTATTTTGAATGTTTTACATATGTAATTCCACTTGTATGAGTAAATTTTCATTCATTATTTTTATGCAAATTACTTATATGAAAAAGAAAAATGCTTAATATTCCTGGATTCCAGAAATACAGGCAGACAGAAAGATAAAGTGCCATTTTCTCCTCCATAAATTAATAATAAATAATTCCCTCATGTATGGTAATGATAAGTCAAAATTATTTTTTCTGACAGCTTTTTTCATATTCTCTGTGTAAGGAAGAACAGTTCCTTGTCTTTTAAACATAAGTCCAGAATGTTCTTCTGGATCAGGAATTAATTCCCAGCTCTTAAAGTCAACTACAAAACATGGCACAAACAAATGAAAAGGGAAAATATTACAAACATTTTAAAATAGTGTCTCGCATCTAGATTTTATATTCAGTTGGAATCTCTGGTATCTCACTCTCCTTAACATATTTAGTCCTACTAATTTTCATAATCTTTATCAGAGAATCCATGAACACAACAGACATTGTAAATTTTGCCCTCAAAAATAAGGGCACGCTGTCAGAGACTGGAACAGGAAGCTGCATACCTGTGCTTCTTGCTGTTGCTACATTGCTATGAGTTCCGCAAGTGCTGTAGCAATCAGTGTAGTGCAAGTATTGCTTTCAATTATATTGGGTATATTTGATATCAGCTGTTCCATATTTTACCCACAGTAGAACATTTCCTCCTCCTTTTTTTTTAAAAAAAAACACCTGAAAGTGCTGAAAATAAATACATTTTTCCTCATCCTTTTTATCCTTTTTTCCTTTTTTTTCCCTTGCAGGATAGGATTAAGAATATAAATATTATTCATCAGGTAGCATGACTGAGATCTTGTAAGTCTGAGCATATAGTCCATAGAGCATCAAGAGGTTAATCAGTGTTTCATGAGCCTGGGTTCACATCTCACAGTATAAGGCTGTACTTTCCATGCAGATATACCTTATCTATAGAAACTTGTTTTTCATGACTTGTCATTTTCCTGGGAAAAGTAAAACTGCCATTTATATGAAGGCTCTGCAGAATATTCACTTTTCAAGCAAGTAGGCTGACTAACAGTAGTTTCATTAGTTCCTTAAGATAATATGGGAGGTGTCTTTAGCTGTCTTTAAATGTAATACAAATTTTAGGTTCCTTGTTGCAATCACATTAACTTCCTTTCATAAGAAATATATTAGTCTTTACTAAGAAGGCAAGCTGAAATGTCTGTTTGGGGTGATGCTGCTCTCTGGGCCTGAAGAAATGTGTCATCTTGTTTAATAGCTTTGTCTGCTATAAGGTAGATCTTATACATGTACATGAATCTCAGGCTATTTATACAGAAAGACCGTTACTTTTTTTTACTGTGGTGGAAATTGAGCTATTCAGAGGAAGGTGGCTGCAAAAGAGACTGAGAACTTGGACTGGTCAGGAAATTAAAGACTTCAGATTGTTGGAGAAATAAAGTATTTACTTGCTATAAAATACACAACACACCCCACAACAGTTTGTGATGTGATAACTTATCTAACTGGCTAACTAATCCACCTGGTTCAGCTAGTTTTAATTGAACAGACATCATAAAAAGCTACTTAGACTGTTTTGAAAGAGAAAAGCCAGGCTCATGGATCTTGCAGGTACTAAAGTTCTCAAAACAATGAGGCATTTCAAAATGAACAGCATTATTTTAAATTAACATCACATCACCACTATTAACCCACATATAGAAGCATTTTTTTGAAGGTTTGCAAGACATCCCAGCCTCTGGATGATCCAAAAAGTAGTTCACTTTGTGCTTATAGATAAGATGAAAAAATTGCGTTGAGCAAGATCATGATAAAAATGCAGGTGGCATGGCTCAGTAGTTTACATGCAACACTGATATTACTGCTCTCATCCTTGTGAGTATTCAGGAAAACTACTCTGAATGAAGCATAAGTTCACAATATCCTATTTGAAGTTCCAGTGTTTTCTTTTATTATTATTATAGTTTGAAATTCTGCTGCACTGTCAAAGATGATAAGTACTTCTGAAGACAAATGAGAATGCTAGTGATTGTGCTGCTGGCTTGCCTGCCTTTAGTAGTGATAAATAGTAAAAATGACCTGTCCTGCACTGTCATGAGAAGACACTGCATCATTTCTGAATTATTTTGTTAAGTTTGGAGTGGGGCCTGCCATATTTCATCAGGAACTGATCTGCGTGATGCTAAAAATGGTCCTGCTGACAATATAATGTGATACCTTTAAATGACATCAGGTAGGTAATGAAGATCCAGATGTTACAACACAAAACAGTTGGAAAGTCTAGAAGAGGGAGCCTGTAGGACAGGAATATCTGGCAATTAGAGTGATACAAAGAAAATGCACTTTGACAGTAGTGAGCAAAGATGTTTTCTGTGATACATTATTCTCTTAATTCTATTCTTAAGGTTAAAGGGTTAACATTCTAGCCAGTTTCTGTGGAATTTGATCAGTGAAAAAAAAGAATGGTCTTTTGGTTTCTTCCTTGAGTCTAACAAGACAGGTCTTTGAGGATCCTTATCACCCCTTTCCTCAAATTAGTTCTCTGGAGTATTGAAAATTCACAGTGGACTCTCTGCAAAAGCTTTTTTCAATTAATCCTTTTATAAAAAGGGCAAAAGTAGAAATGTTAAGCAAGGAATGTGCTAATTAGAGTATGGAATAGAAACATGATTCGGGAGACTGTAAGGAAGAAGAGGGAGAAAACTATTTGAGCACCATGTCAATATGTGATGTCCGAAAGTCCAAAAACAAACAACAAAAAATGTCTTTTAAAAGGGAAATAAGTTATATTTATTTGGCCCTAAGATGGAAAAGAGTAATAAGAAGATCTAATGATAGAAACTGAAAGGCTGTCATCATCATAATGAGAGATCAAAACATAATGAGCCAGCAGATATTTGGGGCAACTAAGGAACATCCTTATTATAAAATTTAATCTTTTTGTAAGAATGGAAGGGAAAAGTATAGGCTTCAAAAATATTTTCCTTTACACTTATTGTACACTTACATATTTAATAATTTTTCCCCTTACATTTTTGAAGTGATTAACCTAATTCTAAATATTCTGGCACATAATTCTCAGACTATATATCTGGTCGCTGCAAATACTGTGGCAAATTCCTTGAATGTCTATCACACTAAAGGTTGTTGTGCTTCCAAGAATCTACAGAATGATCTATCACTAAATTGCAAAGGCTTCATTGTAAATTGAGTCATAAATTGCGAAGTTACGGGAAGACATCTTGTCAAGGAAGTTGCCAAGAAACAACGTAATATGCAAGGAGTAGCTGAGATTCAGCACTAAAGGTAGAGGTCCGTGAGCTCCCATAAGACTGAGATAAGTCTTTTTCTATTCCTTATGCATGCACAAGGTCAAAACTCAATGTAGTAAGCTCCACTATGCTACTGTGTGTGATCTCAGGACAGAAGAAAAGGTAAAGCAGATTTTAAGAGATATGCCCTTGCAGATTTCCTAAATGTCTTCCAGTGAATAATGCATTCTCTTTTTGCTCTACTTCAATATTTAGAATCACTTTCTTAATGCTATACAAAGAAACCCTCAGAATACAGCGGAAAGTTTGTAAACAAAATGGAAAAATGGAATGGCTCATTCGAAACTGAAAAAGATAAACAGGATACAATATGATGATTATAAATACTTATCTGGTGTATGGAATCAAGTCCCTCTCTAATCAGTTGTTAAATAATTGTACAAAAATGAAACAGCTATCATGAATGGAACTGTAACAAAACCCTTGCAGAACAGTTGATCATCTAACAAAACACTCATTACAAAGGGCAAGGAATATTTTCAAGTGTCTAACCCAGTTCAGGGAGAATTTAGGTCACTTCTATTCCAGAGGAGACCACTGCCATCATCAGGCAATCATTTTGTAATCATTTTGATTATTCTGTGTTTTAAGTAAAGGGGTATTTTCTCTATATATTACCTAGAAATTCTATCATAGTCAGAACGGCTGGCATATTACTGTAAACATACGTAATAGTGGCTCCAGGTAAGAAACATTACCAAAAGAATGGCCTTACTGATCACTTCTCATGGAGAATGTTATCCTTATTTTGTTTCTCTGTTTTGACTATTTTTTACAGAAAGGATGTCCATGAATTGCTTTAGCACCCATGTTTTCTACTCTTTTAAAATGACATGATAGCAACTATAAGGTTATTCCCCTTCCCTCAAATCAAACCACAGTGTGCTTAGTGAAGCAAAAGCAGCCTGTTCCTTCTGCTGTAAGTGCCCTGATGACAGCTGAGACTTGTCAAATTTAAAAATTCCATTGGCTTGCTAACGTGATGAAAGAAGTCATAAAACCAGGGGAAAATATTATGACGGCAAGTGCCAGTGAAATAATTATTCTGAGAAATACAGGTGAGCTCTAAAGACAACACATCCAGGATTGCTGGTGCTGAGAGAGAAGGAAAAGCTAACTGGAAAAAAAAAAAGCAGGCTGGGGCTAGAAAATAAAAATAACTCAAAACTGCCAATGAAGAGCAAAGTGTCTGTGAAAGGCATTCAAGGGCAAGATGCAACCACATCAGAATGAACCAGAGCCTATCTCACCAGAGCAGTCCGCTCTTCTAGCACAACAGGTAATCATAACATAAAATGTTAGGTAGATCAATACCATAGTTCAGTGAATCAACTTTCCATCTAACTCTCTCACACCAAGCCCACTCATCATCACCAGTGTTCATCCTCCCTAGTCAAAACACATCATCTAGAAGCCACACAGTAAAAAGATTGCTGTATCAGCCATTAGACTTGGTAAAATCTTGCCAAGGACACCTAAATCAAATGTTAACTTTCACAGGCTATGTCTTTACATCCCAAAGTCATTGAGTACACTGAGAAGTTCTGGCTGCAGTTCCATTTCAGTTTTTGTACTGCTGGTATTCCAGCTCATGAATGTATATTTCATTCAGATAGGCAGCATAACTAGAAAACAGAAGTTCCTCTTCTGAGTTCCCTTTCTTACAACTAAAGCCTCTCCAAAACAAACAAGCAGCTCACGGAACACAAACCAACCAGACAGAGAATCCAGAACAGCCAACGATTTTAGTTTATAAGACAGAATTTGATCTCTACAAATTTATTATGTGGTATTTAGGTAGTTTAAATCATCAGAATCTTTTTGTCACTGTAGGCTGATAAATTCATACTCGCTTTTCTAAAATGTATGTCAGCTGAACATAATTTTAGCAGCTGCTAAACATCTGCCTTTTTCTAAAGACCGTATTTCTGACAGTTTTTATGTTGAGCTTCAGAGATAATTATGCTTAAAGCTTCCTTTTCACTAACTAAACACACTTGTTCAGATGGTTAGATTCATCCATACCTGATGTCCTTGGAAAGACTTGCTGTCAGGGAGAGAAGCAGCACTGTCTTCTCCTCTGCACAGATCAATAGAAATTCTCAATGAAAAGCAGTGTCTAGGATTCTTCCACAATTTTGCCCTATTGTTGGTTTATTCACTTCTCCAAACAAACATACATTATGCGCTATATCTGTCAAGAATTCTGAAGACAGTTAAACCTTTTCTCTCAGTCTCATTTTCTAAGGAAGGATTTTTTTTCTCCCTTCTAATAATGCACTTTTTAACACATAAGAGTGTATATTTCTGTGAATTAATAGACAATTTATCTTCTATTGGGATATATTCAAATGAAATCTGCCATGATTTATTTTGGAATTTATTTATTTGATTGTCTTGCAAAGGGAGTTTGATTTTTTACTTTGTAACAAATGCACATCTTTCTGCCATCTTTATTTGTCCATAAGACTCCAAAACATTCCTCTGTAGAGTAACCTTAGAACAATCTAAAACTAATTTTCATGCAATTAACACTATTTCTGAATTTTACCCCCTGGTAATGAACCAAGTATATTTTAAAATACACGAGACAGATATGTGATTTCCTTCATAATTCACCTATGATATACCACCCAGTAATTTTTCCACCGCATGAAAGTAAATTCATATCTTTTAAGTCTGCTTTTCTTCCTAAAATAAATGAACGCGCTGCATATATAGGAAGAGCTGAATGATTCTATTTTTCCCTATATGCTTTCTCTCCAGTTCCCCAATCAACATGACATATATATTAGGGCTTTATCAGATGCCAAAAAGGAATAAGTGTGTGTGTGTGCAGCTGGTGAGAACTGATTAATAATGATCATGATGATTATGGTCCTTGGTATTTTGGGGATTCTCACCTCCCTCTCAGATCTAGAATAGATAATAAATGTAGTACACAGCTGCACAGTGCAATTTAGATGTCTTCTGCCTACAGTTCTGTGATCTGATTATCAAAGGCACAGTTATCTCTAAGTCCTGCAGACTTCTTTGTAAAAGTTAGATGCTCAAAAATATTTTACATCAGGTGTCTCTTTCCATGTTTTTCTCAAACTCAGGCATTTACACTATTGTTTGTTTGTTTGTTTCTTTGTTTTTTCATAATTATGAATGATTCTGCATTAGAACATGATTAGAAAAATTAGGGCACAACTGAAATTGCTAAAAAATGTGTACAATCAGAAGCCACAGCAGATAGGCAAAAGAACTCTTGAGTGCTGCAACGGCTGAAAATATCAAATCGAAAAGTGAATTCAGACTCCTTCAGGCAAAAAAAGAGAATTAAACTTAGTTCTCATGCCTATTAAAGCATCACCATTGGATTAAAAATGGATATAACTTTCTTCTCTACAGCAATGTGCTAAACAGAAAATGCTGTAAAAAAAATTTATTGAGTTTAATTATTTAATGAGTGTCATATGAAAAAAATTCAGGATAACAGATTAGGGCAGAAATATCTTTTTAAGTTTTCCTCAAAATCTTATATTCCTGAGAATTCTTTCAGAAAACCTATGTTTCAGAGATCTGACAGCTGAAATCTGCGTTAGAGAAAGGTCATCTGAGGACAGACTGTTCTCTGTTTAAACGATTCTTGCAGAAATGGCAGAAAATATCCGACTGGTGTACAGTCTCTTTTCTCCAGTTCTTCAAAACATTTTAGTTCTCCCTTATATCATCAGATCATACATATGCATGTAGTAACAAAAGGCAATGTAAGTTCATAACTTCAGTTATAAAAATAATGGTTTGTTCTCTTTCTTTTGATACCAGCTTTCTGTTATCAACAATTTATTTGAGAAGCAGCAGGTATTTGAAATTTTGCAAGCTGACTTTTCAACAGATGAGATTTAGAGATATTCCATCTGGGTATTTTCTATACCGAATGTGTTTTACTCTCAGGTCCTGTAGTAGCACATAGACAGCCCAGCCTTCCAGGAGGCTCATCCCACTTAGTAGACTCAGTTCTTAGAAGACACCAGACCCCAAAGCCTATCACCAGGTACTGGCATGAACAGCGCACAGATACTGCTTTCTGCCTCAGCTTCCCTTCAAGGACAGCTGCATCTTTATTCACTATAAAAACTCCAGTACTTAAAACTTCATGGGTTAAAACTCAATGCTCTTCCTTAATAGCCTGTAAGGAGCTCCAGAACACTGTCACCACCATCTTCTCTAAGAGCTTGATGTGGGAATGAAACTCTTCAGTGATGTGGTCACTATCTCGATTCCCTACCTCGACAGCAAAGTCTATCATTGTTTGCGGGTATTTCTGCAAGGTACGTTGCTTCTGTTTGTATGCAACTATAGCACACCTGTTATTACAATTGATAAATCTGTACTTTTAGTATTAGTACTGATATAATCAAAGTTAACAAAGTTAATGACATATTACTCATCTACAGCAAGATAGTGTCTCTATTCAGCAGATGAAATTTAGAGGATACTTCCACAGTTAATCATCAAAATAAATGACAGACTATCTGCGTATCCATGGACAGACAGTAGATCCTTCAGAGATGTTATAGGAAATCTAAAGGATTGTATCTAAGGATAGTAGTTCCCTCAGAGTCTTAAATACTACAGAAATAACAAATACAACAAGCAAAGCAATACATGAAAAAGAAAAAAAAAAAAGACAGTCATTAAAGTTTTAATCTAATATTTACAGTGAATATTATATATAATAACAATATATAATATATTATATAATATATTATATAATATATATAATAATAAATCTTACTCCCTCCACACTATCTTCAATGTGATAATTTTTTTCTGCATAACAATAATTATCAAAGCCATAAGCAATGCATAACGTTACCTTAATGAATGCAGGCATCTGATATACCAGTCCATTGCATTGAATTTTCTCTGTCATAGTCCCCCCCCACACACACACACACACACAATAAATAAATAAATAGATGATAGATAGATAGATAGATAGATAGATAGATAGATAGATAGATAGATAGATAAAT
>JAPSGF010000025.1:3306450-3321896 GCA_035772895.1 Perdix hodgsoniae
CCCCCCCCCCCCCCCAGCCCCACACAAAATGGGAAGGAATGAGGGGAAGAAAAACAACAGCGGCAACAATCTATGGAGGAAAACTTATTTTACTAACTATGATATTGGAAATGCAAAATAACACAATATAATAAGATCTAATTGAAATTGAGACTAATAAATCAAAAAAAAAGATAGGAGAGAGAGTTCCCGAGACCAAGTCAAACCTGAAAAGTTTGGGATGGCCAGGAAAACGCAATCTCCAAGAGCCCACTGTCAAGCAGTAAGTGAGCGTTTTCCCCCGCCCCGGAAGGGTCAGATCCCATGACTTCCGTCACGTACAGAGATAGGTACATGGAGCTGGAGTATTAACACTTTAGTTCCAGTGCACTACATGATGTGTTGATGTGGAATACTGAAAACCAAAAAACGTAAAACCATGACAATAAATAAATAAATATTTTTCCACTTTGGGATTGTATTTGATGTCTAGGGCAAAAAAAAACAAAACAGTCATGCAATGTTCTGAAAAAAGAACTGTTACTTAACCGGTGTTAGACATTTTATAGCAGGAAATTATAAAATGAACCTCTGATGCAACACAGCATCAATTTACCACAATTAGAATGGCTGAAATCAGAAATTTTCATATAAACACCAGAATACAATCATTTTAAAACTCAAGCTAAGAAAATACATACTCCTTAGATGTGCATTCCTAATTAAGATAACCATCTATTTCTTCCAATCTTCTAAAATATTATCACCACCCTCCATTTTCTCCCTAAATGATTAAAAGTTAGCTCTGTGAAGCCAATAGTTACTATTGAGGGTAAAACTGCATTCTTCATTCTCAACTATTATTTTTAGACTATATTTTGTTTTGTAACCTATAGAGTCTATAAGTTTGCCAAAATGGATAAAGTATTTCTGAGCTCACAGCAATCCCATGGATTAATTATATAAGCTTAATTAAGTACACATATATAGTATATTTTAATATAGAATTAGTTAAAATAATTATTATGAAAATAAATACAGATAGAGAGATAGATCATTCTGTGCTATTTCAGTTACAAAGATCTTGTGCTTGAGCTTGTTGTGACTGTGCATGCTATCTCCCAAGAGAACAGTGTAAATTATAGGTGGGTGAAGATGATAAATTAAAAATTTTTCACTTGATTTACCATAGCCGTGAGCCAAACAGTAGGGATGTGGATAGGGATTCATAACAGCGTCCAAATTATGAAGTTACCTCATACGAGCATTTCCTTTCAACTCAGCAGAAAGTAAGGCACCTTTTTTTTTCCATGACAGATATCCATGCAGCATTTCTTTGGCCAGAACTATATCAGAACGGAGAACTTATTATCATCATACTTATCCCATCTTGGTCAACCACAGTTTTCAAGAAACAAGCTCAAGAAATCTATCCAGCCTGTACTGAACTTACACAAGTACTATGTGCATTTCTCGTTTCTCAGAATTTGAACTAAGTTGAGAACAGAAAATGGATGAGAATGAGCTCTATTTAATACATAGCTGCCAGAATCCAGCACCCTCTCAGCAGGCTTTTTAGATGTTTTGTACCTCAAGGGTTTAATGTTAATAACAAACTGTCACGGAGTTAACTAGATCAATCTATGCCCGTGACAGGGGGCAGTAGGCCCCTGCCTCCCCCAGCCCGGCCCCACAAAATGCGATGGAAGGAAGGGAGGACAAAAAAAAAACAGTGGCAACAATCTATGGAGGAAAACTTATTTTACTCACTATGATATTGGAATACAAAGTAACACAGTATAATACAATCTAATTGAAACTGAGACTAATAAATCAAATAAGATAGGAGAGAGAGTTCCTGAGACTGAGTCGAACCTGTAAAGCTTAGAACGGCTAGGACCTCCAGCACCAGTAAGAGAGCGCCCCCCCCGGAAGGGTCAGATCCCATGAATTCCGTCATGTACACGGATAAGTACATGGAGCTGGAGCATTAACCCTTTAGTTCCAGTACACTACATGATGTATTGATGTGGAATACTGAAAACCAAAAAATGTAAAACCGTGACACAAACTTAAAACCATAACCCTAATAACAAAGTTACATATTTGAAGTGATTTGAAATTGCATGGGATTTTGACCAACATAACCATCACATACATGAACACAAAGAGCACTAATACCCTGTACTGTACTGGTGAACTCACCAACCCCTGCTTGCACACAACTGGCCCTTTCCTCATTTTTTTCTCCTCTATTTTCCTGTATTTCTTTCCAAATCACACAGTTCCTGAAGTGTTTCAGCTTGGGCTGGGCTGGGAGGGCCTCAGACAAGGCCTCTTTCCCTCTGAGCCCGTCATATTTGTTCTTCTCTGCCTGCCAATATATTCTGGTGCTGCTCTGGGTTAGAGCAGGTAAACCGTTGATGGACTGAGGGCTGCTGGAGCTGGCCTGGGAGTTTCTGGCAGAGCATTATTTGGGTACCTCCTTATAATTATCTTCATTAAATTTTCTGTTCATTCTTTTAGAATTTTTAAAATATTCTAAATTATCTGAAGAGCATATTCCCCCTTAAATTTTCCCCTTAAATGATTAAATGTTTTCTCTGTTTTGTTTGATGATGTTGTTTGTTTGTTTGTTTTTACCTCAACAGATGAATAAGAAAATTTCAGCAAAATTAATAAGGTTTTGGTGAGGATAGAAGCAGCAGAAAAAAATTCAGAGTCAAGCAGCTGAAAAAGCAGGCAGTGTTTTAAAATATTCTTTCTTATTACTGTTGGTTGTCAAATTATTGAAAACAATGTCAGATCTTCAGCAAAAATATGTCTGACACTGTTATGATGGACAAATGAAGTCAGCATATTTGCACAATGCCTTTGTACAGCTGTTTTTTCAGTGTATTTATCTTAGCTGCAGTAACAGCAAACCCCAAACAAAAATTATCTGCCATTCTTCTTTAAGCCTATATATATAAGTCAATATATATGTCAAAATAATAACACATATAGATGTAATATCTCTTGGTCAGCTGATATTTGCTGAGAGCTAACATTTGCAAACTGATCTCCTAAGGGAACAAAAGAATATCATACAGTACACTCTGACTACTGACTACTTTATGTCTTCTGTAAGCTAAGCAGAGCAGGGCAATTTTGAAAATAGATAGCTAGTGGAACTTTTGATGCATTTGGTTCGCTTACATTTGAAACACACTTGGAAAGCAAGAGCTGCAAGACAAATGAGAAAAGTCAGTGAATTAATTTTTTTTTTCCTATATTACTTACAATCTTTTTTAGTCATCTGGCCAAAAACTATTTCTATATATCATTATAAATTTAGCATGACAAGCACGTAGGAAAACAGAATTTAGGAGAGGCTGAGCTAACAAAATTTATTAAAAAATGTGAATTACTTTAACAAATGCCAGTGAATACACATAAATATTGAGTCTTAGTGTAGTATCTGGAAAATTTACTCTAGTTGATGCATAGCAGTCACTGTTTGCTGAATCTACAGAAATTCAAGCATTCCTACATGGCTGTTTTCTATCAAAAAACTGTAGAGATTGTCATGTGAATGAACTGGGCAAATATTTCTTGAGCAGAGAGATTGAATGCCATCCAGAACACCATCTATAATTATGCTATGATATGAATCAGCATCACTTCCCTCACTTTTGGAAAATTTTTAAGGTGTTGGCAGTTAATGATAGTATTTATTATCCATATATGCAAGGTTTAATATAATTTTCTTATAAAAACCATTTTTTATAAGCAAACACAGGGGTCCTCAAATGGCTAGTGCTCAAGAGACATCTTCAGGAACATTTTTATCACCACGTATTTCAAATTTCTTGATGAAATACTGCAGGAGAAGCAAAGAAGTAGAATGCAGATGTGGAGATGGAATCATGCATTTAATGGCAACATACAAAAATTCAATTATGGATGTATTTATTGAAAAAATGATAATATTTGCTTTCATCTTCACTGCTAAGAGTCTCTAAACCAAACTGCAGATAACGCTCACATGATTTATTTTTTAGTCATCTATTAAAAAAATCAGATTACTAATATGTTATCAGACTTCTTCTGAGTGGAAGAAGAATTTTCTGAAGACACAAAATAAGAAAGTAAATCTTTAATATTGTATGTATCCCATAGGTCAGCTCATACCAAGAACATGTATCATACTACGTCAGCCAGCTTACATTAATTATATTATGTGAATAAGTATGAAATGACAGTGTGATGAATAGTAACAGTGCTGCAGTAGAATCATCTCAGTCATTATTGCATTCATATATACCTTATTCTTAAATATTGTTTTAACTGATAGTGAAGCCTCAGGATAATTAAGCACTGGAACAAGTTGTCCAGAAAGGCTGTGCAGCCTCTGTCCTTGGAGGTCTACAGGATAGAGACTTCTCAGGTCAGTGTCTTTAATCAGGAGGATGGACTAAATATCCCCGAGGTCCCATCCAAAATGAATTAGTCAGGGACTGGAGGTCAATGAATTATTCAAATATTTCCATTGTTTCAGAAAAGGAGTACACCTCTACTGCTTTTGCTTTCTAATAGAGCTGATGTGGAAGAATTCTAAAAAAAAATCGCTCCATGGGAAATGACTTGGAGAATTGTCAGCAATTATTTAGCTAATGTTTACCTTTGATAACTTGTCCCAACCAAGAATTTGTATTATTCTGATATTAGGGAGTAAATTATGAATCCAGATCTGAGGGTTTTATTGGTAAAGTATTTTCTTGCCCAAGCTTCATATCTAGCTTGAGTTTAGTTCATTTTTATATATTCACATTTAAAGATTCAGACCAAAATGTCACCACAGGTGATATTCATTGAGCTGAGGGAAATAATTAAAATGAAACTAAAAATTAGTTGTAAGTAAATAAAATAGATAAATAACTCCATGATTTAGAATCCAAGGAATGAAATATTTTATGAGCAACTGCAGTTTGTTGTGGTTTGAAGCAGGTAAACAAAATGTTAAATTTAATTTGAATGAAAAAAAGTGAAGCGATATTTTCTAATTACTAACATTAAAACTGATTAAAACTGAGATCTGAATCAATTCTAAATAAAGTATGTAGAAAACTTCACCCAATTTCAGTGAAAGCTGACTTCTGCTATGAGTTTACAGTTATTGTTGACCAACATATAGACTCACATTTCTATATTTAAAGAAATGTTTAATATTTAATGCTTTTCAGACATCAGCAAGATGAATCCTGGAGCAGAGCTCCTACAACTGTATACATCCACATTGTCTAATAAGCTAAAATCACCTAGTATAAGGGCAGAAATCAATGACAACAAAAACTTAAAATACCCAAGGAAAGAATGATTTAGCCTGATGAATCATAAATATGGATCATTCTGATACTGCATGTCATTATCCTGCTGGAATTAACTCAGCTTATAATTCACATTTTTTTGTTAAAATACCAACTCAGTGTTATAATGATTTTAAACTATGTACATAAATCCAGTTGACTTCAGTGGGTCAGTGTAATGTTAAACACAAACTGAGCTGTTTACCTGAACATGAGTGTTTTGTAATACTGAATCTAAGTGTATTCCAAGAACTTTGGTTTTATGGATTTTATGGAAGAGAAGTATAATTTTATCTGGCTATGAATAGTATCAGAATTAGTAGGTCCATAAAAGAAAACAAAAATTTAAAGCACCATAAAAAGCACTAAAAAAAATCTCTTTTCAAAACTCTTTTGTGCCCAGGGGAATCTTTGTATTGGTTGTAATCAAAAGTGGTTTATATTTTACAGAATAATTAAAACTAAGACTAATTCTTTATAATTCTTTAAACCATAACATAAAAATTTATAATCATTGTAGAGAGGTTGGAAATTTTACAAAAAGTTGTGTGTCCATTCATCTCTTTTTATAGAGACCTACAGAAACTACATAATTGCATTTTATGCTACATCAGAATAGTATCAGGACAGAGAATTCTGTAAATTAAGCTTTGTGTTCACAACCCTCTCTTGCTAATTTTTATGCAGACATTTATGTTACTGGCTGCATATCAAAACAGCTATTCATATATGCTAGTTCATATACATATTTGAAGAGTACTGAGTATTCTGTTTCCTTGTGAAATATGCCATTCCGCATTTTAATTCTCTAGATGGGATTTACAAACCGACAGCTTGATTTAGGTGATTTGTGCCTTACACAGAATAAAAAAGTGTCATGTACTCAGAAGTAAGAGTAGTGAGGATATTTCAAGCACAATGCATTATAGGAAGCATATTTGCAAAATATTACTGACTATTGAAAATAATCAATGAATTCATAAAAGCAAATCTTTTTGATGGATGATCTTTATATTAATAAAATATTTATAAGCTATTTTTAATCTGGACCACTTCATTGTTTTGATGGATGAGGAAGCTTACCTCAACTCTTATATCAGCTGAATAGGGTAGGTAATGAATGATGCTAATGGAATAGGAATTGGATGCCAATGATGATTGCCTCTTCAATCAATATTGTACAGAGAAAAAATAAATAGTAGTATATCACAGGGAAACATTCAAATGCTTCTTAACTTAGAGCGTGTACTGTTTGAAGTAAAATGATTTTTATTTCCCAAAAACAGTCAAGTTATCTTATAGTTTTATATGCTGTTCTTTTGGATTAGATAGAGGAAACTAGACATGAAATCACAATGTTCTTTTAATAGTTTTAATTATTTACCAGTGTGAACAGATCACCTTAACTTCCAGGTATTTTAAGTGTTATGTGGAGATGTTTGCAGTATTACGTATGGACAGAGCTGGGTGGTTTTTTTTTGCGGTGCCCATGTGCAGGACAAGGCAAATTGAAACATATGAGGTTCCCTTTGAACATCAGGTAGCGCTTTACTGTGAGGATGATGGAGCACTGGCTCAAGCTGCACAGAGAGGCTGTGGAATCTTCTCCTAGGTGATCCTCAAAAGACACCTTGACATAGTCTGGGTGTCTCTACTTGAGTAGGGACTGGACCAGAAGGCCTCCAGAAATCCCTTCCAACATCAAGCATTCTGTGATTCTGTGAAATATGCCTGATACCAATATAATTTCATTTTTAATTACTATAAATTTGTAGTTATACAGTTACCTAAAACTGATATAATAGAATCATATAACTGCTCTGGTTGGAAAAGACTTTAAAGATCGAGTCCAACCACAACCTAACCATATTAACTTAACTCTAATAACCCACTACTACATCAGTCCCTGAGCACGACATCCAAACAGTTCTTAAACACATTCAGGAATAGCAACTCAACCATCTCCTATAGGGGATCCTATTCTTACTTGAAGTAAGAAAATGGATAAACACAGTCTGTCTCAGTAAGTATTTTCAGAAGTACAAATGCTTATTAATTTAAAATTATTTTGCATTTTGCACTATTTTAAAAGTTTCTTGCTGGTTGCATTTCCTCATTGTTGTCTATACTTCTAGGGTTTCATAAGTTATCAGTTGTCACAGGGTTAAGAAGAGAGCAAGTATCTTAATTTAGTTGACTCCTGCAGAAGATAGAGGTTCATATGTCATTTGACTATTGGGTTTATCCAACATAAGCCTTGTGCATCTTGATTTACAGAGCATGGCCATATACATCAAGCTTACGTAGTTTGACATATCATTAATCCATATTCCCGGGATCATGAGTTAGTGGACAAGGACAGACTGAGCGCTGTGTTTTCCTAAAAGGTTTAAAAGCATAAGAGATAATTCAGTTCTAGCAATCCTTGGGTTACTTTGCTTACACCTTCTTCTTTGCTATGCACACATAACGGCAGAATGTGCTGTTATTCTTGACAACTCTCTCTTTTTTTTTTCCCTTAACACAATGTCATTTCTTCTCTAAAAAAGATAGAGTCATTTGGCAGATACATTATTGCTCTTGTGTAAAAATATTAAAAACAACATACTTGGGTTCTGAGAAAACATCAATTATTCCTAATGATTGTTAATGAAGAAGAGATAATTAGTGAAAATACAAGTGGCGTTTTTGTGGCTTTGGTAATAACATACTCATTTTATCCTCTGTTAAACTGTGGAATAATATTCAGATATGAATGTTGTGTTTCAGTGCTTTCCAGTGGCATGCAAAAAAATTCAGATACTAAAGTTTCATAACTTCTGAGACCTGGAGATACATTTAAAATTTTAGTTTTTGGAAAGAAATTTCTAGAGGGAGAAACTATTATAATCATTTCCATGCCATAGTTGTTCCTTTTACCTTTGAAGCCCTAATACATACAGATCATCCTTTACAACAGAGTGTATCAGAGCCAAATTTATATTATTTATATCATTCCTGTCTCTTAATATAGTCAGCTGTAAATTGGGTGCAAGATCCAGTCACGTTTTTGGCGTAAGGTATCTGTGATGAATTTTTTTCCATCTTCAAATGTAATTGAATCTTTGAAATTACAGAGAGAATAGATAGCTTGCAATCTCATTTTCATTCTTCTTCATTCTCAAAGATTAAGAAAAGTATGTTTATTGTTTCAGAGGTTATTGCCTGCTCTTTAATTTCAGACTGTCATCTATTTCCAATGCTTTCAAATTTGTTTTTATATGACAAGTTAGTCCAAAGCAGAGCAACGGTGCATCTGAAAAGATAGTGGTATATGTGAAAAGTTCATAGACGTATTACAGTGTAACATTTTTTTTCTTTTCAGGAACACACTGAGGTTATGAAATGCATTAGTTTTAATTTAATGAGTGAGAATAGCAGCTCTGGAAGTAAGCTAAGATATGCAAAAGACTAACACCTTTCTGACTGGGATTTTACTCTAAACTGTCAGTTTTGTCTTAACATATTTTGGATGCTGACTGAAAAGACACTGTAATGACACACCTGCTCATTTAACCACTATTGTGCTAATTGAGCAGTAGTTTTAGTTGTATTTAGCAACTGAACTAATTATGAAATCCTTATCTGTCTCCTTAAACAGACCTTACTGAACCTAGGTTTGAGTGTGCAGGAAGTATCATGAAAAACAGCGGGCCACTTTTGAGAGAGACTTATATCTATTCTGACAGATTTTGATTCCACTTTAAGAACAAGCAAGAATTTCAGATAAATCTTTATTTTATAGTTGATGTGCCCTGCTATAGTACAGTAAAACTAAGGACATCAAAGTTGTCTTGTGAAAGTAAAGTGCAAATAATGAAATTTGTCCCCCTGTGTTCACCTATCATGAGGCTACACCTAAAATTGTATGCCTGAAGTCTTGTTTCCTTTTTCCAATTACATATGTTGGGCTATATTAGATAACATTTTCCTAAAAATCTTCAGTTATCACAGTTACAACACTGTTATCAGGAGATACAACATGCTCAAACAGTAAGTAAATTATTAAGGGCTTATTAGTAACTGTAAAAACAGCTAAGAACAGTGAATAATTCCTAAGTTTTCTGTCATATAACTGAATCTGTACAAAACTCACTACAAATTTACTACTTTAATACATAACTTTAGCTAATGGTTGGTAGAAAAGCAACCTACTTATAGAAAGGTTTTTGAAGATTATGGTGATTATTAAATATAGCATATATTATATAGTATATATATGATATATACAGTATATATAGTATATATACTGTATATATAGTATATATACTGTATATATAGTATATATACAGTATATATATATATATACTGTGGGCCAGTGAAAGATTATGCAAACAGACTTTTGGTGGAAATGCAACAACATATCCCCACATTACAGTGTATGGAGAAGAAAACAACACAGTCAACACCATCAGACAGATCCTTGTGAAGTCTATGCGTGACAATATTTCCCTGCCATAGTCCAGGCAGATATGGCCAGTCAGCATCTGTGGGCTCCCAAAGGTGTTTGAAATGTGAGAAAATGAGGGGTTGGTTCTCCAGAGTAACATTTGAGGCAACAAAACATTCAATAGATTAAAAAATAGGTAACTAGGTTGCAGGAGTTAATTTTCTAATTAGATTAAATCTTCAGTGAGCATATCATGACAGAGCCGAGCTGTCTTATCTGCTGAGGACACATAGCTGAGTCCCTCACACTGCTCTGGAGATTTGGGTTCTGAGGCAAGCCTCAGAAAATCCCTACTTAGTGTTACTAGAGATGTTCATCATCAGTATTTGTTTCATAAATCTATGAACTTTAAAAATAATGATAATTAGAATTAAAAGTGTCAGCAGCCACAAAAATTCTACAATAATTCTCTCCCACTTAGCCAAAACCTCATGAAGCTGTGTATTATATGCTCAATTTTAATCTCATTTTCAAGCTAACAGGAAAAAGACCAGGGAGCTAGTTGTCAGATGTTAACATGTTTGCAATGGAGTTACTGATCTTAGTTACAAACCTAATACTGAAGGGTAACTCAGCAAATACATCTGTCTTGATGAAATATGTCTTCTCTTTCAATGAGCCAGAACATGCTAGAGATATTTCAGTCATTGCAGATACTGTGTAAAAATAATCACATCTTTCACACTGCATTTTTTGAAACATTCCTATATATATATTTATACAAAAGCTCCTCTGAAAGTAATGCCTCCTATTTTATTATGCTGGCCCATGACTTCAGAGGCAGATGTTGGTAGTACAGCAGTAGGGATTGAACTTTCCCTCCAATATATCATTATATATTGATGCTGCGTGACAGATGGCAGCAGAGGGGCAGTCTGACACAGTGGCATCTGACATGGAAGTGGAGATGAAGCAAAGGTGTGTCACTGAAATCTTCATGCAGAAAAATTGGCATCCATTGGCATTCATCAACACTTGCTGAACATTTGTGGAGACCAATCAGTGGATGTGAGCACAGTGAGGGGTGGGCGTGGAGTTTCAGCTGTGGCAACAGCAACAGTAGATCACCTCCAATGGTGCATATTTTACAGGCACAGCATGCAGGCTCTTCTTCATTGCTGATTAAAATGTATAGCTCAAGGAGGCGACTATGTTGAAAAAATAGTATTCTGTAGCTGACAATTTGCTCTATCAAATAGTGTTACTGTTCACTTTGTACCTGCTGTATTTTCCATAGAAATAAGTAGGAAACATTACTTTCAGAGAGACTAATGTAATTGAAACTGTTTTATTAAACTCATATATTTTCATTAACAAAACATCCGGAGAAAGATGAGTTATTATTTCTGGAATTAAAAGCTGAAGAAGAGTAAAGTAAATATAAAGATAAAATTTGAAAAAAAAAAAAAAAGAAAAAAAAAAAAAGAAAAAGAGGATTTCCATTAGGATACAGAAGAAACTCGTATATTATGGACCTGGACAAAATATTTGCTCTGAGAGTATGCTCAATAAATTCATCTGCTTCTATTCTATTTCTAAGGAAGTTGTTTAAATTAAAAGTTTTATCTTTTATAGTAGAAAATGAAGCATAGACTCTAGGAAAGACTAGATAAAATTGAAAACAGAATAGCACAAGAAAAATGCAAACCCAAAGCGTTGTCTAGGAACTGAAATATACAGTTGTGACAAATAATTTCAAGTGAGCTTATGAATTAAGAGGGATCAATCAGACAGCAAATACATTTTTTTGAGCAATGCTCAGAAGAAACAAAAAGGATGACTTTAGCAACTCCCATGAATACATGATACACGAGTTTTGAAAAAGGCCAGAGAATAAGCTGACCGTCAGCAAAGAACACTTCAAAATGAATGTTTCTTCAGTATCATAGCTAAAATAACATTTATAATTACTGTGATTTTTAGAATATAATATGAGTGAAAAATGATTTTTTTCATAGTTTGTAAAGCCTTGTTTGTTCAAACAAGTGACCTCAACAAAATGTTTAGCACACAGCATAGCCTGCCATGTTCAACCTATCTAAATAAGCTTGAACATGAAAAACTGCATCTTTGTTCTACCAAAAGTCTTCCCTAAAACATTGAATTTATTCCACTGTAAAAGATATAATAATGTGCTCTTTATGATCATGGATTACACATTATTTAAAGTATGTATTATATAATGTTATGTGGACTCCAGTTGTAGGAGGTTTAGCATAACCCTACAATAAAATGTGACACAAAATGCTCTGTGCTTTATGTAGTGTAACAGAATCGTGATTAGTGACTGCAGACCTTAGTATACATCCCGTCTTATTTTACAGCTCTGGGCTGGTTGTTTTTATCACCCTTACTCACACTGTTGTCATTTATGATCATATCCTTATAGATGAATGAAAAATGAAAAGTAGATGTTAAACATTCAGCAATTCAACTGATTAATGTGGTGTAGATTTTGAAGACTTATTTGCTGTATTCTGGTTGATTTTTATGCAACAGGAGCATTTTTTACTCCTGTTAAATTAATAGTCATCAGAAAAAATTACTAGCACTTCCATCAATTTGCTTTTTTCTTATTTGTCAACATCAATCTTGAAGACTATATTGAGTCTAAAAACATGTCCAAAGTCAGATTTTTGCTGCTTGGGTATTAAAGCATTATTGAAGTATCGAATTCTAATTTTAGTTTTAGTTTATAAGATTGCTTCATGGTTGCAATTAGTAAATTATAACAGTGCTCCTATGGGAATCAGATATTACAGATATTACTGCTCAATTGTTCACTCATCATTAATGTTATGCTAAACATAAAATGAAATGATTAATAATTTAACCACTAATTGTTTAATACATATACTAATTGTGCTGATTAGAAGAAGGTAAGTTTGTTTCTGTACTAGTAAACTGGTTTAAATACATAGTGGAGAGTAAACCAGTTTTGAAATTTTCTAGTGAAATGAAATAAAAATAATTGTGCTTCTAGGAAAAGTAAATACACATCAGTAGTGTATTATGCTATTTCAAAAGCAGTCATAGTACGCGTGAATAAGAAAAAGAGGCAGCGTGAATGTTTCTTTATGTTTAACTGTTGAACTTTGTAACCTCCTTGGACACTTCATACAGTTTATTTCTGACTTGCATTGGAAGAAAACAGCAAATTGCAAATAATAGTGAGGTTTAGAAATAGGCCTGATTATTTATTAAATTATATATTCCTAAAGCATTTATGGTACTGTTTTGGTTTTCAGGTGTGTATACATTAAATAATAAGATGGATATATTTTGTATTCTTTGTTCCTGGGTAAATTGTTATTGTTTTAAAGCCCTTAACATCAGATTGTAAAGTCACACAGATAAATTTGCTCTTTGTTTTCTCAGAAAAAGAACAAAACCAAAATAATACACATTTCTCATTTACTGCTATCCTACAGAAGGCTTTTTTAAGACAGATGTTAAGACTTATATTATACCTGTAGTGAAACATACCCAGGCATAGTAGACTTTGGGACTTACAGAAGTCCTTCCTGGACTTCTAGAGGTTACACTGGTTTCTGTCAGACCTCAAGGTTTCTGCTGTTTGAGGCCAAGGTCCAGCCAGCAGTTAAGGGGAGCATCTGTTCTTGGTACACTTGCATAATGCACAGACATGTAAAGAGCAGGATTGAAGTAATAGTATAATTATGATATATTATAATATTTTATATTATATTATATATTATTATATATTATAGTATATATTATATTAATATTATAACATATAATGTTGTAATATATAATATAATATTATGTTATGTTATATAATTATATATTATATTATTAAAATATTTTAATATATTAAATATAATAGTATGTACCCATACACTCACTCTCTGGATTTACAGGCCTACCCTTGCATTGGATTTCTTGAATATTATCACTGGCTTTAAATCCATCTATATCCTTGCCTTGATCCAACATCCTTCAGTCAGTCACCAGCTCAAGTCATAACTTTCTCCAGATGTTGGCCTCCTTCGCTCATGCTAGTGCGGCTTTTAGGTTCATCCTACCACCACCCACAAGGAATATAGCTCCCATCAGAAGCCAGCACCAAGACATATGTGTTCCTCAGACCCATGATTTCACTCTCCAGTGGCTGGAAGTCAGATCTCTCATCCTACTCACTGGTTAGTCCTGCTTGAAGGTCACTAGAGGTTCACACACTCATATAGTTAGTGGTGGGTGAATAAATTGAATGATCATATGGCTAAGGTGCTGGAACAGGCTGCCCAGAGAGGTTGTGGATGCCCCGTCCCTGGAGTTGTTCAAGGACAGTTTGGGTGGGGCCCTGACATACCTGGTCAAGTACTAAAAGGGAAGGTTGGTGGCCCTGCCTGTGTCAGGGGGGTTGTAGATTCATGATTCTTGAGGTCCCTTCCAACCAGGCCATTCTGTGATTCTGTGAAAATACGATTCCCACTGCAACTGGAGTTAGGAATAAAATTTATTACAAAAACCAAGCTAGACCAAGTAAGGCCAATATTATTGAGTTTACTTATACTAAGCCAGTCTTTTTTGTCATAGATCCTCTCTCTTTCCAATACTTGTTCTTTCTCCATTCACCTTGACCTCTCCCATTCACTAACTTTGTTTATTTCCAAATGAACAGCCCACCTGTAATTACCTTTTCCCTGCTGGACTCTGTTTTGTTAAATCTGTACCGGTTTTGTTATTTTACAGATTACAGTTGCTGTGTCTCTGCCTATCTCGCAAGATTTCACTTCCCAAAAGATCTCAGCTTCACCTCCAATTATCTCTGAGGTTTGGCTGTCTCTCACCTCACTCACTCTTAACCATCTGTGAAATCTGACCATTTCTCACAATGAAAATTATAACATATGTCAGCTTCTCAATCTGTTATCTTCCATGACCAGCGATTTTTCCTGTCAAGTCTAGCAGTTTCTCATGGTGAGTTCAGTTAGCTAAACCTCAGGCCGTGGCCTAATTGTGTACTGGTATGCCTCAACACTATATTCCATCTGTTATTTGCAAGAGCTTCACCTTATGTTTGCCCAGTAAAATGAGTGAAGAATGCTTCTACCTTGCAGCCAAGGAGTCAGTCATTGGATTAGTTGTTTTTGGCACATACTGCTCAGCATCACACTCTTTTTCTCAGTCTCAGCACCAAAGCCTGCATTGTTTTATTGTTCTACAGGACTTTTCAAAGGAACAGTTATAACACTGTGCAAAAATGCCCATTCTGCCAACACACACACACATACATAAACCAGAATCTCAATTGTTATCATGTAAGAGATGAATTATTAAAAATCAAAGCTTCTGAAAATACCTTCATATTTCTTTTAAATTGATATTTTTACTTGGAAATTGTATTCAGAATCCTACTCTGAAATTAATTGTAAATAGAAGGAGATCAAAATCTGTGTATTACTAGGAATTTGTATTCCAACAACTGATGGATATTCTGCTGAAAATATCAGCATGTAAGTAAAATCCAGTCAAGGCAAAATAGTGCACAAGACAGAGAAAAGATAGAATAGCAATATACTAATCAACTAATCGTATGGCTTTAAATGTGGGGGGAAAGAAGGAAGGAAGGAAGGAAGGAAGGAAGGAAGGAAGGAAGGAAGGAA
>JAPSGF010000025.1:3321906-3335172 GCA_035772895.1 Perdix hodgsoniae
GAAGGAAGGAAGGAAGGAAGGAAGGAAGGAAGGAAGGAAGGAAGGAAAAGACATATCATGCTTCTGTAACATGTAAGCAGTAGAAATATCAAGTATGTCTTTACTTTTTTGAAAATATACCAGTATTAGATATTTAAAAGTTTATGTACTTGTGGTATGAGATCAGGATAAGTTTGGAACTCATTTAAAGAAGATCACATCTTTTTCTGCTGACAGTGTAGTCTAGCAAATATTTTCACTGAAAATATAATATAATAATATAATGAAATAAAATAAAAATAAAATATAAAGAAATAAAATAAAATAAATATAAAATATAATCACAACTTGAGTAGTCTTTCTTACTGATAACCTGAAATGCCATCTATTATAAATTATTTGTGTACACAAATGTGATAATCTTTAAGTGTGATATTTTGGCTTTAGACTAAGAAAACAAGACAAGCAAAAAAAAAAAAAAAAAAAAAAAACCTCAAGAAGATATTAATTTCATTTACGCCATGATATTTTTAAAGAAAAGAACAGATTCCTCAGTGTTGTTGACCTTTGTCCAAGAATGTCTTTAATAGTAGCATTCATATTTGAGCTTCTATTTTCAAAGCAATTAAAGCTGTCATTGTTATAGTACTAAAAAACGATTAAGTCTCACGAAAGAACTGGTGTGGCACTAAGTCCAAAGCTATTCTTCAGATCAGTAGGCAATAAAGCAAAACTAGAATACGTTTTACATGTGAATATTTCACTAATGAAGTGTGGTTAGCTCTACTGATCCTAAGAACATTATACTTGCAAATAGGAAAGTAATTTTTATTTTTCTAATTGCTACCATCATTTTAAGAAACAGCTTATTATCAGAAGATGATGTTGGATGAAAAATGATGTTTGCCTGGTGCTGATGGACTTCACAACAGTGCTTTCCAATAAAAATATAATCACTTGCCATAGACTCCATTGAACAACATTTGTATGATAACACATCCAGGTCCAAAATTTATTTCTGCCAAAATGCACTGGTTACACTTACAAAATTATTTTATCTAGATGATGTCATTTTAACTCTTCTTGCTTAAAACCAGAATAATAGGTCAAAATTAAAGAAAAGAGAAAAGGGTGAGTTTGTAGGAACAATTCATCTCAATCAAACAATGAAAGCAGAAAAAAGCAATGTCTGAAATTTGAGCACATGCAATAATGCATAAGGTTTGGAGAGTATGCTGGCCCTTTGTTTTGGTTCATACCTATTTGGCACACTGCACCATCTCAGCATTTTGGATAGTGTCTGCATTTAATAGGAAGTGGCATCATGTTTCTAAAGCAATCCCTACTATGGAATAGTGTGTTAGCTATAAGGCATACAAAGTCCTCAAAAAAACTGGATTATTAACACTAGTTAGCCTTTTTTTTTTTTTTTTTTTTTTGCATTTTTTCCTGCACAGTTTAACGCTGAGAGCAAATCCATATGCTGTCATAAGGAAAAGTCATATCCAGAGAAATACGTAAAATATATAAAAGCATCCATATTTTTTGAAATCGGTGCTGGAGTGTTATTTGTTTGCTGGTGCATTTTTGTTGTTGCTATTGTTCTTTTAAATGATGCTGGACATTCTTCTTAGCTGCTTTGCAATTTTTTCAGCTTACTCTGTACTATGCTGGCTGGGAGCTGCGATGCTGACCCTGCACCTGTCTGTGGAACTGCAGATGGCTGATGTAACACAGTCTATTGAGTTCAAAACAGGAAGGAGGAGATAGCTTCTGTGAGATGCATACACATTTTTAAATGCTAATTGTTTGTTCCCTAAAATATTATGCAGGCTTGTGCATTTACAACTGGGATTCATCTTCATGCATCATTAACATTCTAATGTATACCTTTGGCGATGGAGGGAAATCTGTTCAGAAATTACACATTTCTAATTGCACACGAAGTGACTTGCAGTGTTAGTCAACAATACATTCAGTTTCAGTGAATTGAAAGAATCAGACGCAGGATGAATAAAAATCATACAAATTAACTTAAGCAATGATTCAATTATGTATTTTTTTAATATATTAATGAAATTACACCACAAAGAAAGTATATATCAAACAGACACAAAATTGAACTTTCTAAATTACCAAGGATTTTAGGAATAGCAAAAGGCAACGTCACTGTCCTCATGCAGTTAAAAAGAGACATCAGAATAGTTAAAACTAGTGGACTACGAAAGGCCTAGAAATAGAACAAAACTGGTACCTTACCAAAGATTAAGAAAAAAATCTAAAAAAAGAAGAGCTGTATTGCAATATCAAGTAAAATAATGGTCATTTTTACTATAAAAGAGTGAATTAAGATCAAATTCTCTTGCACAAATGCACATACAAACACACGTACACATACATAGATACAGAATTAAAAATTAAAAAAACACTCAGTTTGAATCTTGCAACACTCCAATTTATGTTATTATACAAAATATCGATAGTTCCCATTTTTATAAATGATGTGAATCCGATATGCAAGTATATGAACAAAATTATTTTAAAATGTATTTTGATACATTCTGCACAAATTTACATGTCTAGGTGTAGAATGTAAGCTGTGTTGACACAATCTTAACAGGAGTCAACTCATTTTGATCTATCTGAAGAATTGACTTGATTTTAGTAAGTAAAACACTGCCTTGAAAATTAAAATTCATTTAGTATATGAGATGAAAACTATGGGTTCTGTATCCTTCACTAACTTTCCAGTGAAATGGAAATGATGGAGAGGAGTTGTCTGAAAGCCTTACTGGAAAGAATATCCATAATAGAAATATTTTTGTTAAAATATTACCTTTATCCAAAGTTGATTTAGTTGTATTCATTTAATTTATTTATTTAGTGTAATTAACTTTATGCAAATTTTAACACCTTGTTTTCACAGAATATTTTCAAATATAATAAGATAATGAATTTACAAATAAAATTAAAGACAAATTTTGACAATTCTTAATTCCAGTTTAATAATATTATTTGTTTGTTTTAATCTCGTGCCTAGGAATAAACACATTTGCATTTTTGTATATTAAAGTATTTGTAAACTCTACTTTTACTCATATTCCATATTTTCAAAAAACTACAGAGCTACAGTGAAATACAAAGAATTTCAGACTACACGGCATAATTAGTCTTTATTAACATATGAAAAATAATTTTTTAATGTTCTTTTTTTTTTTCTGGTAGAGCCCAAAGTCGGACATGGAGATCATACCAAAGTAACTAATGATTATTCCTCTGAAATTCTCTCTGAATATTTGAACTGAGTAATTAACAACTACTTGATAATATTCTGGTAATTTTATGAGGACATATTCTATGTCATGTAGAGTACTTTTTTTGAATCTGAACGTTGAAAAGAACTCAGTTATATGTTTACTGCCTCTTTTTGTCTCCATTCCAGATTCTGACTTCAATGGTGGGATGAAATAGAATACTGTAATTCTTTAGAGTGCATCTAAAAATAGAAACGTGGCCTAAATACATTGTTTGCTGATCATGTTATATCTCTACAAGCATCAAAGAAATGCAAGAGACACTGAAAATATATCTTATCCTTTCCATATGTTAGCAACACTGAAGTTCACTTGTAATCTTGTAATCAAGCTGCTCTCTATCATATTTGAAAAATTATGGCTGTCTGGTGAAGTCCCTGGTGAATGGAAAAAGGGAAACATTGCTCCCATTTTAAAGAAAGGGAGAAAGGAAGACCCTGGAACTATAGTCCAGCGAGCCTCACTTCTGTGCCTGGGAAGATCATGGAGCAGATCCTCCTAGAATCTATGTTAAGGCACATATGAGATAAAGAGGTGATTTAAGAAAACCAGCATGGCTTCACCAAGGCCAGGTCATGCCTAATCAATCTGGTGGCCTTCTATGATGGAGTGACAGCTTCAGTGGATGGGGGAAGAGTGATGGATGTCATCTACCTGGACTTCTGCAAGGCCTTTGACATGGTCCTATCCCTAAATTGGAGAGGTGTTGATTTGAAGGATAGTCTATTTGATGGATTAGGAACTGGCTGGATGCAGCCAAAGCGTTGTGATCAATGGTTCTGTGTCAGGGGTGAGGCCGGTAACAATTAGTGTCCCTCAGGGGTCAGTCTTGGGACCAGTGCTCTTCTACATCTTCATCAATAACACAGACAATAGCATCAAGTGCACTCTCAGCGAGTCTGAGGGTGACATCAAGCTGAGTGTTGCAGTCAGTACACTGGAAGCCATCCAGAGAGACCTGGACAGGCTGGAGAAGTGGGCCCATGAAAACATAAAGAGCTTCAATCACGCAAAGTGCAGGGTGCTGCACTTTAGTCAGGGCAGTTCCAGGTATTTCTACAAACTTGGGGAAGACCTTCTGGAGAGCAGCCCCGTGGAGAAGAACTTGGGGGTCCTCATGGACTAAAAGCTGGACATGAGCCAGCAGTGTGCACTCGCTGCCCAACTGTGGCCAATGTGTTCTGGGCTGCATTAAAAAAGGGGTGGTCAGCAGGGAGAGGGAAGTTTTTGTCTCCTCTATTCAGCTCTTGTGAGGCCCCATCTGGAGTACTCCATCCAGGCCTCGGGCCCCCAGTACAGGAAGGACATGGAGCTCTTAGAGCAGGTCCAGAGGAAGGCCACTAAGATGATCAGAGGGCTGGAGCACCTCTCCTGTGAGGGAAAGTTGAGGGAACTGGGCTTGTTTAGCTTGGAGAAGAGAAGGCTCTGGGGATACCTCACTGCAGCCTTCCAGTACTTGAAAAGAGCTTATAAACAGGAGGGGGAATGGCTGTTTATGAGGGTGGATAGTGATAGGACAAGGGGGAATGGTCTTAAACTGAGACAGGGGAGATTTAGGTTGGATATTAGGAGAAAGTCTCCCACGGTATTCTCCTGCAGAAGCTGGCAGCCCGTGGCTTGGACGGGTACATTCTTGGATGGGTAAGGAACTGGCTGGAGGGCCGGGCTCAGAGAGTGGTGGTGAATGGAGTTAAATCCAGCTGGCGACCGGTCATGAGTGGTGTTCCCCAGGGGTCGGTGCTGGGGCCTGTCCTCTTCAATATCTTTATTGATGACCTGGATGAGGGCATTGAGTGTACCCTCAGTAAGTTCGCAGATGACACCAAATTGGCTGGGAGTGTGGATCTGCCTGGGGGTAGCGAGGCCCTGCAGAGGGATCTGGACAGGCTGGAGAGCTGGGCTGAAGCCAGGGGGATGAGGTTTAACAACACCAAATGCCGAATCCTGCACTTTGGCCACAACAACCCCAGGCAGCGCTATAGGCTTGGGGCAGAGTGGCTGGAGGACTGTGTTGAGGAAACGGACCTGGGGGCATTGGTTGATGCTCGGCTGAACATGAGCCGACAGTGTGCCTGGGTGGCCAAGGCGGCTTGCATCAAAAACAGTGTTACTAGCAGGAATAGGGAGGTCATTGTCCCCCTGTACTCGGCACTGGTGAGGCCGCACCTCGAGTACTGTGTTCAGTTTTGGGCCCCTCACTGCAAGAAAGACATTGAGGCCCTGGAACGTGTTCAGAGGAGGGCTACGAAGCTGGTGAGGGGCCTGGAGCACAGGCCTTATGAGGAACGGCTGAAGGAGCTAGGATTGTTCAGCCTGGAGAAGAGGAGGCTCAGGGGAGACCTTATAGCTCTCTATAACTTCCTGAAGGGAGGTTGTGGTGAGCTAGGGGTCGGCCTTTTCTCTCGTGTAGGCAGTGATAGAACTAGAGACAATGGTTTCAAACTGCGCCACAGGAGATTCAGGCTGGACATTAGGAAATATTACTTCTCGGAAAGGGTGGTCAGGCACTGGAATGCACTGCCCAAGGAGGTGGTGGAGTCACCGAACATGGAGGTGTTCAAGAGATGTTTGGATGTTGTGTTGAGGGATATGATTTAGCTGGGGAGTATTGGTGATGGTTGGACTGGATGATCTTTTAGGTCTTTTCCAACCTTGATAATTCTGTGATTCTGTGAAAGTTTTTCCACACAGAGAGTGGTGACGCACTGGAACAGGTTGCCCAAGGAGGTTGTGGATGCCCCATCCCTGGAGGCATTCAGGGCCAGGCTGGATGTGGCTCTGAGCAGCCTGGTCTAGTGATTGGGAACACTGTACATAGCAGGAGTGTTGAAACTAGATGATTATTGTGGTCCTTTTCAACACAGGCCATTTTATGATTCTATGATGCTATGATTTTATGCATTTTCACCACCAAACAACAACAGCCTGCATGCTGTGCTTGTAAAACATGTATCAGTGGAAGTGACCAACTGTTGCCATCACCACTTCTGAAACTTCCCGTCCACCATCTCATTGTACTCACTCCCTGCTTGATCTCCACAAATTTTCAGAAGTGTCTACAAATGTCAATGGGTGCCATTTTTTTCCCCATAGAGGAATTCAATTCCATACCTTTTCTTCTTTTGCTGCACTTTCATGCCAGATGCCATTTTGTCACATGGCAACACAATATAATGACATATTGGTGGGAAGGTTCAATCTCTACTGCCATACCATCAACATCCACCTCTGACATTGTAAGCCAACAGAATAAACTAGGAGGTATTATTTTCAGAGCAAAGCCCTTCTAAATGGCTAAATATTGTCATTTGATTTTGGAAAGAGAAATGAAAATAAATTTGCTACTGAACAAGTGCCGTAAATGAATCTAATTACTGTGTATTTTAGGAAGTATGCAGCTCTGGAATAACAATCAAAGCTGCCAATGATTCATTGCTATAAGTCCTGTTCAGCTAAGTTTTCATACTGTAAGGCTCTTTTTATCTATATTCTTCATATCAAACAGCAAAAGAGATTAAAATCTTCTATCTCCATCTTCTATTCCATTCACCTGGAATGCTAAACAGTTGTTCAGCAATGTTAATCCAATGTTTTTGTCATTATACTACTTCCTCTCATGTCAGAAACCAGAATTACAGCAGCAAGAGATGAAGATATATCTGCATGTGAATGCCATCTGAGATGCAGTGCATACTGAGAAATCAGCTAAGTAATATATCATCTGTTGTCCATATCACTTACCCTGTTTATTTTGAAATATAAACGTACTCCCTTTGTACCAGTCACTCCTCTGTTCCTTGCTATACAGTTAATAAGTTGCATTCATAATAAAATGTGAACAATGATTGTATGCATTTAAATATATATACACATACATATGTGAATACAAATGTAAAGCAGTTTCCATTGGAGTTATTGAAAAAAATGTTTAATATTCTCACTTAAAGCGAAATGCAAATATATGGGCATGCACATCAAGATATGTGTGCATAAATTCATAGGTGAATAATAAACTTTGGTTTTTTTTCAGCTAAGCTGTGAGATATATATATGCACACATTGAAAAAAAAATGTACATCTTAATTCAAGTGGCATTTACTTTTCTTAATTTTTATATTTATTAACCTCTGCTGGGTATTTTCTTCCATTTTCAGGGCACCATTTTTGCAGCTGCTCCTGCAAATATCTCCCTACAGTGCAATCTGATTTTCCTCGTACATATGAATTGGAGTGTAAAGTAGTGAAAGATACAGAAATGAACAGAGCTCTGACACCTTGTGGGTAAGACACTAAAGTCATTTTCATTTGTCAAGTAGGTGATGTAACAGCTAAATGAAAACCTCTTAGCAAAATCTGAGACATCCAGTTTCTTTATGTACTCAAACCAGGCTCTGCTCCTTTGTGTTCATTCCCTATCTTTTCAAAATGCTTACAGCTCTCAGTAATGTCTATTGGCATAAAGTCTTAGGGTCAGCATCAAATCCCATTAAAATAATCTGAAAGGCTTCTTTTGAGTTCAGTGGCTTCTAAATCAGATTCTTATTAAACTCACCTTGTAGAGTAATAAGTATTCATAGATGGATGAAAGAACAGAAAATCTCTCCAGTTGTTTTGAGTCCAGCAAAAAGATCATTTCCTCGGTGAAGGATAATTCCCCTGTTGACCAAGAAAGTCTCATGGGCCAGGATGAAATTCTTTGCATTAGGGATATGCAGGATATAATCGGGTAAAAAAAGGTAATAGAAAGAACATAAGCATAGCAGCACATAACAGAATTTGTAATGAAATACCTGCAAGATATTCAGACTTATTTTTTTCTTTAAGCTAAATGCAATTGGAATTTTTGTGAATGCTAACTGATTGTTTCTAACAAATCACTTTGCCATTAAATAGCATGTTGTCACAGCTTCAGTAATCAAAATGAACCAAGGCAATTTTTAATTCTTCTAGTGTCTTCCACTAAACAAGCTACTCCTCTCAATTTATGTTATGCAGCTGCCAATGCTATAATCTTGTTCAGCCTCTTGTGGTATAATAAAGTCTTACTGACAGGAATGAATTCAATATTTTCTGTTTTACATAATAAGATTCAGACTGGTGAGTTTGAGTGGAGGCTTGGTTGGAAAACCTCAATGTGCTTTCTCAGTACATGGGCTATTTGTTATGCAGAGTGAGTAAGAGAAGGAAAGACAGAATTTGGGAGAAGTGGAGATTAAGACATCATCAGATGTTAAGAAAATTGGACATTCTGGTCTCTGGGGGAGATTTCACTTTTGGTACAACTCACAGTCAAAAGGAGTCTCAAGGTGCAGAAATTACACTACTATCACAGTAATTTCATATTAGTACTTAAAACGCACTTTATAAAAAGATGAAGTGTTTCCGAAGTGCTGACTCGACAGAATGGCAGCAAGCTCTAAGGACATCCTTTGTTTACACAGGGAAAAGGCATTATATGATGTCTTCTTGCTGCAATTACTCTGACTACAGTACCATATCGTACATACAGTACAGTGTAGTGAGCAAGTCTAGGGAAGTAATCCTGCTCTTGAACACCGGTGAGGCCTCACCTCGAGTACTGTGTTTAGTTTGGGACACCTCAGTTCGGAAAGGACATTGAAATGCTGGAGCAGGTCCAGAGAAGGGCAATAAGGCTTGTGAATGACTTGGAAAATATGCCATACAAGGAGAGACTGAAGGAACTGTGGCTGTTTAGTCTGGGGAAAAGGAGACTGAGGGGAGACCTTATTGCTCTCTTCCAATACCTGAAAGGTGCTACCTGAAAGGAATGGGGTTAGTCTCTTCTCACTGTTGACAGGTGACAGAACAAGGGGAAATGGCCTCAAGCTGCACCAGGGTAAGTTTAGGTTGGATATCAGGAAACACTTCTTTACAGAAAGGGTTGTTAAGCACTGGAATAGGCTCCCCAGGGAGGTGGTTGAGTCACCATCCCTGTATGTGTTTAAAAACCATTTGGATGTGGTGCTCAGGGACATGAGTTAGTGGAGGGTTGTTAGAGTTAGGATGGTTAGGTTATGGTTAGGTTGCTCTTGGATTAGATGATCTTGAAAGTCTTTTCCAACCTGAGCAATTCTATGATTCTATAATTCTACCATCAAACAACATGGGAAGAAAGAATCAATCCAAAAGGCTTTATACAGACCTAAATCCACCTTGGTGGATTAGCTGGTGGACAAGGTCTTTGTTGTATGCATGCTTCTCAAAGAGCAAGACAAGGTCATCAACAAGGCTTAAAAAACTGCTTAGATTTTTTTTGGTATAACCCTGTAGTAACAAAATACTCAGTGCATAGCCATGCATTTTGCAGTACCAACCCAGAGAGTAGTTGCTTTTGTCACTTAGTGTCATTCATTTAATGTAAATGCTATATGTTTATGTAAGAATATGCTTTAATTGTATAGAAAAAGAGGGGATATATTAAGTTATGACATGCCTAAGGAGCTAAAAAATGTAATGCACATACAGAAATAAAAACTTATTTTTTTTTTGCTATTGTCCCAGATATTACCCCTTTGGTGGAACCAACTGGACTAGTAAGTATATTGTGTGTAAATATAGTATTAAAAAATGGTGTGACTATTTAAAACATATCATAAAACGTCCATACCAACAGAAAGAAGAACTTAAATCACGCTAATTGCCTCCATATCTGCTGGTCTTAGCAGAAAGAGAAAGGAGTGTGCTTTGTCAGCTATAGGCATTCATCCAGAAGTGTGGACATAAAGTGCATAGGTAGAATGAGAATATGACATTTCAGTAGTTGCCTGCACCATGCACTAGATAACAGGTGCTCTCCATTACTGTATATCTGTTCAGAGTCTTTCTAAGGACATTATTTTCAAAACCCTGTCTGAAAAGAAAAGCCCAAATTCCCGGAGTCTTTTTAACAGTAACCAGTGATCTGAAGCAACACATTTCACAGTTATTCTTAGAGGTAACACTCTCTTTTTTATTATTATTATTTTTCATTGAAAAAAATCAAGACAAAAATGCTGAAAAGCATTAATAAGCAACCCATCATAGTTTTTCAGAGAGATCTAATCAGTATGATCTCAATTAATTAAAAAAATACCAGTAGTATACTGTCATCTTTTAGGTAAAGACTTCAGGTGTCCAGGCTTACAAACAAATATGGGCAAACACACTAAATTGAGATCTTATTTAATTAAGCTTAATTTGACTTTCTCATTTGCTAGGTTCAGGATTCTAAATTGATGTATTCTACATTTTGCTGTGAGACATTTCAATTTTAAGTATTTCTGCCTGTCAGTGTTGAAGATTAATTATAGCTTCCATGATGCCTACTCATGATGAGTAAAAATTAAACCGCAATAAAAGAAATCTACCAACGAGCCTTTAAAGAAAAGGTCTTTACACATTGAAATAAGCAACTTTTTTTGTTATGTTAGCAGAAATTGCTGCTATAAGACCAGCGGAGTCCTTTCCTGCTCCTGTGAAGTTAGAAAATTGTTACTAGGCCTCTGAGACCTCAGTCTTTTAAAGAACTCTGTGCTCATTGACATAAGCATTCTCAAACACAGGAGAAGAATTATGAGAAACCAACAAAATTGACTAACATTATTTGTTAGAACATTACCTATGAAGCAATACTGTTCTGGACTTTTTTTCTGGTATGAAAAACTTCAATATCAATGCTTCACATTCGTCACACAGTCACTGATCAATAGGTTATGAGCAGTCAGAACCCAGCTTTCCACACAGCTTGTTTTTCAGCTAAACTAAAACTCAGTCAGGCCAAATCTCCCCATCACTTTTTCAGCTGTGATGAAATGTTAGCTGCATTTAGCTTTGTCTCAGAGAACATTACCTTCTCAAAATGTAGAAAACCAGCATGAGGCATTACCACAATACAGACAGAACACCTGAGGCTGTAAAGACAAAGTCTGCTTTTTATCTCACAGTGGTATAATTCATGTGACAATGGTTCATACTGTAAACCTTGAAGAGGATTATATTAATTGAATTTTTATTAAGAACAGCGTGAAAGAAAAAGAAAAAGGAGATACCAATAGGGGTACAAGACCTAGCTTGACAAAAAGGAAGCTATTTCAGTTTAGTGGGTTCTGCAAAATACTGAGGATATCTTGGATAAATCTAAATGGAATCATAAAGATATGAAAAATAGGTAGAATATATGCTAATTTTTTTATTTTGTAAGAAGTATTCTGAAATCCAAGTGAAGTTAGAGGTAAGTATTGTGACTGAGCTTTATCTGTTTGTATCAATCAACATTTTCAATGTTGGTAGTTCCTGAAGAATTAGTCCAACTGGAGAGTTTACATGTTCTGATCCCAAATTATTTTGAAAAACTAAATATGTTTTTGCAGGTGTATATATTTTCCTATTCCCTAAAGGACATCTAAGCTATGGCAATTTATCCTGGAAAGAAATGTAGTATTCAATTTTTAAAAGTTCCCTTTTTTACCATACCAATAAAACAATTAAAAGCTATCTGTTTTTGAAGAATTCTGAGCAGAAGTCAAGCATTCAGGATATTCTGTCTTTTACCTAGAATTCTTGTTCCTTAACTATTTAAGTTGTACTTCTGAAGCTGAACATTAAATATGTTTTGTACAGAATTGAATGTGTATAATACCTATGAATAACATAAACCCTTTCAGAAAATAATCTATAAATTCTAATCTATTAAATCTATTAATCTATAAATTTTAATCTATAAATAAAGTATAAATTTTTATGCACAAATTACTGAGAAAGCTATTTTTCTAGATAGGCCTGTGTCTCTGTCCACAACATTCAAAGTCAGCTTTTATTTTTCTCTCTTTTATTTTCTTTTATTTTTTCTCTCATTTGTACAAATGCTGAAACAGAAATTCATTTAAAATTACTTCATAGCATGAATTAATAGAATGGTAATGTGGTGCTGGTAGAGACTTAGGCAGTGTGATTTGGTGCTTAATTTTCTGTGGCCACATTGTTGAGTTTTAAAATAATTCTAAAACCAGCTCTGAGACCTCATATCAAGGCCTAACGTATTTTCTTCTTGTTCTTGTTCTAGATTAGGCTGTATGTTGCTCGTATACCTGAAGATGAGAAATTTGCTGCTGCCTTTGGAGATGCCTCTTCAACAAGGGGCATATCTTGTCAAGTCATGAACAGTGGGCATCTACAGCCTGACTGAACTTTGTGTTTTCAAAAAATGAAAAAGTCACTCAGATTTCTATTTTTCCTTTATAACAATTTTATTTCTGTCCGGTTAAAATGTGTTCCTCACACACATACCTATTTCAGAACATTAACTGATAGAATAGACAAGGTTCTTAAAGAAATAAAGAGTCTAAAATGAAAGAGAATTAAAGAAAATATATTGATCATTATACAGGAGAATATTTACAAACATTGCTTAATGGGTGCCTTTGTTTTTAGAATTTGTATTAGCTCAGCATATTATGAAGATAACAGAGTAGGTAGAACTCATCAGTAATTAAAATTGTCAACCTTGTTAACAAAAATGGAAGAATGAGACTGCATTCCTGCAAAACTCAAAAGCAATCAGCACACAGAATTGAGCTGTCACAGATTAAAAGCATACATCTGCCTAAGCCAGGAGCAGATGGATCTAACCTTTAACTTAATAAATAAATACTTTTAGCTTGAATTCACGGATTAAAGGAAATGTTTACTGTTCTTAATATCAACAAAGAATTGAACAATGACCACTAAGAATGCGAACAAACACTGCCCCTGCAATATTAAATGTATCCTGCAATTCAGACGGAAAGGGATGCTACAAAATGAAAGTGGTCTCAAAAGAGATAGTGCTAACATGACAAAATTGTATTTCAATTTAAAAAGAAAAGAAGGAAAGGAAAGGAAAGGAAAGGAAAGGAAAGGAAAGGAAAGGAAAGGAAAGGAAAGGAAAGGAAAGGAAAGGAAAGGAAAGGAAAGGAAAGGAAAGGAAAGGAAAGGA
>JAPSGF010000025.1:3343900-3411317 GCA_035772895.1 Perdix hodgsoniae
ATCATAGAATCATAGAATCATAGAATCATAGAATCATAGAATCATAGAATGGCCTGGGTTGGAAGGAACCTCATCAAGCTCCAACCCTCCTGCCCCATGTAGGGCCACCAATCTCCATATCTAATACTAGACCAGGTTGCCTGGAGTCTCGTCGAATCTGTCCTTGAATACCTCCAGAGATGGGGGGTCCACAACCTCTCTGGGCAGCCTCCTGTTCCAGCACTTCACCAATCTCTTGTCTCTTATCAGTTTCAGTGGGAGAAGGTAAGATCCCAGTTCAGCATGAAACAGGCCTAAAGATATGCTTATGTACTACAGTAAAACTAAATAAATGAATACGGTATTTGGCAACAAGTAATATGCAGCTGTATTTGCATGGGTGATACATACTAGTTTTACAAGTGTCATTCTCGATAGTTTACACATGGCTGGGACTTCCTTCTTTTTTGCATTTTTCCTTCTTACTGGGATAGTGATATTTGTATGTGATGACTTTTCTCCTGTTTAGCTAATTCATAGATATTCACAGTATTTTGATGTACCATATGAACTCTGAAGTTGTGAAAAGAAGAAGAAAATGAAGACAATGCAGGTTTCTGAAAATGGCGATAATCAGGAGATTGGCAATCTCGTTGGCCAGCTTTCTCAGCACTTGTGGATGCACCACTACAGGCTCAAGGACTGGATATGTCCAGTTTGTTTGCATGTCCCCTAACTTGACCCTCCTCCACAAGGACCTTAATACAGAAGATTTCTGAATAGGTTATCTGTTTCCATCAGCTAGGATTACAAAAGAAGACTTACTCTGTGTACAAACACTACCTCATGACATCTTCCTCCATAAGAAATAGTTTTAGAAAGTTACAGATTCACATAAATTGTATTTACAGGCCACAGCACAGAGTTGAGAAGGAAGGTACATTGCAAAAAGCACAATGAAGTGAGAAATAGCAAAAATGATCATTATTTAGGTTCCATCAGCTACTTTTATTAATTTCTAATCTAACAAAAATGTAACCATTTTTTTCTTACAGCATTTCTTTATAGAAAATATTTATTCATAGTACTCAGCTCTGCTGTAGCAGTTGTAATTTGATGAGTTCAGAGTACTTTGTAAATATTGATTTTTGAGCCTGAAGGTACTGAATAAAACTCTATAATATTAAAATTAATTATATATACTATGCAGTGCTATACCTATGCATATTTACATATGGATATTTTGAGATATGCAAATATATACAACATACACATATGTATATTTATTTTTACCTATATCTAAATACTCAAAGACAACACCCAGAAGAATTTTTATTGTTATCACTGTATAATTTTCCAGTGAATACAAGCATTTACACAGAATCACCGTGATGTGTTCTTCAGTGAGTTTTTCCACTTTGCTGTCCAGTTTCAAATTCTCCAGGGATAGGTACGTAATTAGGTACCAGAGTTTCCTCTACCCTTGGTACCAGGGCAACTTTCTGTCAAACATTCATCAACCACAAACACATTGTTTTCTGGATCTGTCAGAAGACTCTCCTGGCAGCTGCTCAGCATGTTCCAAGCTGGTTGCTAATACCTCCTCCAATCAGCTGTCTTTACTACTTATATAAATGTTTTATGAATTTATTTCAGTCAAAATAAGCCAGATTCGCTTAAGACATTGTAACAAGAACTCCTTGCTAACCTGCCTCTTTTGATCTGAAATATTCTCATCTCTGCCAACAAACCTGAAGGCCCAGCAACATCTTTGGTGGGCACAAATAGAGGGGCAGAAGATATGTCTGTAATCTTGCATTAGAGGAGAGGTATCTTCTCCACATGCTCTTTCTGTTCTGACACATCTGCTCTAAGTAATTTATCTCAGGCTACCTTTTAGAGTTCTATTAAGTCCCAACTTCCCCCGCTTCCAGATTTACTTCTTTAAATTAAATTCTTTCCACTGCTTCTACATTCTAGTATTTCTTTTTTCCTGCTATCTCCCCTGTGCCCCTAACCTCTGAGTAACTTCTATCTGCTCACAGGTGTCCTGGTTATGACTCATCTTGTTACTGCTCTGTATAGCTAATCACTGTGACTCTCAAAGGCTCTGACACTTCCAGCACACCCTGCTGTACTGCAAGACAGTGCTTTAATGACAGATTCTCGGTTTTCATTGTGTCATAGGATATTTTGGCTATCAGTGAAAGTAGTAAGTCATATTGAAACTACACTGTCCCTTAGAGTAGATTCATTTCTCAGACAGAAATTAAAAAGATGTGAATTAAATATTTATTTCTAACGATCATCTGGGTACTATATGTTTCCCCAGTAAGTTAAGATTAATATATTTTGCTTTTCAGGATAAATTAAATTTACAGATTAGATAAGAATTCAGAAATGGTCTGTCATGTACAACAGGCAAGAATCCATTAATGCTAATGTGGACTCCATTAAACCTGCGTATGAAAAATCAACAAAACAGCAAAGAACCAGTTTCTGAAATATGTTCATCACAGTGACACTACATAAAAAATTAAAATATAAAATTTCATGTCTCAGTCCAGCAAAAGTATACATGTGCAATTCTGTCTAAACACAATGGAAAAAAAGTGTTAAAATACGTATCTATGTGCCTAGATATGTGTATATTCATGAAGACCTGCATATATTTATGTACATATAAAAAAATCAACAATGACCATTTTTGTATCTCTGAGCAATCTCAAAAGTTTGCATCTGCTTAACTCATCCCAACCACTACTTGATTTGCTCACCTTTTCTGCCTCTTGCTGTCTTCTCATTCTGTGTATCTCAATTCTCCTACCACATAAAGTTGTCCATGAGACAAAGCATATATATTTTTAATACAGATGCCTGGGAACATGTGCAGTATGGAATTGAAAATGTCCTTTCTCCCTACAGCCTTATTCACAGGGAACACAGTTGTCTTATTGTTATTAAATACACAAATTATGGCAGTAGGTATTCGAATCAGTTAGTGACTTCAGTTTGGAATTCCTGCCTGTTGCTGAGTTGTATGTTCCTGGAGAATGATCATTTACAATTTTCACCATCAACTGCCTAAACTGAGAGTCACAACAGTAAAAACTATTGAAACAATAAGTGTGCTAGTACTGAGTCAGGATGAGGTAAGCAGATGTACACTTTCAAATATGGCACTGTATCAATATACCTACTCTGATAATCTGTACATGCATGGAGTCTAAAAATGTCAGGAATTAAGGAATGGTATTCTTACCAGCCTTAGGAGCTTAAGCTGGAACAGGTTATTCTATCATGTTGCATTATCCCTTCTAATTGAGGATTGCTTCTGACATATGTTTTTTTTTACTCTTAGCATTTTACATTTCCCTTTTTAATGGTGAGTTTACTGATTTTTTTCTTTTTTGTCGGCAAGCTGCAGGTACATCTGTTTGCTGGTGATAAGTATGCCTTTGAGAAACTCTCACCTGTTTTCCATGTTCTATTATTCCAGGATTTCAGAAAGCATTATTGGCCTGCTACATCATGCATGTCCAGGTCATCTTGAGTAGCCAAATTACATTTTTATAAATACATTTATAACCTATCTGGATTGTACATATACATTCTGCATCAAAAACCTGTGCAAAACACTTGGAACCTCTAGCTACGGAGCAGTGTAAGTGTGCATGTGATGATAGCTATAGAGAAGTATTGTATGAGATCTCTTAGGATTGATTTAGCAGTGTGGTCACCAGCAGTCACAGAGAAAATTGTGACTAACACCAAATGGAACAAAATTCCTTCACAACGTGTTTACTGTAAATTACCGTAATGTTATGCCTCATCTAAATGTACATAACTACAATACATGTTGGGGCAGTAGACAATCAGCTCCAGGTATGCAAGGGGTAGTGTCATCTTTGGTACAAAGACAGGAAAGAGCTTTGCAAGTACTTGTAAATGTAGTGCATGCCATTGAAATAGGCAAAGACCAGCTTATTACTCGGAAAAATACCCAGGAGACTGAAAATATTTTTTAATGATTAAGCAAATAAACATGCCACAACATCCATCCTCCATGTAAGATGATTATTTTTGGTCAAAGCCTCTCCAAGGAACTTCATCCAGGTTGAGTCAGGCAAGAGTCCAGTCAGCATATCTGCATTTCTTCCCAATGGCTCTGCCTGGGGGACAATCAAATGAGAGGGATTGGGTATTCATCTAGTTTAATAACTTCTAATCTCTCTAGGGGAACAAAGTATAAGAGGAAAGGGATCCGCTAATTATAGTTAATTGTATTAGCCTAGAGAGAGTGATTAACATAATTAAGATAGCCTTGTGACTAGTAGCTCTATGGCAGAAATGTGTTCTTGAATGCAATAGGTGAAAATCAGATTTAAAGGAAGTATGGTATAAAAAAAAACTAACTAAAATCTTAAACTGATTTTTTTTTTTTTTTTTTTCTCCAAACATGTTCCAGTTAAAGTGGAGAAGATTTCCTTAAACATCTAATGGCCATAAGTGAGGCACATTCTGCAGAAAGAAGAAAGGTTAATCTACTGGAAAGTGTAAAGTGCATACGTGTGTTGCCTGGTAACAGAGCATTTGGCCAAGGAAACAGCTACTGGTGTACCAAGGGAAGACAAGGTAAACATCAACCAGACTATTGGTTTTCTTTGGTATCCCGCAATTTTTTTTCCTCTCCTCTCCCCCTGGATTGAATGTAACCTTATGCTGTGAAAGCCAAATGTTTATCATGGTATAATTTCTGTCTCTGGCAAAATGTGAGGCTGCTTGTTCTCCATACATTTCTTGTGGTCTCCCATGCCAGCATGACAATAATATAGTGTAATTTTAAACTTAGAAATCCCAAAAAGGCACATATATAAAAAAATGTACAAGCCTAATTTTTCTGTACTTTCAGGTCAGTAGTAAGGCAGTCATCCTCATCTCCTATCTTTATGACACTTGGGAATGTAATAGCTATGTAAGGGAATTTGTAAAACTTAGGTAATATTTTTTTTCACATTTTTTTTTTTTTTCCAAAGCTATGGAAGGCTTCCACATTCAGAGATAATAGAAAGAAGACAAAATATTTGAGGAAAGTGTGCATATCTCTAGGAGTTTCCTGGATTCTATTCCCAGGGTTATGCATATGTTTTTGTTTTATATGTGTATTAATTTAAATGTTTATTTAAATGAGCTTTCCTCTTAGCTAGAATACAAAGCAGTACAAATTGCTCATGGAAGATCATTAAAGAAAAAAAAAGAAAGAGGTAGGTCATGTATAACACAAATAAAAATCTCCTGTGATATTTATTATTTCTATAAATGAAGCTTTGTCATAGATAAAATGATTTCAATTTCCTTTCACCTAATTCTTCGACTATCTCTCTTACTTTCTTCCCAGAAATAAATTGGCAGAAACATTAATAATGTTTCTGCTTCTTCTCTGGTAACTGAAAGTCAATGGAACAGAGTTGACCATTTAAACTTCCTATAAAGATGCTGACTTTCTCTGTTGTTAGCATTCCTCATTTTCAACAAAATAATTCAGCCATCCCCAGAGCCTCCACTCTTCCACCGTCTTGAAGTACAACTGACACAAAACAAAATGTACCATTTACAAGTGCATAAGAAAAGCATCCTCATTGTGACAGAAAGATCTATGGATAGTGATCATTAAAAATCTTCAATAGGAGCGCTAACCCGTGAATTTTTATCCATTGGAACCATCATAAAAAAGAGTACAGGAGTTGGAGAGAAAGTGTATTAAAGAATCCTTTGTATTTATAGAATTATACCACGTCTGCAAAAAAGAGAGACTGGTGCCAAAATGTATGTCAGATGTTCAGACTCAAAGCTTTGACCTGTCAATGGTTTCAATCTATACCTTTGTTTTCATTAAGAGAAGCAATGGTTGCTTGCTGCTCTAAATCTTGTGTAGTTTTATCTATTCAAAAAAAGCAAATCAAGTGTAAAAGCTCGGAAACTCTTCTCTGCCTTTGTATCAACATAGTATCATAAAGAACATGCCTTGTGCTCTGTGAGGCTGTCAGCTTAGGAGAAACCCAAATAAATGGTTTCTTCAGTCTCAGGACATAAATTTATAATAATATTGATGAACAACAGCATTTCAAGGGGAATGTGTGCCTGACCCAACAGTTTACATAGGAGTTCAAGTCTGATGAAGCTAAAACACTAATTGCTTTCTATTTGTTTTTCATCAAGGTAACATGCAAAATACTCACTGTCTGTCTGGGATTTTGTTGTTTGAGTGAGCTTCTTGCAAGATAAATAAATACACAAAGTAAGTTTCTATTAAGAAGAGCCACTATAGAAGCAACCCTAATTGTAGGGTAAGTTCAAAAGGATCAGAAGTATTTTAAAAGTAAAATAACAAAAAGTAACTTTGTTATGATCTGAAAATGCTACAAAAGATTTGTAGTTAGAATCCTAATGATAAATAATGCAATATTCAATTGATAGTTTGATAATTTTATTTTAAAGTAAAAAATATTTTTAAAGAGAAAATGTTTATAAGAACATCTGTGTGCTTTGCAAATACACCATTCTTAGCATTTCTGGTTTTAGTACTTTTCAGAAATAAAATTATATTCTGGAAGTATACTTATAAAAACAAACAAACAAACAAAAACACGCAAAACCTCTAAAAAGTTAAAGAAAAAAAGAAACAACTTATTTTAGCCTGCTGCACCAGGCTTCTCTCAAGACTTTTTCTGTTTTCCTTTAAGAAAAGCATAAAAAAATAAAACGACATAGTTGACTGACCTAACAGAACTGGTCTTCTGTAAACTAAATACTGCTACAATAGTTTGCTTTAGCTTTTTACAATCAAAATCTTTTTCCTCTATTTCCATTTGAGATTAAGAAGGAGAGGAGAAAGTAAAAAGAGACAAGAGGTAAATGTTTCTACAAACTGACAGACAAGATTTAATCTAAGATAAATGATGAATAATGTCTTTAACCAGGCATTTCATGCTTTGATTTAAGCAAACTTCCCAATCAATCTGAACTGCGTGGATGATTTTAGAAAGGTGTACATACAAAAAGATATATATGGATGTTTCGTAAGCTGTCATGCTTCTTTCTTACCTAATAATTTCATTTTAACACCACAAATCTTTCGCTCTTGTAAATGAGTAATGATATTTAGAGATCATAAATTCTCATCAGTAACATTTACTTCTTAAAGTTTAATTGATACCTGTAATTAAATAGTATAGCTTTTCCTATAAACTTCACTATCTAGACTAACTTGTTAAAAATGATTAGCATGGAAAGCATTAAAAAAAAGTTTATCTTCTCCTAGTTGCCATGTCTCATCTAACTCACTGGTTTGCACTGTTAATGAGTAGAATAATGCCTGAGCTTCATTGTTAGTTTCAGGACCAAGATGTCCAGACAGAGACAGAAGTGCCTCCAGGCAATGTCTGGTAACATGCTCTGTCACCTTGCAATAACTTTTAGCCTTTTTTACAAAGATCTGCCTCATGAAATAATTTCTGCTTGCTGAGAAAGCACCCGAGAGCACCTTTTGTGCTTGCCATGCATGTGTAGGCACAAACCTGAACCAGTTTGTTAGGTCGTCGTTTTTTTTTAAGAAGGAAAGAAGCTGAAACCTCACATGCAGTATGTGGAACAACTAGGTTTATGGTTTCCTTCTAATACATTATAAGCAAATAGAACACTAGATAGAAGCAACAGATAAAAATAAACAGAAAAATAAATTCAAGTTCTATTCACGGTAATTTACAAATACTAGCTGTAACTCCTTTGTTGAAAAAAAAAGGGGGGAGGGGGGAAGATAATAAGTAGACATCCCAAAGTGCCTTGCACAATTAAATTTTTGTGGAAACAGAAAAAAATATCCTCTTAATTTACTACGAATATTCTAAATCAAATTCCGTAAATTGAGATGGGAAAAACATTGTGACATTTCTCAAACTGAATTAATGTAGGCAGGTACACCTGAAGGATGGAGATGGCTAACTGATACTAAGTGAGAAAATAGAAATAAGAGATTGTTTTGCCAAATACATTAACAGCGAAAGATAGATCATAGCTGATACAGCCCTAGCCATGAACCAAAATCTAGTACACTTTCCATAAAAATGTATTGTATTTATGCAGAAAAGTGTCTTCAGTTTGTAGGAGACAATTTATGGATATTCTGGTTGATTTGAAAAGAAGAATGAACTGGGTTCATTTTTACAGAAAAAATATGGTTAGAAGGAGAGTAAATACAAGTATAATTGAAAAATGAGAAAAGTTACCCAAGATACTTACGTTCAACCCCCAGTGATTCATGTAAGTTGATCTGTTTATAATGATATAACTCATAAGGAAAGGACAGGATGTGAGGAATTTGTTAATGAAAATAAGAGATTGCTGAGAACTTATGTGCTGATTTGCTCTTTGACCTGAACTGTCAGCTAGGGTTATGTAATTCTGTCTGACTGATGTGGAGCCAATCAATTTCAGTAACATTCTGTAGGTGTGCAGCACATGAGGAGGTGATGTGAAAAACAATAGGAAGACTTTCTACAAGTACATTGGCCAGAAGAGACAGGCCAAAGTGAGTCCACCTCCTCTGGTAAATGTAAAAGGAGAACTAGCTTTAACGGACAAAGAGAAGGCTGAGGTACTGAATGAGTTCTTTGCCTCGGTCTTCACTGGCAGAAAGAACTCCAGTACTTCTCACGTCCCTGAGCCCTGCATTCCTAAACCTCTGGGTAAGGACTGGGGTGGTAAATCCCCCCCCACTGGGAGGACAGAACAGGTCCGAGACCGCCTCATGAGACTGAATGTGTACAAGTCTATGGGGTCGGATGGTGTGCATCCCAGGGTTCTGAAGGAGGTGGCTGACATGGTTGCCGAGCCGCTCTCCATCATATTTGAAAAGTGGTGGCTGTCAGATGAGGTCCCGGATGACCAGAGGAAGGGTCACATCACTCCCATTTATAAGAAAGGGAGCAAGGAGGACCCAGGGAACTACAGGCCGGTGATTCTCACCTCTGTGCCTGAGAAGATCATGGACCAGATCATCCTGGATAACATGCTTGATCAAATGAGGAATGGGTGTGTGATCCATGAGAGCCAGCATGGCTTCACCAGAGGAAGGTCAGGCTTGACCAATCTGATGGCCTTCTATGATGGAGTAACGGCATCAGTGGACAAGGGAAAGGCGACTGATGTCATTTACCTGGACTTGAGCAAGGCCTTTGACGTGGTCCCCCACCACATCCTTATTTCCAAATTGAAGGAATGTGGACTTGATGGGAAGTCCAATCGATGCATAAGAAACTGGTTGAAAAGCCACAGACAGAGGGTGGTCAACAATGACTCTGTGTCCAGGTGGAAGCCTATAACGAGTGGCATCCCCCAGGGGTCTGCCTTGGGACCAGTGCTCTTCAACATCTTTATCAATGACATGGATGACAGAATCGAGTGCACTCCCAGCAAGTTTGCTGACAACACCAAGCTGAGTGGTGCGGTCGACACGGTTGAAAGAAGGGGTGCCATTCAGAGGGACCTTGAGAAGCTAGAAAGGTGGGCCCGGGTGAACCTGATGAGGTTCAACATGGCAAAGTGCAGAGTTTTGCACTTGGGCCAGAGGAATCCCAGGCATCCATACAGACTGGAAGGAGTGGTCCTTGAGAGCAGCCCTGGGGAGAAGGACCTGGGGGGTCTTGATAGATGAAAAACTTAATATAAGCCAGCAGTGTGCCCTTGCAGCTCAGAAGGCAAATGGTATCCTGGGCTCCATCAAAAGAGGATGGCCAGCAGGGACAGGGAGGTGATGTTCCCCTCTACCCTGCTCTTGTGAGGCCTCATCTGGAATACTGTGTCCAGGTGTGGAGCCCCCAGTACAAAAAAGACAGGGAGCTGTTGGAGAGGGTCCAGAGGAGGGCCACAAAGATGATCAGGGGACTGGAGCACCTCCCCTATGAAGACAGGCTGAGGGAGCTGGGCTTGTTCAGCCTGGAGAAAAGAAGGCTGCGGGGTGACCTCATTGCAGCATTTCAGTACCTAAAGGGAGCCTACAAACAGGAGGAGAATCAACTCTTTGAAAGGGTAGATAACTGCAGGATGAGGGGAAATGGTTTTAAGTTGGAGGGGAGATTTAGGTTGGAAGTCAGGGGAAAATTCTTTACAGAGGGAATGGTGAGGTGTTGGAACAGGCTGCCCAGAGAGGTTGTGGATGCCCTGTCCCTTGAAGTGTTTAAAGCCAGACTGGATGGGGCCCTGGGCAGCCTGGTCTAGCATTAAATGGGGAGGTTGGTGGCCCTGCATGTGGCAGGAGGGTTGGAGATTCATGTTCCTTGAGGTCCCTTCCAACCCTAGCCATTCTGTGATTCTGTGATTCTGTGAGGAGGTGTATTCTTGGCAATATAATCCTCTTGTGCTTAGTGAGTCCCTGATGGTACTCCTTGCAATGTAGGTTGCTGTTTCCTCTTCACTGCAGACTCTTATTCTAAAGGAATATTCTTGCAGGTCCTCAGAGCCAAGCAGCGCTAATTACGGTTGGGACAACTCACATAGATCCTATAGTTCTGTAAAAGGCAAGAACAGGATGTCTGCTCAGAGAAAAGAGAGAAAACAAATTATAGGGAGCGGTAAAGTCTCGGTTCCTTGCATTTTAATAAAAATATGTGTTGAACTATAGAAGACATTTCAGTAGTAAGCATATTCTTCCACATTATTGTACAGGTTGCCTTCAGTGCGTTCTCCGTCGCTGATGTCTGAATTTCCTTAGTATACCATGTTTGGTTCAGGTAAACAACACAACAGAGTTGTGGTCTTTCACAGCATATTCCATACAGCCATATGGCCACATCCTGAGCAGGGATAAGGCATAAAGTTCCCATCTCCCATGAAATCTTATGATTGCTCAAAAACCGATCAGTGATTTTATTGATTTATTTGTTTGTTTGTTTATTTACAATCTCGTTAATATGCCTGAAGCTTAGTTTTGGTGGAACTTCTAATTGAAAAGACAGGATGAAAATTTCTCACCTTCTATATCTTTCCTGAAACACTTTGGATTGGTATTTAGATCGAGAAAGATTTCCTTTTTTTTTTATGAGCATTATCCAATACCCTCTCTGTGATGGTACATAGTTCCTCCCTTTTGCTAGAACAAGAATATGTATATTTCACATAGAAAATAAACGACACTGATACGCAGGGATGAGGTAGCAAAGTCAGGGGAAAATCCTGTGATGCTGAATAATGTAATCTGAGTTCTCTTGAATGGATAAGCAGCAGTCTTAAGTAATAGATGCATCTCCTAATTGGCCATTTACTCCACAAACTTGACTCCTCTGCCTAGGTGAATAGGTTGCCTAAAGGCATGCCTAAATGTATGCTTGATTGTACGCTGCAGATAGTGTTAAAAAGTTAACATTTTCAGACCGTTTAAGAAGAAACTGTCTATATGTAGTGTATGGATTATTTTTGAAATTAAAACTCTCTGAAATAACCCATATCAAACTACACACCTAATCTAGGTGCGGAACTTGTCTCCCCTTTCTTTTTGTCTTTTTCTGCCTTTCCAGACACCAGTAAGAAAAGTATGCCTGGTAAGTAAGTGATGTAAGTGTTGTTAATCTTCTGACCACTTCAGATTAGGTATGAATTTGAGGGAGAAAGGGGGAGAAAAAGACAGACAGGCTGCCAAAAAGTTTTTTCTTGAAGCACATCCCAGTGCTTATTTCCAGCACAACCCTGCATTGAAGGTCTGCTCCAAAGTAGTCCTTGTCCCCTTCCCTCTCCCTGTTGAGAGATGATTTGGGTCTTTGGGAAGGGAACTCAGGAAAGCCTGGAAGCAAAGAAGCCCTACCTCATGCTCAGGATGCAGCAACCACATGCAAGGAGAAGGGTGAAACTAGAAGAAACCATGAAGATGTAGAATCCATTGACCACTGGATATCAAGCAATACTTAAATATTCCTGAGGTAAAAAAAAACATTTACAGGTCTATAATTTTACTGTATCAAGCTCTGCATGCTTCTTGTTGCCAATATTAAAAACAAATAAAGCCAACTTTTTTCTTTTATGAATATCTGCAGAACATCCTCATCTACTGTGTGTTTCTTGAGATGTGTGTACCAAATAAATGATCAAAGTCTTGGAAGACCTGTAGAGAACTCACCCTGTACTGAAATCAGCTCTTTAGAAAAGCAAAAATATCAGAATGATAGGAACACCGATAAAAAAGCAGAGTACTACCTTGCCTTGGGAGATTAAAAGTATTCTGGCTCAGCGTAACTACTAAGCTTAACCTCAGAAAATGTATCTTGGCAAACAATCCATTACACATTTGAATTATAGCTTTAAAATTGTTTAGGTGCACTGTCAGGTGCTCCAGTCTGTCTTGAACACATCCAAAGTCCTTGACTGTGCTAGGTAACCAACCACTTTTACATCAGCTTCATAAAATCACTCATACTCCTTCCCTGCAGACTGTATGAACAAGCTATAAGCTTACTTGAAGTAACCAATCAGCATCACATAGAAACAAGTAAAATCTTTCAAATCTCTCTGAAGACTCTGGAGGCTCTGGTCAACCTGTAATAAATCTCTCCTGGCATCCAGGAATCCAGAGCATTTTGCTTTTTGATCTGAAATTGCAACTAACAATCTCTCTTGCAGAAAGTTAAATCAATGAGATGATGGGAAAAATTTGAAGTAACTATATATCCACTGAGAAAATTCATTAGAGAATACCTATGAGCATATACTCTAATATAATTCTCTGCAGTTATTGTTCAATACAGTAATGATTTAATTGATGCCACTGTAATTACTGTAACAGATTCCTTACCATACATTTCCTTCAGAACTTATAAAGCTAGATTACTAAGACAATTATTAATAATCTTGGGAAAGCTTTTGACTTTTGTATTTGATCATGTGAAAAAAATTGCAGTCCTTCTACTTGAGGCACACTTAACTGTTCATATGTCCAAATTGGTGTCTTCTATTCCATCTAATGTAACATATCAGTACTCATTAAAATACACCTTATCTAACTACATTATAATAGCTGGCAAGTAATTTTATAACAACAGTAAATGAGTTGCCATCGTGCATCTAATTAAAAATTCACTTTAATATTGAAATTAATCTAATGAAAATGAAATTGTGCTGATAGTATTTAGTGCTTCTGAAATACAGTATTCCATTAAGTATGCCTTAGCCATACATTTTTGCAGGAGAAATTCTGATAGTCAACTTTAACATACTGAATTTATTTCAGATTTAACAATTGCTGCATTATATCCTGTCTGCTTCAAAATATAGTAATCATATTTTCCATTCAGTTTCCATGTCTACATGGCTGGCCCAATAAGGATACAATTACTATTCAGCTCTGATTTTTTGTTTTTCAATCAGCTAGTTAGATAATCTTTTATCTGTAGTAATTTCATTCATGTTTCACTGTTAAAACCATTTTATTCATTTTAATCCAGAAAACTAAAATTCTTCTGAGAAGCAAAGAATTGCTTAAGCAGTGGAATCAATTGAATGCTTCTATAACTAATGTTGAAATGATTTTAAATGCTGTAAAACATGACAGTTTTATGAAAACAACAAGTTCAGGAAAAAAATCTGAAGTTTAAATAAAAATATTAACAGAATTAAAATAATTTCTTCTCTCCTACTGCTAGTATATTTATATAAATCTTAATATCTTCCATAAAACTCACATGTCCACACCATCTGCTCCCAGATTCATTACTACTTAGCATCATCTCCCTACTTTGATCCACTTGCAAGCTCTAAAACATTAACTCTTCCCATTAGCAGAATTGGAAAGTAATTGTAACATAACATTTGGAGTAACTAGAGTTAAGGTTTAATAAATGTCTTTTGATGAGTTATTTGTGGTAAGAATATTTGCAAAGCCACATCTGGGATGAATGAATAAGAAAATCTGATCTGATGGTCTGATGTTAAAGAATTTTTAAGATTTTCTACTTATTAAGCAAACAGAAGTTTCATCCTTTGTTTTTTGTTGGTTTTTTTTTTAGGAGAACTTAAAGAAATATCAAGGAAACATAAAATATTTTGATTCCTATTCAGTGATGAAAAATGGACAATGGAATAACAGTTGGTAGCTGGTGCCATCATATGCACTAGGAAGCATCAGACGAGCTATGTAAGGTTGATGAAGGCATGGGAAATAGCAACAGTAAGTTACAGAAATGAAAGTGAAGCATTTAAAATGACATCCTTCTACACCACTGTTCTCAGTCTGTGAATCATAGACAAATGAGAGCGAAGTGATGGACTGTGACTTATGTGACAAAATGGCTTGGTAGTCAAGGGAAAGAGACAGAACAGCAAAGTCATGAGATTTTCTTGTCGCCCTTCACAACTCTTTCCAGATTCAATTCATGAGGGTCTTCAGCTTTTCTAATGCTATCCTGATACACTATCCCCACGTTTCTCCAGGATCGTTCAACCTTTTTCCACATTTATATGCTTCATTTTCATATTTAAGTCCAGTTCAGGGATTCTGGTTTTTCCATGCATCCATCCACCCTGCTTCTTTCCTTGAGTTCTTTCATATTGGAATGAACCATTGGAGAGGGTGATTCTTGAGAAGCAAAGCTTTACCAGACTTTTTTTTTTTTTTCCACCTGTATCCTACTGGATTCTTTGAAGTTGGTCTCTGAAGTGGTCAAGATCTGCTCTCCTATGTCCAGAGATGTGATCCTACTTTTTACCTTGTCTTCTCTGAGGATCCTAAACTGCAGTGTCTCATGATCACCACTGCTAAGGCTACTGCTGACCTTCACTTCCCTGACAAGTTTTTGTTCTTTTAAAAACCAGGCCTATCATGAATGCCTTGTTCTTTTCTTGTGGGCTCCTTAATCAGCTGTGCAAGGAAGATTTCACTGCACTTCTGAAGCCTTCTGTGCTTTGCTGTGCTGTCCTTCCAGCAGGTATTTGGTTTTTCCCCTTAAGAACTGGGGCTGGAGAATGTAAGGCTTCTCCCAAATGCCTGAAAAAGGCCTCATTTACTTCTTCATCCTCATCAGGTAGTCCATAGCAGAAATTTGCAAAACCATCATTTACATAGGTCTGCACTTTAATTCTGATGCAGCTGATGACTGGTTCATTGTAGATCTGTAAATAGAGCTCAGTGCATTCCCATTGCTCACATAAAAGGCACATCTATCTCCTTAAATTCTCAGCCAGTTTTCCTAAATAGTCTGTATCCATCCATCACAGTTTATAGTTGTAGTCCTGTAATTCTGTACAGACCTCTGATTCTTCCACTGATCACCATAAGCACATGAGAAAAAAGTAAACTGTCCTTCAGAGTCTCTAGAAAAGGTATGAGAATTTGCCCCATGACAGTGTCCTATAGGCCATCCCTTATTTATGAGCACAGACTTGATGACTCCCTTCAGCAATGTACTGCTGTTTATAAGGACTGACTTCAAATCTTTACTTCGTATTCAAGTCCATTTCCTGTTCTTTACATAGCAGTGGAAGAGCTGCAGGGAGCAATAATCCGAGGACCAGACAAATTTCATAAGCCTCACCATTAGCAGTTTGCTCTGGAAACAATATAATAGAATCATAGAATCATAAGATAATGAAATCATTAAAAGGTTTTGGTTGGAAGAGAACTTAATAATCATCTAGTACCAAACCCTCGCCAGGAGTAGAAACACCTTCACTAGATCAGGTTGATCAAAGCCTCATTCTCTCTGTCCTGAATGGGACACCCTTGGAGCTTCTCTGCGAAACAGTTCCACTACCTCACTTTTGAGTAAAGAGTTTTTTCCTCAAATCTAATCTAAGTCTGTCCTCTTTTAGTTAAAAGTCATTATCCATTTTTCTATCACTACATTCCCTCAATTCCCTATCACTATACCAACTCTCTCATCCTGTCTTCATAGGAGAGGTTTTCCAGCTCTCTGAGGACCCCTGTGGTCCTCCTCTGGATCCACTCTATTAAGTCTGTAGCCTTCTTGTTCTGGGGACCCCAGTAAGGCCTCATAAAAGCAGAGTAGAGGGACAGGATCTCCTCCCTTGACATGCAGGATACAGTTGGCATTCTGGGATGCAAGCTCATATTGCTGGCTCGTGTTGAGTTTTTCATCAACCAACACCCTGAAGTCGTTCTCCTCAGGACTGCTGAAAGGCAACTAAATCAATAAGGCTATGGAAGGTATTACAAGTAAAATAGCCAGTACTAGTTACAACAGAAAAGTCATGGGAGCAAAATGTAAGAAGAAGTGCATGGATCAGCCTGAGAGAAATGATAGAAGATGGTTTTCCAGCTCAGGAGTCCTCAGAATGGAGCAGAAGGGAAAACTGTGGAGCTAGCAGCATCCCAGAGAAAGTCCTGCTCACATGGCTGCTTTCCAGCAGCTGGAGCGCCACTGGGGACAGAGTTAAGAGATGTGATTCATCTTCTCTTTGTAATTGGAGCTGACAGAAGTTGCATGTTTTTCTGACAGCACTGGCAGAGCATTTGCTTGTTCGCTACCAGGCTCCCTGTGTGCCTGTGGGAACCCGCAGTGCAGACCCTGGTGGTCTCCACGTGTCAAACAGAGCTGATGCCACTCACAGCAGAGGGAGTGCACTCATGCTGACAGCAGTGCTTTGCAGATATTCCTTTGCAGATGTGTATGAGTGACCATAACAAAAAATTCAGAATTGCCTGCTAGTGTGGTAAGATAATGTCACTATGTCAGTCCTGTAAAATCGTTTATGTTTGCAATGTGCTATGAAAAGAGGAGTGGTAGTTCATTAAACGGTTCAAGTGACTTTTTTAATGACACATTTTCACTATAGTCCTGTTTTTAAAATATATTTCTAATATTTTTTATGCGTTGCTTTTCTTTTGTAATTGATGTTGTATGTAAGATGGAAATGCAGTTAAAAAGGAATCTATATTTAATCATTTAAGAAGAGTTTTTAAGTTAATTATCTTGCCCTGTTACTTAGACTAAATAACAGTGCCATCTGCTGAAAGGTAGTAGTGACTTGCAGGAAGAGTTTGTAGTCATTGTTCTTTATTATATAGAAAGCATAAGAGAGAGGCAGTGATAAAAATAAAGAAATTAAAAGTAACCTGAAGAGATAAAGATGTAGAGGTACAGAGAAGGGGCTTCAGTAGAAAGAGGATGAAAACAAAGCAAATCAAAAAGGATTTGAGTATGAAGTATGACATCAGAGAGAGAGAGAGCAAGGTTTCTATTTATGACAGTATTGATTTCAGGTTTAAAACACTATGACAACTTAATTCATTGAACTGACCTTCCTTGTCACAGTGCATCACCCCAATGTCTATGATCTGCCCCCATGAATAATTTTCATCACAAAAGAAATATCATGTAAAGTTCTTTTAATCAAGATAAAATTATAACAAATAATTGGGATGCAGTTTTGGTCTTTGTAAAAAAATATATATATATTCTACTCACACATTCTAAGCAGTTTCCTGTTTTTTTGAGATGATTTTTTTATTAGTAGTTTCTGGAAATGAAACAAATATCCAGACATGGAAAAAAGTACTGTATGAGAGAAGCACCAAAAAGAGAGTATCTGTTGATTAAACATAAGCCTGTTAACTCTTGTACTCTGAAAATTTCATAGAATATGGATAATTTATATACTTTCACTTATTCAGTGAAAGATGGATATGTGAAAGTAATCACATCATACATTTCCTCTGTTTTTAATCATATTATAGCTTTTTATGCAGATTTTCTTCCTATATAACTGTGTTTACAATTCAGGCTTTTGAGCATGAAAAGCTGCATGGTTGTCACAATGAATTTAATTACCATTTTTGAATCCTAAGAATTGACATCTAACATTTTATTTCTTTTAAAAGTTCTAGTAACAGAATTTCCAGTCCTAATTAGGGCATCAAATGGAAAATCCTCTGATTTTATCATTCACTATATATCTTAGTGATAACATTTCCTGGAAATCTAAAAATATATGCATTATTCTAGCAAGAGTGCATACATTTATCATGTAGAAGTTGAAAAGGCTTTTTATATTTGCTCCTGTGTGTTGTAATCATGCCAACTAACAGATTTTCATTAACTTTAATACTATTACAGCTTGGTTTTCTTCTTACCCATGAAAATGATACAATTTTTTTCACTATAATTAAAGAAACTGTACATTTTCCATCAAGTCCTACACCTATTGTGTTAAATAAAATTATTTATAAATAAAACTTTGGTGCTACAGGTACAATTGCGTTCAAATAGGCTCTCATGATCAATTTTAAGGAATCTGGCTGCTCCCTGTGAGAGCGCTAACTTAATGCATAGGGCTTTTTATTGAAGCAACATATTACAGATTCTTTTGGATTGCTTGTGATACTTATACTGTTTTCAGAGTTTGTCTGAGTACCAATAATGTAAATAATATAATCAACCATAAACTTGTTAAATTATGGAATTACTCTATAAAGATTTCTAAGTTTCCCGGGGAAGCACTCAGTAAAACCTACTGAGAGATGGGCAATAGATTTCTGTCAGTACCTGTCAATTGTTTCCAGGATCCAGCAGTATCCTCCCAATGGTTCTGTGGCGGTATATATCCCAGCTCTTTCCTCCTTTAAATCATTTTTGCACTATTTGCTTACTTTCAAGTGGAGCTTGGGTGACTCTAGTCATAGTATCTTTGTTGTGATTGATGTGATGAAAAATGAAAAGCTGCTGACTCAGAGTGACAGCAATGCAGTTTAAAAGTTCCATATTATCAGTAAATTCCCATCCTTGTAATATTACCACAAAGAATGGCATTTAGGCTCCACTCCACCCTTCCTGCTGTATCCCTCAAAGTCAACATCCAAGTTCTCCTGGTGCTGCTAACAATCTAAGGTTTGCAGGGCTTGTGTTGCCAAGGGAACTATCATGGAACAGACTCCCTGCATATTCATCACATTCCTCTCTGCAGGTTTCCTCAGCACTGAACTTTCTCCTAAGATATGGACATCACAATAATTCACCTCCAACAATTACTTCACAAAATCTGACTACATTCACTCGTGTTCACAATATTCAAAAAGATCTGGAGAGGTCACAAGCACTAATGTTACAAAAATTAGAGCTCAGGGTCTCTTGGGCTGCTCACTACGTATGGGCTTAAGATGACTGACATATAGCCATAGTATTTAGCAAGACAATGTTATCAGTCTGAGCAAAGCCTTAGGCATAATGATCAGGCCAAAGGATGAAGTTGAAGGCAGGGAGGAGCACACTGTCACACTATGCAGTAAAAAATTCTGCTAAAACACGGTATGCATCACCTTCATAATGGTGCAAACTCTTTTAGTTTATCAACATATTTTAAATATTGGATATTTTTGTTTCAGCCCTTGGGCTCCTATCCCTTTGAAAACACTACCATGCCAGTGTTTAATTTTTATTTTAATGTTCATTTTCATAGAAAGTCTACAGAATTTCAAATATCATAATAGAAAAGAAGGTGATGCTATGTAAAAGGATTCCCTGACTTTTTCTGGTTTAAATCTTGTTCCCATACTTTAGAACAGTCTGAAGTTGAATTAAAACGTGGAATTTAACTCTGTATTTACAAAATTATCATAATTCAGAAAAAAAAAAAAGTATCAGTATTTTCTCTCCACTTATATATTGAAATAGAGAAATAAGGGCACTAGTTGTTAGCAATTTTATAAATGTACTTAAATATAAGGATATCCATCTATTAGAATAAGACCTCACTAGTGTTTAAAGGATGTGCCAAGGAGATTGTGACTTTCCCGAATAAAGTGTATCAGAACATGAAACATTATCTAAGACCTTTAAATCTTAGTCTTGTGTTGCTTAATCAACCTTGAGTAAACATGTGATATACTAAAATCTAGTGAGGCAAATTCATTGTCCCCAGCACACACAAGAAGGAGAAAAATTAACTTGGAAGAGGAAATATGATCTAAACAACACTTTTTCTTACTGTGATTTATTTTGGATCAACATTCTTAAAGTGGCAGATTAGGAGTGAGGAAATATGAATTAAAAAATAATTACAGGGGACTGTTTCGGGGTTTTGGAGAGCGTTTGTTTGCATTTCATGATTAAAAATACTTCTGTGGCAGTAAAAGGTGATATGGATATGGTAGCATACGGTAAAATTACCATGTTTACAGTAGCAAAAAAATTATCCTTTATTATTTGATACTTTCTTCATTGTTACACTTGTGTACAGATGAATCCCATTTCTCTGAAAACAATGGAGGTGAAATTCATGATTTCGTAAATAAGAACATGAAAGGAAGCCCACTGAAAAGGGACATTCTAGAAATCTTAGACTTGAAGAAAAACATAGGGTAACAAACCATGTTAGACAAAATTGAACTGAAGACAGTCAGATGGAATTGGGAACAGTAATTCGACAAAGTTATAAGGTAGTTATAAAATCGTGCAAAACCTTCTCAAAGATTAATGACTAGACTGGATAAATGCTCACAAATACTTGCAGAATCCAAGAAAGAACATTCCACGAATTACTTCAGTTCTAATATGGAATATAAAATTTGGGAATGAAAGGAATTAAAGGATATTTGAACATTGCATGTGATAAAACATAATTCCATGTATACAAAAGATCTTCCAGAAGAACTAAGATTGAGGAATTGGGAAATACTGAATAGTAAGCATAGTAAAGGAGCAAAGATTTAAAATCAAAAATTGAACAAAAATGTGTCCCGTTGGACAACATTTTCATGGAGACTTTTGTTTGTTTCCATAAAAATATGATGATAAATGTAAGGCAATATATGGTCGGAAGCAGCATTATTTTTACATTTTCTTGTTCTTGCTGTCTTAGCCAAACAGGTGTTTACTGCATACTGTGCTCTCAGAAGGTTGTGTGATAAAACTGGAGGAAGGCAAACTAATGAAATTTATCACCTATACCTGACAAACTTGATCACATCTGATTATGGAAACTTGAGCAATCACAGGAGCTGAAACAGGAGCTTATCAAAATTTGACCCTGATAATGCTGATAATGAAAGAAAAGTTTGATCTCTCTTTCATTCTTTCTTTGTCCCACAACTCCCAGAAATGTTAATTCCTTAAAGCACAGAGAGTTTGTACTTGCACATAACCAGTTTAATTTTAGTTACAGTTAACTGTGAGAATTTGCTTGGAGCTTCAGCTAGCCATGCACTTCCCTATCTCCTGCAGTCCAGAAATCCATCTTTTACCATTGCAGATGACCTGCAGTCTCTGCAGGAGAAATCAAGTATCTGTAGAGAAGTCACAGGAAATTCCACGCAACCACACACACACACACACACACACACAAAATAAGAAAAAGCCTGTAGAGTTTGAGCATCCATACATTTCAAGGTTTGCAATTACTTCAGCTCTTGTTTTTTTACAGTCTTAACCATGCATATAATTTGTAACTGTGAGAACCTCAGATGTGAGCATTTTTGTTGGATTGCATATAAATAGGCAAGGTAACATTTTCTGTGAGCTGGTTCCAAGTTGAATACAGGCATGTTGTAGAGGTTAATGGCTAATATTAAACTCCTGTTGTTATCAGCAGTTTGACTCCACAGTTCATTATTGCTGCCTTAGTCTGTTACTGACGCATCTATTTTTTCCTGTGTGTTTATGAGTTAGAGAAAGAGCCCTGCAAAGGGCTGCAAAGATTTCAGGAATATTGTGCAAAAGCATAATGCTACTTGTGAGGAAGTAATAAAACTCTGTTTATCCAAAATGAAATTTTATTGTACTGATTTTCATCCTTATTCTTGTTTAAAATAAATATATTTTTTTAATTGTCTTTTTTGTTTCTGGCCTTGCAAGAGGAGGAAAATCCCCTTCAAGATAATCAGATTGGGAACATACAAACTGATTCTGTCCCTCCCCCAGTGGTGAACCCCAGTTAGAAAAAAAATTGAATAAACACTGAAATGTTTTGCTTTTTTCTTGCCAAAATGAGAACTTGGATGAAATTCCTTTTTTCTCAGCCAAAATTAAATATTCCATTTCAGAGTTGATATGAAAAGTGAAGAAAATAAGGGGCTGTGTTCACGAAACTGCTGCTAGTGATAGTATTCATGGCTGAGTAACAGAGAGGTTAGAGATCCTGTCAGGATGGAAAGAGCACCATTCAATTTATTCCTTTCCCTGAGGAAATTTGAACCAACCATTTCTAAATTTCTAGGGATTCACTAAGACATAATCACTAAATGATAAGCTAATTCAGTGTTTTCTCTTGACGCTTTTACAAATAAATTATATTTCAGAACAGATGTTATACCCAGGTGCTGCACTTTCCCAAGAAGCCACTATTAGCACTTAGAAAACATTTTTAGAAATTGGAACAGCTCATGGATAAGATAAAAAAAGAACACAAATTCAAATTACCTTGTACCCAGTACATCAGCACGCCCTGTTCTGCCCTTCTTCCAGAAAAGAATCTAAAAACATTAAAATACCACTCTCCACTGATGCTAAGTTACTAACTCAGGTGATAATAGGGCTTCAGTCCCTCTGTCAATGAGCATTTGGGAAAGACAATAGCATTGGACTCAAGTTTGGGCTTGCTTCAGCAGCACATATACTAAAACTGGAATGATACAGAGGAAATGGTCTCTGCAAGGATTACACACAAATTCAAGAAGTGTTCCATATTTTTCCCAGGTATTTATACAAACTGGGGGAAGATCTCCTTGAGAGCAGCCCTCCTGAGAAAAACTGGGGGGTCCTCATGGACCAGAAGCTGGACATGAGCCAGCAGTGTGTGCTTGCAGCCTGGAAGGCCAATCTGTTCTTTGAAAAAGCAGTGGACAGCAGAGAGAGGGACGTGATTGTCCTCCTCTGCTTGGCTCTTGTGAGGCCCCATCTGGAGTACTGCATCCAGGCCTCGGGCCCCCAGTACAGGAAAGACATGGAGCTCTTAGAGCAGGTCCAGAGGAGGGCCACTAAGATGATCAGAGGGCTGGAGCACCTCTCCTGTGAGGGAAAGTTGAGGGAACTGGGCTTGTTTAGCTTGGAGAAGAGAAGGCTCTGGGGATACCTCACTGCAGCCTTCCAGTACTTGAAAAGAGCTTATAAACAGGAGAGGGAAAGGTGGAATGACTGTTTACGAGGGTGGGTAGTGATAGGGCAAGGGGGAATGGTCTTAAACTGAGACAGGGGAGATTTAGGTTGGATATTAGGAGGAAGTTTTTCACACAGAGGATGGTGATGCACTGGAAAAGGTTGCCCGAGGAGGTTGTGGATGTCCCATCCCTGGAGGCATTCAGGGCCAGGCTGGATGTGGCTCTGGGCAGCCTGGTCTAGTGGTTGGCAACCCTGCACATAGCAGGAGTGTTGAAACTAGATGATTATTGTGGTCCTCTTCAACCTAGGCCATTCTATGATTCTATGATATGATTCTATGATAAGTTGCATGGGGGAGGTTTAGGTTGGATATCAGGAAACACTTCTTTACGGAAAGGTTTTTAAGCACTGGAATAGGCTCCCCGGGGAGGTGGTTGAGTCACCATCCCTGGATGTGTTTATAAACCATTTGGATGTGGTGCTCAGGGACATGATTTAATGGTGGGTTGTTAGAGTTGTGTCATGGTTTTATGACTTTTGGTCATCAGTATTCCACACCATAACATCATGTGATGCATTGGGGGTGGGGTTTGGTGTCTGCTGGGTGTTCGTTTATTTATGGTTAGGTTGCGCTTGGACTAGATGATCTTGAAAGTCTTTTCCAACCTAAGCAGTTCTATGATTCTATGATGTTTTTCTGAGAAGTGTTATTGAGAAGACCATGTGTACCTCTGGAGGATACAGTGGTTTCAGAAACTTCAGATACAGGAGAACTGCTATCAGTGCTACTTGTAAATGGTTCTCTGACTTTAGGGTGCCAATGATCACATACACTCCTAGCTAAAATTCTGTTGTCACCTCAAGAAACAGATAATTTCCAGATGGAATTAAATAAAGTTTTCATAATCTTTAATAAGCAAAATAATCTATTTTTATAACTATTTTATAACTAGAAATTTCACATTCATTGTTTATGCCTTGAATATTACTGTTATGGACATAATTTCTCATCTGTAGAATTACTTTCATCTGGAAATTCAGGAATGCTTTTAACCATCTCCACAGCTGCCACGGCACCTGTGTGAGGTAGTAAGTCTTCACCTCATAAAGACTACAGTGCTTATATGAACCCATCAGGGATCTCCAGATGACCTGGGGTAGCTTTACACAGCAGTCTGGTGTTGCCAAAGAAAAGAAAAGGAAAAAGAAAATTTACTAAATTTTAACATGGTAGCTGAATAGAGAGGAGAAAATTCTGTGATTAAACCCCTTTGCTGTAAGGTTATATTTTGAGGACTTTAATTACATGATCCCTGTACTTTAATAACAATATTCCCTATAGCATCTTTGAAAATGACCCATTAGTTACTATTTTTATTTCTCCAGATCTCATATCGTGATGTGGTTTCAGCATTGTCTCCAAGGGAAAATATTCATATGTGTGTACTTACAGACTGCATTTCTTCACCATCTTGAACTATTCTGGTTTTGCTCCACCTGAGCAGGAGCCAGGCTTCTCCTCTCCTATTTCTGAGTCATGCCAACTCCACTAGCCTATGGCTGAGTTACTTCCTTTCCACTTCACATGCCAGACGCAATTCAGCATTTGTCCACCTGGCATCACATCAAAATTTCTGTTTCTGGCAGGCAGTCAAGTCATGCTGGTTCAGCTTTTCCACTTGTTCATTTGGCACCGCTTTTTTAATAGAGAGAAAGAGTGCTCTTCTGTCCTGTCCTGCAGGCAGTGACCTCTGTGTGCATATGTTTTTCACAGTAGATTGTGTCTCCAAAGCACCAGGCTCTGTAGCAATTTCTCATCTACATACAAACAAGATTTATTAACAATTTAGAGTAAGCATATCCCAACCCTTTACACCCTTACAAAAACACTCCCTGCCTATAACTTGCCTCTACTTTAACACAACCTCAGTGAAGACTAAGCCTGAACCTGTCCAATGAGAAGAGGCCCTCATATAGTTATGAAAACTTGAGGAGATATTTCAATACATAATACTGATGGATTGAAGTAAATGTGTTGTAAATTCCAATCGATTAAATAATTTCTGTTAAATTCGTTTAAGACTGTAAATATTTTCATTCTGGAAGAATTAGCAATCAGAAAACTGGTAGATATTGGTTTTCTGTTTCCTCTAAAAGCAGAGATCAGTGCAGACATTGAGGAATGTGAGTTCCAGAGCTTTAAAAGGTATTGTACATCTCAGATGATAAGCTAATGAATATCATAAATTAATCCAATCATAAGTTAATCACTACTGTCTTATATCTATGGTGAATTCAGCATTTGCAAACTCCAGTGTTCATCATACTTCTATAAAAGAATGTATTTCTTGCACAACTTGTTACGCACTGTGATCTTTGTACTTTTTCTGAAGACTATGATTCTTGTCTTTTTATTACCTGAAACTCGTGAATAGCTTATATGATAGCCTGTATATGTTCTGTAGAAATTCATTCTCTGTCATTAGTTAAGACTTTGCTTTGTTTTGCTGGGAATGGGAGAAGGAGATGTTGATGGATGTAGTTATTTTGATGCAGTAGTTAATTATACACAAAGAAATGGAGTTAAGTTTCATCTGCTGCCTACTGAAACAGAAACCATTACAATGATGTGTTAACATCCACTGCTATTAACTTGTGTATTTAATCAATCGACCTAAGTTGGCAGGAGTTACACACACATATATGCACATAAATATGCACAAAGACACACATACAGATACAATAGCAATTCCAAACAGCATAAAAAACAGGACAGCATTTTGCATGACCATATTTAATCTCCAAAAACAATTCAGCCAACACAGGTTTTATTTTACTTGTAATTAGTAACTTAAATATTTTTATTCTTAAGTCATTTTTAAGTATAAGGAAAGAAGTACTACTGTTACTGGAAAACACAAATACTGTAAACCCTACGTAAGCCAGAGTGATATTATACAATACTGAGCTCTGCACAAGTCTACCCTAAACCCTAAAAAAGTACTAAAAGATGTTTCAGGCTCGGTGTATATTATTCTAATTACACAGAGAAGAAAGGAAGGAAGATTTTCCACAGTCAAGGAGAGTGAATGGTGTATAAATGAATAATTCAAGGAGAAATGCAAATCTTGCACATTTTTAAGTCCACCTAAAACAAACAAAAGTTTCAAATGCATTGAATAAAGCAATAAAATGGCCGGTAGCTTCAAAATGAGATGGGGATGAGTACATAACACTGCACTCATTTTACGTATTAACTTTCAGTGTGAAATGTAGCAAGCAAGGCTGAAATACACTGCCTACTGATCTGATATGAATTAGGTCACCCTAGACTGTGTGACTGAGAACTAAATTATCTGCCAAGAGAAAGTTTAAGAAATTCTTAATTTTTTTCTTGACTAGCTAAAATTTTTTCAATTTAGTTGTACATACGTAATAAAATTCTGGAAACTGAAAAAGGGAGGAAAAGGATTATGAAGTCTCACAAACTCACTGATTGTACTTTGTAGCCAATTCTTGACTTTCATAGAAAGAACTCTGAAAATGCTTAACTGAAGATCAAATCTTCATTACAGCTTTGTAAAATTCAATTAAGCAACAAGAAATCTGATCTAATTTGCAAGCCAAAAGTAAAGTTTGTTTACTTGTGGAGACTTTTGTACTATTTGTATAACAAAATATCTACTTTCCTGTCCCCAGTAAGTCTGGAAATGCATATTAAAAACAGGATATGAAAGCTCTTTTTTATTAGCACTTAAAGCCTACAGGAATTTTAAGTGCTAAAATTTGCCAAGATAAATGTGAACTTTTTTCCAGGTTTATGTAATTATTTTTACCGATGAAGCATTTGTGTGTCTCTACATAGAATCTCTATAGTACATTCTTTAGAGATTTCTATTTGAGTAGAGGTCTGATTTTTCATGTTGTACAGCATGTGCATGGTACTTTTATACATTTTCTTTTACTTCAAGCCAGCAGTGTTGGATCTAAGATCTAAGGTAACCAGTCTGGAAGGAATACTTTGGCACAAGTGCCAGTCTCATCTGTTTTTGAAACTGCATAGCTGATGTACATCTCCCCCCTACGACGGAAAGTACCTCTTGCTTTCTTAGCCCACTCTATGTTTAATGTATGTACTTTTCCTTACCCAACCAACTCCTATTTCCTTTCTTTCTTCTCTTCCTTTGATTCTCTCATTCCCACGTAATTTATCCAGTCAATAAAAAGAAAAAGTCAGAGTTCAGAAATGAAACTAGGACAAAGATTATCTACTTCCCAGCCAAGATAAAATCTTATTCATTTTACTGTTTCAAGTTAATCTATCAAAATACATATTTACCATCAGTTAATTCTAATGAGAATAATTTCTTTTCTTAATCAGACATCAGCTGGAATGAAAAATGATTGCATTGTGGAGTCTGGTGTTGGCTGCCAATGAAATAATGGGTAAAATATACAAAGTAAAAAGCAATTCAGAATGTAGCTTCTATTGTCCCCTTGGGAAACTTCTGTTTTCTGCTTTCAGAAAACAGGCACAGATTCACACCTAGTAGATGATTTTCAGGTCCTGAAGGATGACAGCTTTCCAGCAAATCCATAAGTCTTACTCTGTATAGTTGTGAAAAATCATGCTTTCATACTTTCACTCTCACAGCCTTTTTTTTCTTTTTTTTTTTCCCGTGTATCAATAAGGGAAAAAACAGTAATTTAAATATACTTTGAAAGAACAAGGCAAAATTTCAGGAGCCAGGAATTCTTCAAGTTTTCTTTTCCCCATAGAGAAAATAGAGATAGAGGAATGCAGAGATCTGAAAGTTGCCATCAGAAATAAATGGAAAAAAAGAGGATAGTAAATGAACATCAAGTTCAATCATTCTTTTTTTTTTTTTTTCTGCACTTCAATATGCATAAATCTAATATGGTTTAGATAACAACCATTTAAATTATACAATGCAGAGAGGATAGCTATCCACAGTTACCACTTTTTCATTAATAAATGTAATTGATTTCGTCTTGAGAAAATGTACAGAGGAGGTTCTGCAAAAGCTGTCACCTCTTGGGAGAGGGCTTCACATTCTTTTTCATCCCTGCCTCTTTTCTCACTTCTCCTTTTTGTCATTGCCTCATTGTTGCTTGCAGCTGACTCTCTATCAAAGATGAAAGACTTTTCAAGGTTTTCTCCCCAATCCTTTGGAACTTCCTAAAGAATTTGTAAGGGCTGTTTTATAACTACATACTTCAGACAAACATTGTTTCCACACAGTATATCTAGGGAATAGGGCAATGCTTTGTGAATAAACCTATGGTCATATACCTTGTAATGTGCCTGAAAAGTAACACGTTAACAGGCACACTAGGTGGAAGACAGAATTCTCTTTCAATTCAGCTGATGGTGACTATGGTATTGGAAATTACAGTATTACTGATTTCAAAACTAAAATGAAAGTTACAAGAACAGAAACACCTATCTGCTTTATTGACTTTGTTCCTAAATATTTTCTGAATTACAAGAATAAACATAAAACAGCAAAATACTTGAGTTATCTGTTCAGATTTTTTAGCTTTAATTTTTTCTTAATCCCTGTTTTTTGTAAGGTATAATTTCCTTTTGCAGATTTTGCTTTGGTATCTTCTGAAGTCATAGAGTCTTGACCTTCCCATTGCTCACAGAAACGTTGTCCATGCTCACAAGTGTCATAGTGTTGGTACACAGTGGCAGATTTGATAACCTCTCAGCACCAATATAGTGAGGGGTAGTGCACTCTCCTTCCATCTCTGCTTTGGGTCTTTACTATTGTCCAATTTATAGGAGGTAGATGAGGTTCTTTTAATATCTGTATACCTGGCATGAGATTAAGAAATAACTGTTCAAATGTTGGTCCAACCAGTTTATTACAAATCCTAACCAGGGAGACAGGGAAGGGAAGGAGGGCAATAGAAAAGATAGGAAAGAAGCAAGAATCGTGTAAAGCGGGGATAGTCACCACCAGGATCCAGCAGCAGTCTCGTTGCATGATGTTTCAAAGGTCCGAGCAAAGGGGAGAGCAGCAGCAGCATGATTAGCCATGGACAGCAAGCAGGTAGCAGGAAGAAGTCGCAGAGCCAATCCGGGAGGAAGCAGCAGAACTCAGGTATCAGGGCCAGGAGAGTCCGTCAGGAATTCTGTCATGAGGAATCTGATGGCAGACACCTTTGTTCTTCTTCAGCACGCTGGTAGAGTGCAGAGCAAGTCCAGGAGGGAGAGAGGCAGGTCGTAAGGATTCTCATGTCAGAAACCTCTTCTTCTTCATGAGGAATCTGTTGCCAGAAAACCTCACCTCATGGTTGTAGGTCCCCTTTTTATCTGTCTTCTGCCATCGTGGCATTCCTAGACGCTCGAGTCAGAGTCACGTGCAGCACCTCCTGAGACAGCCATCTTCCTCAATAAGTCCACACAAAAGACTGCTTCCTAGCCATTAATCTGCAGCGTATCTCTCCTTGCCCTGGCCTTGTCCATCTGTGTCCCAGCAAGCTTTGAGAGAATTGTGTAAAAGAATAATCTCTTACAACTATGCAGGGGTACTTTAGGAATAAAATTCCTTTAATACACTGCAAGGACAATTTCAAGATGAGTCTTGACCAGAGCTACAGGTCTGTCTCCTTGGGGAATTGCTAGGCATTTAATAAGCACTGTTCACCTCTTCACATCTTGAAACTTGAAATAAATCCTTATATCACAGAACAGAATACTTTTCTACATGATTTCCACTATGAAGTCACAGAAACACTGCCATCCTATATTTATTGTAAATTTCATGTTTTTTCAAACTTTTAGAATTGGAAAACTGAAATGGGAGCTTTCTGGAATTTTGGTAGACAAATTAAGTCCAAAGATGTTTTTTGTTTTGTTTTGTTTTTTGTTTCTTCCTTTAATTCCCTTAATTTACTTAATATCCCTTAACAGATATTTCAGATATCCATGCCTTCTTAAAGTGAAAAATGCTGAGATATTAATTATAATGAAACATTTATATACTTACATACAGCTGCTGAGTACAAGAGCTACAATGTCCAAGCTTCTGTGTGAACCAGTAGCACATAATTGAAAGACTAGAATCTATATTAAATTTTTTACGTATTTCTCTCTATGTTTTTTTGTTTGTTTATTTTGTTTTTGTTTTGGTTTGTTTTTTTTTGTACACCTCTTAGAATATATGTACAATGACATGCCTGATAGAAAACATGCCAACTGATAGGTTGCTGCAAGGCAACCTATTCCTATATATGTGTTCACACTCATACAGAGAATCCATAATACTGCATACATATTGCAGCTGAGTTAATACTGCTGTATGTCATCCAAATTGAATACTTGCATTTTTTTAATTGGTGAGGTATAACCATTGGTTTAGGAATGAGTTATATGTACCACTAGGTGTACTGTATATTCAAGGATTGCTTGAGCAATGTAATGTGCTTGTGTAATACACATTGTCATTGTTGGACAGAAGAAAATGCGTCACAGAAAAGGGATCTACAAGTTTCCGTGACAGGAACCAGAGATATCGATGAAATTTCCTTATCTTGAAAAAACAAAGAGAAAATAAGAGCAAGCTGCTCTTGTGTGCACTAAACAAAGATCCAAGCACTGTGTGTCTACTGTGGTGTTTATCTGAAATTCAGATGTTTTGTAATGGTACTCCCTTAAAACAGAAATCAAATAGTGGTCTTCAGCTATTCTCCCATTCTTGGTGAGAAGTAATGTAGTACAGCAGCACTGTTTCACCACTGGGCTATTTTCTTCACATGCGTGCATTTAGACAGCTTCACAGAGCTTCAGTAAGAGATATAAGAGCCTGCTCATACTGTTATAGCTACTCCATCACTTAATTGAGCTGGTTCCAAGAACTGAGAGGGAACACAGCAAAATGCTGATTTCATCCAAACAGTCTGGACAAATTAAGAAAAAATCTGAAATGGATTTGAGTGAGCATCTGCCAAAAAAAAAAAAAAAAAGCAGCCTATTGGCAAGCAGCTGCCATGGCTCATATACCCTACACATGGGCAATTCTGCAAATATATAAATTGTTCAGGTTATGAATTTGGGGCATTGCCTTTTGCCTTCTTCATGGAGAAATGATGATAATCACCTCCCAAGCACATCCCCAGTTTTAATTTTTTTTTTTTTTTTTTTTTTCCAAAAGAGAAGAGTGGTTTAGTTTCTTTATTTTCTGGAAACAGATATTTGTCTGGACAGACAATTAAGAGTACATACACAGTGAACAGAATATGTGCTACCCTTTCATGGTCACAAATAGCTAACAGGAACCTTTGCTGTTTATGCTAATATTGTGAATAATGCAATAAGGAGGGAAAAGAAACTTGATTTAAATGGTCTTTTACTTTGATCGCATCACTATCCAAATATGACATCTAAAAAAATGAAAATTCAATAATAAGAAAAACAAAACTAAAGAGAAACTCTGGGATATGGTTAGGAACTAATGAGGTGCAAAAGGATTTCTATCTTGATTATTTCATCTTGGCAAATAAAATAAAACTCTAATGTTGATTTGGTGCAGATTTGGCCAATTTTTTCCTCTATTCATTGGACATACGACAAAAACTCACATTCTCAAGCAGACCACAAAGATCCTAGTTGGTAGTGCACAGAGAATATCATGCAAGCATTCCCTTAATACATCTGAGCAAATTGACTGTAATTTTTTATATAGTCTGAAATATTCATACTGACTAAAAATTTCTTTGTAGTTCCTTCATAATGAAATAATCTTTTTCCACGCTATACCAGCTATATACACCATATCAGAAATAGTGTAGTTCATGGGACTGAGGAAGTTATCATCCCCCCTCTACTTACTGCAGCATAAGGCTGCAGCTTGAGTAACATGGTAAGTTTTGTGCCCCCCAGTACAAGAAAGACATTGAGGCCCTGGAGCATGTTCAGAGAAGGGCAGTGAAGCTTCAAAGGGTCTAGAGAGCAAGTATTATGGGGTTGGGGGAGAGGGGGGGGTCAGGAGCTGGGATTGTTCAGCCTGAAGAAGACGAAGAAAAAAGGAGACCTTGTCATTCTCTACAACTGCCTGAAAAGAGCTTGTGGTAAGATGTGGGTCAGCCTCTTCTCCCAGGTAACAGCAATAGGACTAGAGGGAATCGCCTCAAGTTGAACCAAAAGAGGTTTAAATTGGATATTACTGGAAAAATTTGTTCCCACAAGAAGTTGTGATGCACTGCAACAGGCAGCCTAATGAGACACTGGAGTCTCCATCCCTGGAGGTTTTCAAGAACCATGGAGATGTGGCACTGAAGGGGTATGGTTAGTGAGCATGTTGTGATGAGTTGACAATTGGACTAGATGATCATAGAGGTCTTCTCCAACCTCAATGATTCTATGGTCCTATGTACAAAATTGTTAATACCTATGAGGAAATTGCTTTGACTGTGATCTAACTGAAGCAGTTTCAGAAAACTAAGCTTAAGCTGTGGTGTCCCCAGTGCTGTTTTAGTGACTTGACTCTCCTTTTGTTAGTTGTTGTTAGAGAAGTTGCCAGCACTTGGAACACAAAATTCTGAACTCTAGGTTAGTTGAGAAGTGAAGGTGAGAAAAAAGATTGATTTATCTCTTGGCAGAAATGTTTTGGCTTACTGAGCATTATGAAGTGATTCCTTTTTAAGCGTAAAAATAACTGTAAAGGCACCAAATTAAGAAGATGCACTATGAACAAACTATAACTATAGAAAAATTCTTAGAAATTCCTGTTAAATGTTCAAATGGATAAATATATCATCCCCTCATTTTTATGAATCAAAATTCCCTTTCTCAACTGTATTTATCAGCATTTGTATGGATTCAAAAAAATTTCCATGACCCTTTGTCAACGGTTTATGGGCTGGTCCGGCCCAGTTCCGTGACCAGCAGGGCGGAGGGATCTGCGGATCTGCGCCTCTGGGAAAGGGGAAGCAGGGGACCACAAAATACTTGAAAACAACAGCACTGATCTGAGGTGGAACAAATGATTTTACTAAATATAGTAATAGTAAAATACAATGAGAGAGAGAGAGAGAGTGAGTCTGTTTGAATTGTATAGACCTCACCAAAGTGCTGGGGTGAGAAGTGCAGTCCAGTTGAGTGACTGAAGTACAGACGGCGAAGCGCAGACAGCGAAGCGCAGGCGAAGAAGGAGGATCAGGTGACCTTGCTTGGAGTTATATCCCGTTGCTGACCGCAAAGTCTCCTGGGGAAACGTAGCTCCTCTCCGACGGACGAACACCCGGCAGACACCAAACCCCACCCCCAATGCATCACATGATGTTATGGTGTGGAATACTGATGACCAAAAATCATAAAACCATGACACCCTTCATTGGGATTTGCCTAAATAAAATATATTTGTTATATTTAGTACAGCTAACATCACCACAACAGAGATGTAATGCACACTAAATACTTTCTGTTCAGATTGCACCTGAGCTAAACCATCAGTCCATGCTGGATATTTTAGCTGTACATCTTTTGCTGCTCTGAATGCAGCAGAGGAATAGAAAAAAAATATCTTTGCACATTTACCATCAGCCTTCAGGGAATCATTTTTTAAAATGGAAATTAGAACTAGGCTACTATTAAGTGATTTTTACTGCCTCATGACATGTCACTTGGTTATCCAAACAATACAGAAAATATTGTTCAGAATATGTTGAAATAGCATAAAAAATAAAAGCTAGTGATACCACATAGCATCTGTAGATTGAAGAAGGTTTCTGTCTAAATAAAGACTTCAGAGCTGCTGGAACCCAACTTAGTGAAGTAACTGTACAGAAAAAATCAACTGCTTATCAATAGATTGTCAAAGTAATACTACGGTTACAAGGGATAGAAAGGATATGATATTCTCGAATATTGATTTTTGTATTATGAATGTCATATCTTCACAGTTAAAAGGATGGCTTAGACTGAAGAAGGTTTGAAGAGACTTTAAGTAATCATTACTCAGAGCTGAGTTCACATTGATTTCCTGATCTTTGCTGGCAGAAACTTTCCGCTACAGACAACTATACAAACTCATGGTAAGAAAGTGACAGCTTGCCTCAGGAATTCAGAGAAATTAATTTGTGTAAAATGCATCTCTAGGCTGTTTTGTGTGGGTTTTTTTTTGTTGTTTGTTTGTTTTTGTTTTTGTTTCCATTCTGTTCTTTTATTAGGTTACCTGTCTGCCAATAAACTTGTGGTGGTTAGAACAAAAGTATTTTGAACACTTAAGTCTGTTCCTGGGATCAGAATCCCCCTCTGCAGTTTGTAATATCCCTGTCTCACTTTGATTGTTAAGTTTAGAATAAAAGTTCCATGATTACATCCATTGATCAGAAATGTCTGTGCTATTGCACAGGAACACTTACTGGTATTTTTCAAAGTAAATTCTCTCTTTCCCCTAAGAGTCAGAAGAGACATGTTTCTCTGTTCAACTGCAAAGCACCCTGTCAGTGGAAAAGCAGGAGCACATTAAGTTGTTGAATTCTTGTGGAAAAGAAATGACTTGTAATACTTTGCGATCAAGAGCTTCTACATGTATTTTAAAATGAGAGGAGATGGTATAACTTATTACTTTTCTCAGAGGTTCTCCTTCTTATGTCCTCTGGGATTTCCTAAATACTTTGCTATTATAACGTCTTGTGTTTCTCTTTGATTTTTTCTGCCTCTCTACTCAAAATATGCACCCAAGTCCTATGAAATAATTTAAAACTAACAATTATGCATTGTCCAATGTAAACTCATCCAAAAATTGTCACATTCAAACACACACGTCTGAAGATTAATTACATTTATTCTTGTGTGATTTTGTTGTGTCTTTAATTGAGTACTTCCTGCTTGTGCCCTACGTACACTGACTGCAGTCTGCCAAGGGCAGACATAAGCACAGTTGGAGAAGTTACACAAAAAAACAGAAGAAAAAAGCTTCGTGTTGGTTTAAAAGCTTTTGGATCACTCATTTCCTGGAATGTTCCCAAGTGCCTGTTGAGTACAAGGTGAAATACCCTTTTTTTAGAAAAAAAGATTGTCAGTCTACTCAGTGTTAGGGAATAACATGCTTAGTTTGCTCTGAAAGCAAATGCACTGGTAAACTAATTACTCTTCCCCAGCTTCTTGGCACCTTACAGGAAATAATGTCCTATGTCATCCCTTGTTTTAAAATACTTACTGTTTTACTGAAAGGAATACTTTCTTTGGGCTAAATATTATCTCAAATTCAAATCTGGATATAGTTTTGGAAAACTTACAAAGTATCTGTAACACAGTGACATTTGTTACTACCTGAAATAATTAAAAAAAGAAAGAAAGAATGTAGCAAAGGGAAATATTTCCTGAATTTTCCATTTGCCTATCAACATTCTATTGCTATTCATTCCAAAAAAAAACACATATAGAATATACTCTTATAAGGTTATTAGTGAAAGAAATAAACTGTGTATGAGGTAGTAAAATGTCAGTTAACAATTTCTCTAAGATCTAACATCAGTAAGCCACACTTAGCTATTATAGCAGAACTACCAAGAGATAAAACTTCACTATCAATTTGTTATCACTTTTCTGTTTTTATTAATATTATCATGTTAGCCTCTGTTCAGGTTGGCAAAACATGGTGAACACCTGTTCTTAAGTGAATCACAGATAGGATACCTCCAGAGAATTATTTCCCACATAGATCCTCTTAAAATTTACGCTATTTATTTAATCATTTAAAATATAACCTGTAATACTTTTTGTTATCTTTCTTCTTCTCATTAGTACAAAAAAAGTGAATGGCATTCCAAGAATCTCAGCCTCAGAAATCTTTTATCAAAGTATCTTCATTACAATCTCAGCATATTTTAATTCATCAAACTAACATATTGCATGACTTAGTGGCACAGAACAAATAAGAATTAAAAAAAGCAGTTTCTTTCTGTGTCAATGTCAACATTCCAATATCAATTTACATTAATTTATCTGTTATTAATATAAACCACCTTCAAATAGGTACATTACATAGTCTTCATTAACTGATCACCGGTATTTATGTCATGGAAAATTTGGGCTTTTATTTTTGACTTCCTCCCTTTCGATAAGGTTTTCCTGCTCAGAGACAGTACACTTAACTGTTTCGTTCTTCTGCTTGTTTCTTTTGATGCTTACTTATTTGACATCAGTTATGTCCACTGGCATCACTGATATCACTGATCACTCTATAATAACCAAATAGGTTTTTGTCACTATTAAGAGAAGAAAACAAAACAAAACAAAACAAACAACAACAAAAAAAAAAAAAAACACTTCCTCTGCTCCCATATTTAGTATATCAGTTTTTTTCAAATACATTCAGTGGAAAGTTAATTTAACAATGCATAAAGATTTAGTAAGTTTCACAAGGGCAGGTGAGAATGGTGTGAAAGCAACAGGTCACTAAAGACAGAACTTTTCTAATTCAAGTCAGTTTCATAAAGAAACTAGGGAAAACTTCAGGAACCTACTTCAGGTAAAGATCTAATTGAGTTTTCCTGATCTAGTAGATATAACAAGCCATTCTGGTATAGAATGAATATTTATCTTATGTCACTTGCTGGGGTAGCATTTAATTTGATCGCTAATTCTAATTGCACAAGACAGTAGCTATAAGGCTAAAATAAATAGGAGAGGAGGAAAGGACACATTTTCAGGTAGAGATTTGTATTAAGAAAAGCAAAATTGAACCATTAATACATTTATATTTGAATAGAGAAAGTGAGAAATATTTTTTAAGTCCTGAGCCTGATTCAAATCACTCACCAGTACTGTGGCAGCAGAATTTCTCTGGTTATCTCTCATCTAAATAACATTGATGAAACTAGAGTACAGTACATTTAACAACCTGTAAAAGTAAGTGGTACTTTAAAAAGTGAACTTTGTGTAAAAATAGCAGTGAGCTCTTCCAGATTTCTGTTTCACATGTATTACAATATATCATTAGTGGAGAACATACAGAATATTTCTTTAAGCACTTAAGAAAGTATGTAGTCTTCTCATAGACAACATAGAGAGATCACTGAGAAAAAAAAAATGTAACTGCTCATAAAATTGGTGTATTTTGTAGCCTGGCATAGAAAACAAGCACAGAAACATGAACACCTGTCTCTACGGTAGGTTCAGAGCCTGCTAGGTCCAGGGATAGCCAGTGCTCCAATAAAACCATGGCATTAAACTTCTCTAGTTTTTTCAAGCTACCGTTCTTTTGGGAGATGGTGTCTTCTATGTTCAGTATAAGATCTTTCTTTACTTCAGCATATGAAAATTCAGTGTCTGAAGACAAATCCGTACGGAGTCATCTGCAATGTCACTCGTTTGAAAAAATCTAAAACTCCTTATGTTATTTTTAAACCTTTTCAACAAAGAAACAGAGGCATGGTTCCAAGGAAGATTCTGTTCCCAAGTGAATCTGCATGGGATCTATATTTTTTTGTTCCATCTTATCTCCCAGGATTGAATCTGTACGCATAAGGTGAGTTTGAAAGGCAAGACACAAATCAGTAACTTAATTTCATTTTTATGAAATTCTAAGTGTTTTAGTTTTTTGTTTGTTTTGTTTGTTTGTTATAATTTGGTCCACACATCTAACATCTGGTTAAATTCCCCATTTTTTTTTGCTGAATTACTGAGTCATTTTGGAATCAAACAATAAATAAGAATAAACTTCAGTATGAAAAAAGGAAAATGAGGAAACTTTTAAGAAGCAATCGAAAGGTGAAAAACAGATCACCTTTGTTTAAAAACTGCTCACAGTGAATAGACATTTGGGTAATTTTAATGGAAATCACATTCAGCTTACCATCCATTCATTCTAAAAGTACTAGGAATCAAAAATCTCGAGCAACAGGATGGAGAACTAGCGATAATCCCAGAGACCACATTTTGCACCTCTGATGAAGATGAGGAAACTCGTACAGTTCTGACATTCTTGCTTCAGAGAGGTATAATCATACAAGTATATGTGGATACCAATCATTGGCTCTTACATATGTCTGCTAACTATCACCTATATTAGTGCAAATATGAGATATTAAGACATTTCTTATGTGAACAACGATTCTTTATTTCAGTTCTTTACATCCAACATTCAGTAGTTAAAATAGTGAAATTCACATTCTCCGATGCCCATTAATTTTTCAGCTAGTAGAATAATAAAAAACCAAAATAGGCACCTGCTTCCTCAGGTGATTTTTTGAAGTTTATAGAAGTTTATTTTTTCACTTGTGTGTATGAAAGCATGAACTTATGCTATTTCTACCAGAGCAAAATAATTTCAGTGTACAAAAGTAGGTTAATTAAAACACACTCATTTATGTCTGCATTACCTTCTCTTCATTCACTGAAAACTATTCTATACAACAGATGGGCAAATGTCTGCAGGTCATAAACCCGATGGTATTCTAGTAAAATTCAACATAAGGTTCTTATTTCTTGAAGCATAAAGCAACTTCATACAAATGAAAATACAGAATAAAAGTTCCTTAGTTATTTCATAGCTTCATATTCCACATCTAAAACTACAGTTCAAGACCTTTGGATTTCCTTTCTTAGAAGTCTGAGCCAGTATTTTGGGAAATACTGGACTTTTGCTTCCATACTTAACTTTTTACATGGATTTCTTCCATACTTTTACTATAACTGAAGCAGAAACAGACTGGAAATGCTGGCCTTTTCCATTGTAGAATTGAGCTGACACTTAACAAATGCAGGTCAATCTATTACAGAAATAAGAAATCTGTATGGCATTGGACAAGTTTCTAGTTACTTTACTCATTTATATTTTTTCTTAAAAATAAAAGAAGCCACTAACTTCATGAAATTGGAAAATCCTGGAGGCGGTACAGGATAGATCGAAATTCAAGATCATGGTTTGACATTTGCAAAATGCATGTTTCTAAACCACAGAAATACTTCACTGTGTTTACAGAGAATTGCATGCAGTGATTGAGACAGGCACAGTGAGTAGCATGGCCTTAATTGTTGCCCAGAGAAGTAGTGGATGCCCCATCCCTGAAAGCCAGGTTGAATGGAGCCCTGGCCTCCAGATCTAAGGATGACAACCCTGCCCATGGCAGGGGAAGTAGAATTAGTGACCTTTAAAGTCCCTTGCAACCCAAGACATTCTAGGATTCTATGTATCTATGACTGATTAATTTTTACCATTTAAAGAATAAAAGAACTGTTAGCATTATGGAAACAAGAAGAACCCATTCTATAATGACCAGTGGAAAGGGGGGAAACTTCAAACATGGTAAGAAAAGAAAGACAAGCTGTTGGTGTTATGCTACCCAAAACTGTGAAAGCTAGACTATTTATTCAAGTTATATCTATAATTAATCTTGATTCTCATTTGGTGTAATGTCAGAAATCTTCCATAAATGGCATCCTGCCTATTCTAAAAGAAAGTGTGATTACCCCAGTCTTAGCAAGCTAATGTGTTCAATAGGGCTTCAGAAATGCAGTCTCAGGAACCAATGTATGTGAAAATAACATTTTGCTGGAGACTTGTGCTTCCTTCTTGCTTGATCTGTTTATGATTCCAATCTCATGTACTGAGCTTTACAAGTCCACAAAGAGTAAGAGGGAACCTCTTGCTTCTCTGTTAGGAAATAATTTATTCAGTATATGATCAGTTTGATTTGCAAAATTATAGCAAATCTTCATATAAACTATGTCCACCTGTGTTTTCCAAATGAAAATGTTTGATATGAGACATTGGAAAAATGTTGAGACTATAAAATATGTGATCCAGAACACTAACTGATCATTTTCTTATATTGTCTTTTTATTTCAGTACAGTGGTTAGGATTCTTATTACTTTTTCCAAAAGACTTGAGAAAGAATGCTGAACATATTTCTAAATATTTTTGGAGGACATGCAAAAGAACAGGTTGGAAACATTTTAGGGGAAAACATTATTATAAAAATAATATATATGTTAAAAAATTATTAAAGAACATTGAAAAAAATAGCTTATAGTACTCAATCTAATTTATCTTTTAGAGCTTAAAATGTACTTTTTACCACTGACTTTCCCCACTTAGATCAAATGATTCCTCTGCCCCCCTCAGAAGTGTGGGAATTGGTCAAGTGCAGCTTTCTTAGAGTTGTAGCAAAGGTGGTAGGATTTGGATACTAAAAAATATTCTTTCAACTGCACTTGACAAAAAAATAGTCTGTTAGGGACAGTATCAGGAAACATTAGTAAACTGAAAAAAACATGGCTGGGGAACTGAGAAACAGGCTTGTTCCTTGTGGGAGAATGCTGACTGACTGAAAGGAGACAAATTACAGATGCCATAAAAATACTTGCAGTATGAAACAGATATCTCATTCAGGTGTTTGTACCACAGGACATCTTTTGTGAGATGCTTTCTTGTATTTAGTAATGTACTAGCAGACTATGCATAAGGTTGTTGTAGAGGCTCCATGCTGGCCTATATATCATATCCCCATATGTGAATGCTTGAGAATTACAAGCTTTCCTGTCTACCTCTGTATCTATCTTCTGCATGAAAACAAGTTCCTGCTTTAGGGGACACCGGGACATTACTAAATAAATTACTAAATAAATTTGTTAGTATTAGGTTTTGAGGTACTTTCTTAGGGATGGAGACATAGGAATTCATGAATTGTTCAAATGCAACATTGACCAGTGAGACTATAATCTTCCCAGGTAGACTGTCTTAATCAAAGCTATGCTTTGAAGTGTAGTGTAAGAAAACTGATTTTATCAAACTTAGGTATGATCATCAACAGAAAACCTGGTTTAACTTTTTTTTTTTAGAAATAAACATGGGATTGCTAGAACGTAACTCCCACAAAACCTCAAAGTTGATGCATACAGATGCATATGGACTTCTGGTATCTGAAGGGGAGCATTCAGATTTGGAGTCCTCAGTACAGGAGAGATGTAGACCTGTGGTGTGATCGAGAGAAGGGCCACAACAATGATCCACAGAATGGAACATTTCTCCTGTGAGGACGGGCTGAGAGAGCTGGGGTTGTTCAGCCTGGAGAAGAGAAGGCTATGAGGTGAACTGATTATGTTCTTTCAGTATCTAAAGGGGATACTTGCTTCAAGCTTCAGAAGGGTAGATTTAGGTTATATAGAAGGAAAAAGTCTTCTACAGTGAGGGTGGTAGGGCACTGGAACAGGTTGCCTATAGATGGGGTTGTGGCCCTGTCCCTAGAGACTTTCAAGGCGAAGCTGGGTCAAGCTCTACACAACCTGGTCTAGCTGTGGAGTCCCTGTTCATTGCAGGGAAGTCAGACTAGTCAATTTTTAAAGGTCCCTTCTGACTCTAAGGATTCTATGATCCTATGATTCTATATAGATCCTTTAATCAAAGGAGGACAGAACACATTTCCATACACACAATTGTGAGAAAGTTGGAAAATGACAACAGCTAGCAGTTATCAACTGGTGGCTCATATGTGGTTAACATAATATTTTCCTGCATCAGGATGTCGTTGGGCACTTCTTTCATTCAATTATCCAACAGTGCCTTAAAACAATTTTGAAATGGATGTTTTTCCCTTAAATAAAGACATGCAAATATCCCCATTCCTGGAAGCTCCAGAGCCAGCCTCAGGCCTTACATCCAGTCTCACGAAGGGAACGTTACACTAATATATTTCTACACAACTTTACAATTTCAACGTACATTTTCAAAAAAAAAAAAAAAAAAGGGCAAAAAACATGAATACTGTATATTCCTATTTATTTTTCCCTCAAAACAACACTTGGTCTCAACTTATCAATTACTTTATTAAAATCAAATTTAAGGGTCAAAATTCCCTTCAGGAAACTTGTTATCCAAGAAAATTGTGCCAGTGAAATAATTGCAATATAATAAAAAATTCAATTATAAAAAACGGTGTTTAATTATTTATTCTATAAAGAATTATTAGCAGCAGTCAGTGTTTAGGTTCTGAATATAGATGATATTTTTTCATATATTGAAAAATAAACAACAGGAGAACTCCACAGTGAGTCCTCCAATCATATGAATAGGCTCATTGATTCAAGCATGAAGATATATCTTCCATGGAACTAGTTATCTTTTTTCTTCTAACTGTTGTTATTAAATGCTTTTGCATAATTAATCAAATTTTGTTTACTTGACTTGCTCCAGATTTTCATATACATCAAGCCTGAAGGAATCACAGAATCACAGAATTATCAAGGTTGGAAAAGACTTAGAAGATCATCTAGTCCAACCATTACCAATACTTCACAGCTAAACCATATTCCTCAACACAACATCCAAACGTTTCTTGAACACTCCCATAGTTGGTGACTCCACCACCTCCCTGGGCAGTGCATTCCAGTGCCTGACCACCCTTTCCGAGAAGTAATATTTCCTTATGTCCAGCCTGAATCTCCCCTGGTGCAGCTTAAATCCATTCCCTCTAGTTCTATTACTAATTATACGAGAGAAAAGGCCGACCCCCAGCTCACTACAACCTCCCTTCAGGAAGTTATAGAGAGCAATGAGGTCTCCCCTGAGCCTCCTCTTTTCCAGGCTGAACAATCCCAGCTCCCTCAGCTGCTCCTCATAAGGCCTGTGCTCCAGACCCCTCACCAGCTTCGTAGCCCTCCTCTGAACACGTTCCAGGGCCTCAATGTCTTTCTTGCAGTGAGGGGCCCAAAACCGAACACAGTACTCAAGGTGCAGCCTCACCAGTGCAGAGTACAGAGGGACAATGACCTCCCTGTTCCTGCTAGTAACACTGTTTTTGATGCAAGCCAGAATGCCATTAGCCTTCTTGGCCATCCGGGCACACTGTTGGCTCATGTTCAGCTGAGCATCAATCAACGCCCCCAGGTCTGTTTCCTCAACACAGTCCTCCAGCCACTCCACCCCAAGCCTATAGCACTGCCTGGGGTTGTTGTGGCCAAAGTGCAAGACCCGGCATTTGGTCTCGTTAAACCTCATCCCGTTGGCTTTGGCCCAGCTCTCCAGCCTGTCCAGATCCCTCTGTAGGGCCTCGCTACCCTCAGGCAGATTGACACTCCCTGCCAATTTGGTGTCATCTGCGAACTTACTGAGGGTGCACTCAATGCCCTCGTCCAAGTCATCAATAAAGATGTTGAAAAGGACAGGCCCCAGTACCGACCCCTGGGGGACTCCACTCATGACTGGTCTCCAACTGGATTTGACTCCATTTACCACCACTCTCTGGGCCCGGCCCTCCAGCCAGCTCCTTACCCATGAGAGTGTACCCATCCAAGCCACAGGCTGCCAGCTTTTGCAGGAGGATAGCATGGGAGACAGTGTCAAAGGCTTTGCTGAAGTCTAAGTAGACCACATCAACAGCCTTTCCTTCATCCAGCAGATGGGTCACAGGATCGTAGAAGGAGATCAGATTGGTCAAGCAGGACCTGCCCTTCACAAACCCATGCTGGCTAGGTCTGATCTCCTGGTCATCCCACACCCGCCGCATGATCTCCCTCAAGATAATCCATTCCATTACCTTCCCTGGCACTGAGGTCAGGCTAACAGGCCTGGAGTTCCCCAGATCCTCCTTACAACCTTTCTTGTAAATGGGAGTCACGTTGGCAAGCCTTCAGTCTTCCGGGACCACACCCGGTAACAAGGAGCGCTGAAAGATAATGGAAAGAGGCTCAGCGATCACCTCCGCCAGTTCCTTTAGCACTCTCGGGTGAATCTCATCTGGACCCATGGACTTGTGACAGTCCAGTTGGAGCAGTGATTCCCTGACCACTTCTTCAAGAATCACAGGGGGTTCAGTCTGCTTCCCAGCCGAGACTACCAAGTCAGAGCGTGGGGAGCCCTGGGAATAACCGAGATGACTTTTAAAGACAGATGTAAAGAAGGCATTCAGAACCTCTGCCTTTTCCTTATCCTCTGTGATCACATTCCCAGCCTCATCCAGTAAAGAATGGAGATTCCCCTTTGTCCTCCTCTTACAGTTGATGTATTTGTAATAGAGTTTCTTGTTTGTTTTTACCCCAGCAGCCAGCTTAGATTCAAGCTGGGCTTTTGCCTCTCTGATTTTCCCTCTACATATCTTAACAGTCTCTTTGTAGTCATACTGAGTTGCTCTTCCCTCCTTCCACAGGCGGTAGATTCTCTTTTTCTCCCGCAACCTTAAGAACAGCTCCCTATTCATCCATGCTGGTCTTCTTCCCTGCCAGCTCATTTTGCGGCTCAGGGGGACTGCCCGCTCCTGCGCCTTTAAGACTTCCTTCTTCAAGAGCGACCAGCCATCTTGGACCCCTTTGTTCCCTAAGGCTGTACGCCAGGGGACTGCCCCTACTAGTCTTCTGAACAAATCAAAGTCTGCCCTCCAGAAGTCTAAAGTGGCAGTTTTGCTATTCTCCCTTCAGGCTCCACCTAGAATCGAGAACTCTACCATTTTGTGGTCACTCTGTCCAAGACAGCCCCCAACCTCCACTTCTCCCACCAGACCTTCCCTGTTTGTGAACAGCAGGTCTAGCGGGGCAGCTCCTCTCGTGGGCTCTCTCACCAGCTGCATTAGGAAGTTGTCCTCTATGCATTCCAGGAACCTCCTAGACTGCTTCTTTTCCGCCATGCCATACTTCCAGCATATGTCAGGGAAGTTAAAGTCTCCCATGAGGACAAGGGCCGGTGACCGCGCAGCTCCTGCCAGCTGCTTATAGAACAGCTCATCTGCCTCTTCATCCTGGTTTGGAGGTCTATAACAGACACCCACCAGGATGTTGGCCTTATCAGCCCTTCCCCTGTGTGTTCCCTGAATGTGCAGAGACTGTAGAATAGACAGATGAGGTAACATGGAGAGTGACAAAAAGACCAGTAAAGCAATGCTGAAACAGTGCTCTGATAATGATGACTGTGTCAACAGTTTATGGGCTGGTCCGGCCCAGTTCTGTGACTAGCGGGGCGGAAGGATTTTGCAAAATCTGCGCTTCCAGAAAAGGGAAACAGGGGACCCCAAAATAATTAAAAACAGCGGCAATGATCTGAGGAGAAACAAACTAATTTACTAAATATGGTATTGGAATGCAAGATAACACACTATAATAAAATGTAATTAGAATTGAAGCTAATAAATCAATTATGATGAGAGAGAGAATGTCCGAAAGGTGGGTAGGCCTCACCATAACACTGAGGTGAGATGCACAGTCCAGTTGAGCAGCAGGGAGACAGGAGGAGAGCATGAAGAAGAGCGCATCAGGTGACCTTGCCAGGAGTTATATCTCCTCTCTGACTGCAAAGCCCCCTGGGGAATGTAGTTCTCTTCCGGACAGGTACCTGGAACTTGAGCATTAACAGTTAAACTCCCAGTGTCCCACATGATGTTATGATGTGGAATACCGAAAACCAAAAATCACAAAACCACGATACTATGTCAACCTAAAACTGAAGATATGATTTACAGGGTAGTCCAAAGCCTTTAGGGAAAAAAAAAAAAAAAAAAAAAAAGCATGACATACAAAGATAAATCAGCTAATGTGACTTAAAAGAGATGAAGAAAACTGGTTTTACATCTATACATTCTGCCATTCAAAATTCTTTTGTTTCTTTTCAGATAAGCCAGATGGACACTGCTGTCATTTATTTTCGAACTTGGGGGTTGTTTGCACTTTTTTTTTTTTAAACCTCAAGATCATCTAAAGACATCAAAAATTAGAAATGCAAGTTGGGAAGGAATAAATAGAAATAGATGATGTGGACTGGAGAAACTAACTTCACTTTATGCAACGATGCTGTTAAATTCTGAGCTTAAGATGTTGTTACAATTTCATTTGTTGTTTTGCTCTGTTTTGCTTTTCACGGTGAAACATTTCTGAAATTGAAAGCAGTGAGTCTGCACAATCTAGATACATCACTAGAAGAAATCTTCTGAAGTATTAAAGAGGATGGAAGACTGATGTGTGACTGGAGAACTGAGAATATTATAGAAATTGGCTACATTTGGATATGAAATATTATTTTTCCAAGACAGTTTAAAAAAAGATTATCAAAGCTTTTTCTCACACATGTTCACATATCATCAAGATGACAACTATAAGAATGTATTACCTCATTGAAAACAAAAAGCTCACATAAAAATGTGTCAAATATAGCATTCAGTCATCAAATAAAAAATAATTTAAAAAAAAATCTACCAGTTACACTAAAGTTTCAAAGACAGGAAAATATTCTTATAGGCTATCAGGAAATTTTATCTAACAGCAAGATACTGAAAATGAATATGCCTCACAACAAAACTCATGAGGTAGGCAAATTAAACCAAAGAATGGCGCTGAATCACAATGGCTGTACATCCATACCAAGATAAATTTTAGATGGAAAAAACACAGTACTTCTTATATTAGGAATGTGCATTCAAGCATTTAAGAACAAAATTCAAAAGAGCTATTTCTACATTGAAAACACTGGTAAAAGGGAATAAATTGTTTTCTTGAACAGACTTCAGAAAAGTGATTTTAAACGTTATTGTACATAATGAAAGAGAGACTGCTGCCGATGGCATTTTAAGTAATTTTTGATATAAAGTAGCAGCTATGTAGATAATAGTGTAATAGTGATATGAAATTATCATTTTCGAATGCCTGTATCTGTTATACTGAGTATAAACACTGAGAAAGTGAATATCAATGCCAGAGCCTTTAGGAAACTTGCAATTGTTATTAGGTCTAGACCATGGGTGTCCGACCCTTTTGTTTTCCCTGGGCCTCACTGAGTGAAGAGGAATTGTTTTGGGCTACACATAAAATATATGTAGGTAGCTCTGACAGTAGTATCTCCTGTTTATTTCCATGGAAACTACAACAGAGACAAAGAGCACAAAAGCACTGTTTGATATAGCAAATTCTCAACTACAAAAACACTGTTTTTCAACACAATCACCACCATTAGCTCTACATTTTCACAGTGAACACGCCACGTATAAAAAATCTGCACTTGCAGAGATGACCTACTGTCTCACAGTTACTGTGACAGAGTTATTGCTTAAATGCACCACCCACCTTCTCACTGTGCTCACTTCCACTGCTTTGTCTCTGGAAACATTCAGCAAGCATCAATGAATGCCCAGGTCTGGGGTCCCCAATACAAGAAAGTCAGGGAGCTGATAGAGTCCAGAGGAGGGCCACAAAGATGATTAGAGGGCTGGAGCACCTCCCCTAAGAAGACAGGCTGAGAGAGCTGGGCTTGTTCAGCCTGGAGAAAAGAAGGCTGCGGGGTGACCTCATTGCAGCTTTTCATTACCTAAAGGGAGCCTACAAACATGAGGAGAGTCAACTCTTACAAGGGTAGATGATGACAGGAAAGGGAAAATGGTTTTAAGTTGAAGAAAGGAAGATTTAGGTTGGGTGTCAGGGGGAAGTTCTTTACAGAGAGAGTGATGAAGTGCTGGAACAGGCTGCCCAGAGAGGTTGTGGATGCCCTATCCCTTTAGCTGTTCAGGGCCAGATTAGGAACCTGGGAATCCTCATCTAATATTAGATAAGGAGGATGATGGCCCTGGGTGCAGCAGGGGGTTTGGAGATTCGTGATTCTTGTGGTCCCTTCCAACTCAAGCCATTCTATGATTCTATGATCCCATGATTCCATGAGTCTATGATTCTATAAATGTCATAGGGAGAATTTTTTCCATGTGGAAGGATTCAAATACACACTTTGCATCATATGCACTTCCCTGTCAGATGCCATTGTATCAAACTACTCCTCTGCTGCCATTTGTCACACGGCAACAAAATGTAATGGACTGGTGTGAAGAATCAACCTCTACTGCCACACTACCTGCATCCACCCCAAGATTATAGACCAACATAGTAAAATAGGAAAATTCCCTCATATAATACAGTCAATGTATAAGTAACAAAACTTTTAATTTTTCTATATTTTTATTAAAACATAAAAAAGAGGGCAACAAAAACATTAAACTGGTGGTTTATGATGCATAATAATTGTCTATCAAATGTTGAGCAGAAGAATGGCCCTAAAGCTATCAATTTCCTGAGTCAGGTATTATATCCCATTCTGAATGCATGAGTCCTTGCTGCAAATATTCATCAAATGAAATCTAAAAAATTGTTACAATACCATTTCCACATAAGGAAGCTTTTACCATTTTTCAAAGATTTAGAGTCCCAACAAAACATTTTCCCAGGAAGAAACATCAAAGACTTTTTATTCTTCAGAACTGATTCTCTACTGAAACTAATGGTAAGGCTGACATTCCAGTTCCTTTGAAGCTGATGGGAATTTTACAGTTGATTTCAAAAGCCAGATTTTACCTTGGTAGCATTTGAATGAAAGGTGTTTTCATATTAGTCCCTAGACAGCTAGGTGATTTCTATTTACACCACTACCTATTTGGCTAAACACTTGGAACTAGATCTTTAAGGACATACCTTTTTCATCCTTCTTAAAAGAAATCATGACAAATCAGTGCTGAGCTATTGTTTGTATTTCTACTATATATTCAATATATAATCCTAGATTAAAAATGCACTCTGTTTCTGTACACATCAGCAGATTTGAATTTCCTTCACACAAAAAATGCTTGATAAGCAATGACAGAAAGTCAAAGGCACTTCCTCTCCTTTCTCAGACTGCCCTGAAAGATTTCAATAAAGCCTAAACCATCCATTAACATAGCTCATTGATTCTTACTCATTTCCACTTTTGGTTACTTTCAACTTGACTGTTGAGAATAATGGTACCTGGCATGCACACATGAGAGGAAATGTCTCACAGCATCTAATCTATACAGGATTAGTTTGGCTTGGTTAGACAGCCACAGCAGCATCTGGTATCATAAAAGGTTCAAACTGATAAAATAAACAGCATTGTTTGGTCAGTTTATTTTATTCCAAAGCAAGTGCCCTTATTCCTGATATTTTTTTTCACAAAGTTTGGCTCATTCTGCCCTTACTGTCCATTTAAAGCTGAGTGCATCAACTTAGGCTTGTCTGCCTAATTCCTTTACAAGCATGATCCCTACCCTCAGCCAGCTGAGAACTACACATGTACTCTCACCTGTGATTGTTAGCTGTCTTTAGTAGAGAGGCAGTAGCTGACCGTCTGATCTCCTCAAGTCCCTTTCTCTTACTTAAAGCAGAAAGCCCACAGGTTTCCCAAAACAGATACCACTCAAAAAATATTTCACCAACAACTAGCTTTGTGTGATTTCCCTAAGTATGCAATCACATGGTACTGATCACTAAGCAGATTTTATGTTCAGTACCTTTGACTGCTTTATGAGGACTGAACCCAGAGGAAATTATAGGATCATAAAATCATAAAGTCACTTGAATTGGAAGAGAACCTCAAAGGTAATATAGTCCAACTCCTGTGCAATGAACAAGGACTGATCAGGCTGCTCAGAGCACCATCTAGCCCCATCTTGGCTGTCTCCAGGGACAGGGCATCCACCACATACCTGGCAACCTGTGCCAGTGCCTCACCACTCCTACTGTAATAAACTTTTTCCTTATGTCCAGTCTAAATCTCCTCTCTTTTAGTTTGAAACCATTTCCCCTTGTCCTGTCACAACAAACCCCAATAAAGAGTCTGTCCCCTTCTTTTTTATAGCCCCATTTCAGATACCGAAAGGCTGTTATCAGGTCTCCCTGGAACCTTCTCTTCTCCAGGCTGAACAGCCCCAGCTCTTTCAGACTGTCCTCATAAGAGAGGTGTTCCAGCCCTTGGATTATTGGGGCCCCCCTCTGAACACACTCCAACGTATCTATGTCTTTCCTTTACTGAGACTTCCCATCTCAACCAAGTACTCCACGTTAGGCCTCTCCAGGGCAGAGTAGGGGGAAAGGATCACCTCCCTCATCCTTCCGGACACATTTTTTGGATGCAGCTCAGGATATGTTTGACTTTTTGAGCAGGAAGGGCACATTGCTGGCTCATGTCCAGCTTTCCATCCGCCAGTACCTCCACGTCCTTTCTGGTAGGGCTGAGTTCCATCCTTACATTCCCCAGTTTGTGCTGATAGCAGAGTTCCCATGACCCAGGTGCAAGACCTTGAACTTAGATTTATTGAACCTCATGAGGTTCACCTGGGCCCACTGCCTAGCCTGTTTAGATCCCTCTGGATGGCATCCTGTCCCTCAGATGTGTACACACCCCACATCTTGCAAACTTGCTGAGAGTGCACTTGACCTGACTGTCAGTGTCACTGATGAAGACATTAAAGAGTATCCATCCCATTACTGATCCCTGAGGGATACCACTTGTTACTGATTTCCATCTGAACATCGATCCATTGATCATTACTCTCTGGGTATGACCTTGCAAGCAGTTCCTTGTCCATCAAATGATCTATCCAGCAAATTTATATCTTTCCAATTTGGAGAAAAGGATGTTGAGAAGGACCATGTAGATACACACTTAATTTGTGACACTTTCCTTGCACCAATCAGTCCTAATTTTTATTTCCATTGTCTATACATGCATATATCATAACAAATTTTAGAAGAAATTTTTTGTCACTTTCCAGAAAATGAAGCTCTTCAACTAACTCTTAAGATACTTGAAACAAACATTTAAGGAAATTAGGCAGAAGAAACAAGTGAGAACAAATTTGCAGACAAATTATTGTCGTTAAACAAATCAATCATTGTCATCTCTCTACTGACTAATGTATATGTAACAAATTACACTGCTGAAATCTGTTTGCAGCTACTAATTTGAAGCACACTTAGAAAGTGTTCAGACAATGTGCAGGAGTAGACAGGTGGAAAAACATGTCAGCTTTTTCAAAACAAAGGTTTTTAGTTGTATAAATACAGTGCACATTCCTGAAATGCAGCTCAATTGACTTCAAGTACTGACTATTCTTCATTGATGACTGCATCATACTATTTCAGTTTAAGTAACTAGTCATGACCATATGTTTAAGTATGTTGGAGGCTTATCTAACTATACATTCTATAGAGAGAGAGAATTAATTCACCTATATATATGTATATTTTAGTTCTTTTGGTCCTCCAAAACAGTACACCCTACAACACTTACAGAGATTTCCAGGCAAAATCCTTCACCAGAAAGATGTCAGAAATGAGCTGAAAGATTTGTGCCAGTATGCAGAGTACAAGTCAGATTTCTTTGAGCTGCTGAGTACTCACTGCTAAAAACTTTGTGTTGATGTGCTGGAGAATATCCAGAGTAACTCCACTGATTTAATTGTATTACTCCAGATTCACCATAGAGCTGAGTGTTACCATAGAGCTGAGTCTCTGGACACAGCACAGAAATGTAACATCAGATTTTCTGGGGTAAAATTGTTCCATTCTCTTACATGCTGCCAGTCAGTTTCCTGTACAGTCTTGATTAGTGTGCAATACTTGCTTTTGCACATGCAGCTTTTCTAATTAAGATTGTGATTGTGGTTAAATTCAGTAAAACATACACTGCTTAAAATATATGACTGTTTCTGTGGTTTAAGGGCAATATTTGATTTGGCTAATAACACTGATACCATGAACAGATATTATCACTATATTGCAGGCAATGAATTTTTAAATTCTTCCATGTTAATTCAACAATACTTGAAATGGAAAAAATGTTTGGTTTTTTTTAGTGCAGTAACAGTTACTGCTTCATGTAGTTACACATATATTTTTGCCTTAATGACTGGAGCATTATTTTACTAGAGATGTTGCATTTCTTGAGATGGATAGGACTTGCTTTAAAATGAGAAAATATGCATCAGTGAATAACAGATACATGCGGTTCTATGGGTGTTCTTTGTTAAATTCTCTGCAGCACTAGGGGTGGTGTTGACTAATGGTGATCTACACTGACCAAAAGCTGGAGGATCTCTAAAATATTTTCAACATAGTACTTTGTTCATTCCTTTTTTGCCATTTCCCTTTTCATGTCTCCTGACTATTAAATTTTCCAAATAAAGTATTATCACCTTACCCATTATTTTCTATTCTCTCAATGTTTTCTCATATTTACAGATAATTTCTCCGGGATTTAGTTGATTACACAAAGATTCAGTTAAGTATGCATATTTTGAAGTTCCACAAAAAATGCTACAAGGTTGTGAAAGTCATTAATAAAAATGACAGAAAACACATTTCAAAGCATGACATTTTTTTACCTTAGTTTTTCTATCATCACAATTCAAAACACAGAAGTTTTATTGAGTACTCCATATTGAAAGCTGTAATAAATAACATTAATGTGCGCTAATGAGTTACCTCATCAAGTCCACCTTAATATGATGTTTCTTTAGCAACACAATGTATAAAAAGAATGCCAGGTTGATATGCCTACTGTGTGTTATTATTACATAGATAGCTGAGTTGACTTCAAGAGTCAATGGACAGGTTTTCAAATTTATTTAGGCATTATGTAGCAAGCACAGTTTTAAAGAAGGATTTTCTTAGAGGTTCCAGCGTTGATTCAACTTCTATTGTACAGTGATTTCAATGAGTTAAAGGCTATTCTTTCACTGCCCCACAAAATTTTCAAAAATGCCTATCTGCATCTCTCAGAGTTTAAACTTTTAGAGATATTTGGTCCAACATAGTTATCTCTGCAGTGTACGACATTATATAAAAACTTGTCTGAAGTTCTAGGTTGAAGATCATAACCTGAAGAAAAAATCTATTGGCACAGTAGAACTCTCTAAAAGATTCAAGCTGTCCTGCAAGAGAGAACAAGCATTCTTAAGGTCTTTTATAAGATTAGATTTCACTGGATGTGTTGAATAAATGTTTAGTTGTTGTATTAAGAGACATGTTTTAGTAGGGTAGATGGTTGGTGGTAGATGGTTGGTCTGGATGATCTTGGAGGTCTTTTCCAACCTTGGTGATTCTATGAATATTCAATGAATGAATATTCAATGAATATTCATATGAATAATGAATTTCTCATTTCTTCTCTTTCTGTATATACATTTCTATGCTATTTTTTGATACAATAAAAGAAAAATTATCACTATGATTGACTTAACAAATAATTCATTATTTTCTTTAAGCACAAAATTAAATATGTGTCTGTCAGATTGCCTAGATAGAAATACAGAGCTGCTGATCCTTCACTGCGATGTCAGTTACTGAACTGGGCTGGAAAGTAAGACGCTTGCTCAGACTTCACTGTGCTTGCCAGCAGTTAGTCAGCTAAGGCTGGTTTGGTGACCCTGATTTGAGGTCTCCCATCCTATACTTAAATGGTTACTTGAACATGTGTTAGGTAGTTGACAGCCAGCTTGAATGAATTTACACTATGCTGCAGTAACACCTCCAAATCAATAGGCCATATCCTGCAGCTGTAAGTGTAGCTGATCATTCTGCTACACTTTCAGGTTTCATCATATTTGATGTTATAAGGTTCTGAGTTCTGTCAGTTGGACTTTGTCAGCATTTTTCTCAGCAAACGATAGAGAAACAAAAAGTAAACTACAATTTATTGAAAAAGTGAGACTTATGAAAGAGGATTCGTTTCTGTACGGACTCTGAAAGCGTTCAAAATTGATTAAAAAGCATAATTTCAACTTTTATCAAAACAAAGAAAAACTGAAGTTCTCTTCTTGTGAAAAGAAGACCAGGCTACAGAGGAAAAGATTAAAACTAGTAACTTTAAAAAAGGTGAGAGTTGGTTGCAATGGAGCAGCGACAAATTAATTAGCACTAAACAGGACTCAGCATAGAATAGAAAATCCTAGTTATGATCAATGGGAAAAGAGAAATGCATTCAAAATTGTTATCCAAGCCCTGACCTTATCTCTAATCCCAGGTGATATCCCTGAGAAATCATTTCTTCCTGTAAGCTGTATGATTTTCTTTCTCCATCAGCAAATGTTATGGAAACATGAGTATTAAGCAAGTAACTTACTCTTTTCTGATGCAGACTGTTAGTCTTTTCTCAGCTTTCCAAAAGTCAAGTATTTGGCGATAATCCCAACAGTATGATGATGCCAACCTGCACTTCCTGCTGCTACACAGAATTGGGCTGGCTCCAAAAACTAGCTTGTGTACATACGTACTACATTTCAGTCACCTCAGACTGGGAGAAGGAAATCAGTATTGTACCATATTTATGTTCTGAAGATCCATTTTAAAATCCTATAGCCCATTTTTGAAAAAGCCGGGTACTCCCGATACAGCAAATCTTAAATGCATGTAACAGGTGTGTAATGCTAAGATTTAAAAAACACCTTAACCTAAGCCTCCAGAGTGCACACATACACTAGCAGGGCAGAGATGGCTACAGTTCAAACACGCTTTTATTAAGGATGGGATTTGTCCAGCATGCAATCATTCTGCATCAATAATGAATGATTTGTGAAGTATCTATGTTTTTCCATTGTACACAATTCTGTATACTAAAAAATAATAAGAATAAAAAATTGATAGAATTTAATAGATAAAAAATGCAGAGAGGCAAAAGAAAAAATAAAATTTACTTGAAAGAATTCCATTATTGCTCAAAAGGTGAGCCAAGCAGCCTGCCCAGTGAATCACAGAAGTGTCCTATGGAGAAAATATAGGAGAATTTTATTGCAGAACTGAATATTGAATGGTTAAGATTTGTGATTTTGATTTTTGAGTTCTGTTAAATCAAAAGCATAACAGATATTCTAGTTGAGCAGGCTTTGCAAGTTATTTCAAAAAATGTAAAAAGCAAATGAAGACATTCATTTTTAGGCTCAGAAGAACAGCAAGGAGAAAGACAATAGTAGAAAGGCACCACTCTCGGCAATGGTCTACAAGATCTCAAAGGCTGGAAGCAAACAATCTTCTTTGGAAGACTGCAAATCTTGGCAAGGAAAACAAATGCTTTGCAGCTACTGTGATGACAGGATGGCAGTAGACATAGTAAAAGGAATAGGTAAATCAGTTTGGTCCAAGTAAGAGAATCTTGGTTGAGTTATCAAAGTAAAAAACTTCTTTAAGTCAGACTGAAGGAAAGTGCAATATTCAAGTTTTTGTTAACATACTACTACTCCTTTTGTTTCAGTGTGGCATGGTACAGGGGGATTTTTTTGAAAGAAGCATCTAATTGAGAACTGAGAACTGACTGAATTCTATTCATGCCCTTTCATTAACATAAAGCTCTGCAAGAAAGCCTAGGAACTTTCTGATGACATTGTTCGAACTGCTGAACCACTACAGTACTTGTGAATCAAGCATGAAATGTAATTCTCAGCCTTAAAATGAAGCAAAATGAAGCAAAAGTAGCTTGCTTCAGAAGTTGGGCTTACGTGAAAAAGATGCAGTATTGTATGTGGCATGTGAAGTGTTATATAGTCTGCATTTTAGTGTTAGCAGTGATTCTATGAATAAATCTGTCAAGACATTTCCATTGCAACATTTGGCCAAGACCAGAAGAGTAATCTAGCTTTAAAGCCATTTCCAGCTGGATCTATAATTGAGACAAGATTACCTTATGGTAGGTGTGAGATGATTAAGACTGTAGCATTAATTCAGTTCCAGATCTTCTGATTATTTTCCTCTAGAGCACTAAAGGAAATTCATGAGTTTGTATAGCTTCAAGATACTTCAGAGGTGAACCCACATGGCAATTTCTGTATAGATTATTGCCATGGGATAAATTGTCTGTGGATTCTCAGCAAACAAGTCTATTTTCTATTGGATGCAATTCTTTATGCCTTTCTGATTAAAATACAAAGTAAAAAATCCATTCTGAGAATGGAAGGAAAGAAAAGAGGGAATTAAGGGAGAAAAACTGTCCAAAGAATAGCTATACTATGATTATTCTTTTCAAAATGGAGGAAGCAGTCTTAGAAAAGTGTATGGAATGAAATACATTTATAGCACAAAGTCCGGACGTAATTGAAAATAGTAAAAGTAGTGAACTTCTATTTATATTATAAGATACCAACTTGGTTTCAGTTTTAAAAGACAATATATTTTGCAAATGTAATTTTGCTCTGGGACTGATGTTATCAGTAAATTTATCTTTTCTATGTAAGAGTCACTTCAGCAATTTTATCATCTGAAATTTATTCACCTGTATAATGAAATTGCGAAGAATATTCCATTTCTTAAAATATTTTTAATACTGACAGCTTAATGACTTACACAAATCACTATAAAGCTCAAAAAGCTCCTTTTTTTTTTTTTCTTTCTCATAATAAAACAACTTGACCAGCAAGAGTAACAGAATATATAACTTCTGTTAATAACTTCTGGTTTCTTGATATTTCCATACCAAACATGTAAATGCAAATAAGAATGGCAATAACACAGACCTAGAAAATAGATAGAATATATGCAATTGCCCAGTCTATATGTACTAAATTATATATTCCAATATCTAGGCTTCTGTCCGACCAATTGCTACATGTGTGCATTCAAATACGCTAAAGAGAAACAAATAACACTCTCAACTTTTTTTTTTTTGCCTTTTACAATTTAATGTCTAATGTCTGATATTTACAGGGAGATGGATAACAGCTTTACTGAATTGTTTTATAAAGCATGGGGCATCTCAGTTGTCTGTAGTGCTTGTCGTTCACAAAAGATTCCTGGTTTTTATGCAATCATATTATTTTCTTTTCTCATTGCTCTCTTTTTCCATTTCTCTATTATAGGGGAGTTGAAGCTACTGGTCTGAATCAAAACCAAATTTTCCTGTTCTGTATGAAATATAAAATTAAAAGAGACTTGAATAGATATAAAGGCTTCCGTTGTGCCTTATGTAAGACAAAACTATGAACACTAGCATTATTTTTTTCAACTTTAAATCTAGTTGCAAAGCGTAATTTTTTTCCTATGCTGCTGCCCTGCAACTGAACTCAAGTGATTTAGCCTCTCTGGCTTAATTCCACAAATCCACAGGAAAATGTTTTGACATTGGTAATCACTGTAATCCACTGGAAGCACTATGGCACAGTTAATGGAGGATAACCTGCAGCCAGCATGCAATTGCCTCATCCCAGCAAGTCTTACAAAAGCAGATTCCCAGACATCCCTGTAGCTCCTGTTTGTATTCAGTTTATCACTTCTGTACCCTGTAGAATTCATGTTCAATCAGAACAGAGCTTGGATTACTTCGGTTTAAGAAGTGCTGAAGAAAAATAAGAAAGATGCATAGCAAGGCTTTGGAGAAGAATGCAGTCACAACAGAGAAATTGCAACATATTAGCTAGACGTTATTCAGGTTAGCACACTTAGCTCTTTCTGATCAAAAATATAGATGTAGCAACAGTTAGTTCATATGAACTGAACTAATGAAGTTCATATGAACTATGAGATAGTTCTCCACTATTTTCTCACATATACTATTCACATTCAGTTGTACTATCAGTAAAGTAAGATATTGCAACTGTATGGCAAGCCTTGTGTAAACCCTGGAGTTATTTACTTCTGGAAACTCTTCAAGCTAGATCTGCTGGTATTAACTGTTTTCCAAAAAACTGCTGTAAATGAAATATGTTTAGAGTCTTGAATACTTAACTGAAACGATGTCTTACATTTCTGACTTGCTTTATTCACGTTATGTGAATGACAATTATCTGAACACTTTGCTGTCCAATTCTTCACTTGAAGATGAATACTCAGTTAGGATGGAAGAAGCAGACAGAAGGATACATTCCTGTCTCAAAGACCCACAGTTTCAAATGACTAATTCATAATAATTGATGGCATCATTCATTAGGAAGAGGGAAAAAAAAACATACATAAATTATTCCTTGTCGTGGTGCTTTGTTTCTTTATATGAATAGTCTGTAAACATTAATTTAGTAATAGCTGAGGGGCACCTCAGCCCAAACACATAAACATGTCTATCTAGTATTTAAGGGAGTCTTAGTAACTATATTGCAGTACATATTGCTGAGCACAATTTCCAGCGCACTGATGATATGCCTGGTTAGACTGAGTTCCACGTATTAACAAACATAGGTATATGCCTCCTTAAAGATATGAAGTGCAGAGTCAGTTAAGGGAATTCTTTACTCTTTTCAATGGATAAAAGGAAGAAAGTCACCTTGTCCTTAGACACCATCCTGTCTATCAGCTCCAGAGCAGGATCTGTAATAATTAATTTTTTTATCCTTAATCCAGGCAGTAAATATCTCTCTGGAAGATGCAGGAATGTCAATCCCTATGGTCACTTGCATTTTTTTCTGGGTGAAGGCAAAACCCACTGGGAGACAGATTTTATTTTTTTTTTTACAAAAAAAAAAAAGAAAAAAAAAAGGACACTTTTATGCTTTACATTTCACAGCCAGCAGTGCCAAAATGTTTTCCCTCTAGTCATTACTTTACAACAGCTCCATGTGATGCTTGGTGATTTTTCAAGAGCTGCTCATTTCTGTTTCCTCCTTCTTAAAATGTAGCGCTCAGATTTTGGAAGTCCAAATATCTACACACTCCCTTGTACCTGCTCTCTGTTTGAAACAGTGCTTTGTAACTTCTTGATTTCTTTTCTCCTTTCTATTTAGTTTGCCAATCCCTTTCACTGGTTTGATTCACAAAAAAATATTGTTTTTTTGTTTTTTTCCATATCATTGGGTCATGATTGTGTTTAAGGTAGACTGCTAGTTAAGCTTCAGAGGGGAGCCTCACACTGGACCACTAGAATCCATAGAGCCACACTTCAGCCCTGCTCTGAAGTGGTCACCCAACCCATCCTCACCAAGCAGCCTTTCTCACTCTTTAGGCCCTAATGGTGCTGTTTTGTCATGACTTGAGTCTTTCTCTCTCTTCTCTCTGCTTCTCCAAATTTCCTACTCTTCTTCTGCCCCCTGCATGGATGCCCCTGGCCCACAGTCCCTCAGGGATGTTGCTTTCTCAGGATGGGTCCCACATGGGCAGCAGTCTGTCATGGCAGCCTTTATCACTGGGTCTTCACCTGTGTTGTCTATGCTGTCCCATCCCTGCATCTCCCCATTTCTGGGATCAACAGGCTTTTTTTCATACTTTGCTTCTACTAGAAGACAGCAAAACTTAAAGGCTTCTTCTGTCAGGAGACATCAGAAAAGGCTGAGAAGCATCAGTGGCAGCACTGATCACATCAAGTCTATGGAAATAAACGTATCCAGCCCACTAAATATGACATCTAGCCAAGCTGCAGCCCACAGAGAAAGGCTCCTAATTCCTTTTCTCCCCACAGTGCAGCAGTCATCTCCTGCCCAGTGAAAAGCACCCATTCCATTCTACCTTGGTGCTTAAATAATATGTGCCATTATTAGACTTGAGGAGGGAGGAATAAATCCATAGTCTTTTCAGTGAAAGTATTAATTTACTTTGAATATGTTTTCTGTTCCTAAAGATGAATGTTTTTTATGTTTGAGAGTAATTTGTCTTATTTTGTCTTATTTTGTCTTTAGGGTACTTTTTATGAAAAGATATTTGCAGGGCAAATATCCTGAAAAGATATATCCTGCAAGAAATATTTGTAGTCTTTTGATACAGCAGTATGTCAGAATGACAGCTTGTGCCAGCCATTGGAAATGCAGAAGCTGAGCTGCTTAGGAGGAAATCCATATATCACTAGACTATGCTACTGGCAAGGGAGTATGATAAATATTAGAATTTATTTCTACATCTTCATTGCTCCAAGAAACTTTCCAGCATAGCAATAATGAATGTTACATGACAGTGTCCCACTGCCTCCCCATATAGTGCAGTACAGACACATTTCTTAAACCACACATCTCTAAAAATTGAAAGGATGGAGTTCATGATTAATTTCCCTGAATTTTGAGCATGTTGGCACTGACCTTCCCAAATGACGAGAAAGCAAGGAATCTTTTGCAACTATATGGAATCATGGAATCACAGAATAGTATGGGTTCGAAATATATGTTGTGGGCCATAAGGATCATCTAGTTCCACATCCTTCCATGGGCAGGATTGCCACACACTAGACTGAGTTGTCCAAAGTGCCATCCAATCTGGATTTGAACACATCCAGAGCTGGGGAACCCGTAACTTCTCTGGACAACCTAACCTGTTCTTGTGCATCTGAATAAAGAATTCCTAATTTAAATATAGCCAAGGGTGCTGTAGAATCAAGCCTTCCATTATTTCATGTTTCTTGAGAGTAGCAATGCTTCTTCATCATCTAGTCTGTTGTTTTCCTTAGTAGTTGTTGACAAGAAGTATATGTATAAATTAGTAGGAATTAGGGTACCAAGAAAGAACAGGTTTTGCAGGGCAAACAGCCATGGAAGATAGTCCCCAGTACTGATCTTTGCAATCTGGTTAATGCCCAGTACCCTTGAATCATTTCTGTTACAAGTGATCTTGTAGCTCCTCAGCATTCTTCCCAACTCCTATTTTTAATGCTTAATTCATGAAGCATAGGTCTCTGCAAGGGGTAATCCAGATGAAAGGGAAATTTTCAGGCTGGGAGCTTGGTTTTATGTGGCTTTGGTGGGTGCAGGGCATTTGTTTATGTTTCATGTGCAGTTGTTTTTTTTGTATTTTTTTATGGTTTTTTTTCATATGTTTTTGAAAGCATATTATGTTTATGTAAATGACATTTTAAATATCCATCTGCTTCACCCCCAAAGAATGACTTTTCAAGAAGAAAATATTAGCAGTGATGGAGCAGCCATACTAAATCATATTAACAGACATCTTGCCCCTTCTTCCAAGATTGCTGAAAAGTGGATGCTGAGGAATTCAGTCCAGGGAGCTGCTGATATATCAATACATTTCAGTGTATCAATCTAGACAACATCAATATAACATCAATAATGTAACAACATATTTTTCAATTAAAATTCTGAAGGTTCCCAAGGTTTATTTTTTTTTACACATTGTTGTTGAAAATGAAAAAAAAAAGTTGTATTGAAATTATTTTTTGCCACAAGTTTTGGTCAAGAGAAATGGACCCTGGGCTTTACATACTACAAGATCTAGCTTTTACTGAATTGCCAGAAACATTTGTAGAGCCTTACAAAGTAAGCAAAAATGGTTTGGAAACATGACATAAATAAGCATGCAATTACTTTAGGAAAAATGTCTTAATGTTACATCTGTATAACCATGGTTCTTAACTCTGCCCTTTAAAGTCATTTTATTGCAGGAGTCTTAAATAAGCCTTAGGGTTTAAATGATGCTCTTTACTGTTAATGTTGTTTTCTTGCCTTCAGGCTATAACCATGAATCCTCCTTTAAATACAGCTCTTCATTAGTAGCAGAATATCCTCAGCTATTCTGCATAACAGAATTGAGCATGATACAGAATTTGAAGTTTGCTGAGACTAGGTGTGCTCATACATCACATAGAGAAGTGGAAATGAGTTCTCAACCGGAATATCTGGGTAGTTATTGTATTAATGGAAAAAAATATGTCTTGTGTTATCAGGAGTATTATTTATCTTGAGTTTCAGAGACTACAAAACTCTTTTCGTTGTGTAATAGACATAGTTCTTCTGTTTTGCTTGTTGATCTTCCCTTCTTACTGATCTTTCAGACTGATTTCACTGGGAAACAACAAACAGCTGTTGACTGGCTACAGCTACTGATTTCATTTTACATATATGCACTAGTGCCTGTCTGTGAAAGCAAAAGAATTCAGATTATAAGAAAATGCATGTTTCTGCTTTCTACTTCTGTTTACATAAAACCAGATTTTATTAAAATATGAACATTAAGAGTTGTAGAACAGTTATCTCAAGCCAATATGTTTAGAGAGATGCATTCATTCAAAGAAAAGCTGTAGATGGTCCTTCTGTTTACCGTATACAAAGACCACATTTAGGCAAATAGGAGGATACAGTTTCCAAAGAGGAAGAAAAAGTTAAGATGGTGTATAAAATCTTAAGGAAAATAAACAGTCTAAATAGTATTTGTTACTTCATTTTAAACAGAAGTGCGATTTTTCTTTTATTTTCCTTTATACTACTTTCATTTTCCTGTATTGATAAATGTATTTGTGGGAAGCAATAATAGTATCCAAGGGAAAAGAATGGCAGTTCATATTCTATTAGAAAGTCTCGTGAAGAATGTTCTATTTTACTTTTAGGAAAAGTTGAAAGGAAAATAATGAAAGGAGAAAATTGAGAATAAAATTGAAATGATATTTGTTCTACCATTTTAACAGCATTTCTAAAGATTGTTCTCATTTTCAAATAGTTCCACATAAAATCTGGTACTAAAACTAAAGGCCTCTTGCTTTCTAAATGACATCTTTAGGGCTTTCCCAATCTGAATTATCCAATAATTCTGATTATCTTCCTCTGAGTAACAGAAGTTCTTTAAAATGTTTTCATTTCTAAATGATTTTGGCTTTTAAACTGCGCATAGATATTTATCTTGATCAATGCCCGGTAATTACCAATACACTCGTTATCTGTCCCAGTGCACTCAATAAAACATGTTCATAGAAAGCTACATTAATAAAAACAACTCAAAATCCATAGGAAAATATAGTCATTAACACATGAAATAGATGTTGTTACTCTAATTATTTTACAGATGGCATTATTTTATGTGTAAAATACTATGCTTTGTGAGTTAAGTAAAACTGTTTTTCTTGTGGTGATTCCCAGAAAGCATAACTGGGTGAGAGGAAGGGAAGGAGACAGCTGTTGTTTATGGAGACGTAAGAACTGTTTCCATTGTCAAACTTTTTCTTAGTCATTTCCATTTATGTCAAAATGAGGATTAAGATATTTGTGTATCACGAAGTGTTACTCATATCATTGGGAGGGAATTTCACACAATTTGTGAGATATATATTTTGAGAAAACTCATCCTTAAACATACCAAATATATAGTATAATAAGATTATTTTTTTTACACAAGTATTTGTTGGTTTGTAGAGATTGGAGCATAGGGAAATGACTAGGTTAGGTCGAGGTATGTAGGTCATGCTAGAACAATAAAAAAACAAACCTTTGTCTTTCCCTTCTTCTCCTCACAAACTTTTAAGCCACTTTGTTTTAAATTTAAACCCAGTTCCTATTCTATCTTTCCACAATGGAAACTGAACATCTGATTTCCACTTCTAAGGATAAGTTCCCCAATAACAGGTGACAGATAATCTGATGTAGTTCATCCTTCGATCCTTCTGTTGGACCTGCTTCACTGAGGTTAAAATGTTTAGTAAAATATTAAGTTTCATCCAATGAATGACAAAACTGATGAAAAACAAGATGAAATTCATCCAGTGGTGTACTATTCCAGGATGACCTATATAAAGAACAGATGAAATGCATGAAAACCAAAGCAACATTTGATCCTTCAAGCACTGCAGACTTTAGCCATCTCTGTTCATAAAACTAGATCTCTGGCTTTCTGCCGTCATTAAGTGAGCAATGGAATTTAATAGTTCTGTCCCTTCACAGGCAGGCAGACCAGGTGAGGTGTTTGAGTAACGCCTGTTAATGGTCCAGAAGAACCATCAGATTGCTTCAGTGTAATGAAAATGCAAAGAAATCCATGTCCTTTCAGAATCAATGTGTTGAGAAACAGAATGATGAATCAATATTGCTCTAAAAAACTCCAGATTATGCATAGCAGAATTTATTAGATTTGGCTCTGCTCTAGTCATCCTGATTTTACACAGATCCACGTGGAGCCACAGCATCTTGCTTCTCTGCACCAATATTGTAATTTTCCATGGCTTTAGCTGCCTTATTCAAGCACTTTTCTGGATGACTGTAGCTATTATGATACTTTCCTTCCTTTGTGGAAGCAAGTGCACTTTCATGGCAAAACTGGGAGATGTCGCTTTTTGTGAAACAAACAGAAGAAACATGGATTTTCTACAGCTAATTGTATCCTAGGTATGATGTCAAAGGCGAACATGGTTACTATGATTTTGTACATCAGAAAAATTTTGCAGCATATCTCACTGGACTTAACAAAAAGTCTCAGAATAACTGGAAATATATACCACTTGCTAAAATACATCATTAAAAGTTAAGGCTATTTAAAATTTTCTGCCATAAATTTAGTATGATCAAATCATGAGAGTTTTGGACCAGAAATACTAATGAATTAAATTATTTTAAGTGATGGTGTTTACATTTCCATATTGATAAAATCATAGACTGGCTCGGATTGGAGAAGACCACAGAGATCATGTGTTTCCAATGCCCTGCCTTGGGCAGGGTTGCCAACTACTAGAGATGGTGAGGAACACATGAAGTCTGCCCTTGAGTGCCTCCAGAGATGGGGCAGCCACAGCTTTTCTGAGCAGCCCATTCCACAGCCTCACCACCCTCTGAGGGAAGAAGTACTTCCTAACATACAACCTAAACCTCCCCTCTTTCAGTTTAAATCCATCCCCTCTTGTCCTATCACTACCTATTTGCGTACCTGAAGTCAATAAATGTATAAATTAAACATAAAAATGCATTAGTTTCCTTTCTCATTAGGTACTGTTAGGATATGCCTATATTGTGATCTCTTCAGTTAATGTATATATATGGTTATGGAGTGTAGCTAACGAAGTAAACAGTTATCAAGATTTTGTACAAAGATTGCTCTGAAAGTAATGCCTCCTATTTTATTTTGTTGGCCCACGTCATCAGCGGCAGATAGTGGTGGTATGACAGCAGATGTTGAACCTCTGGTGGCAGCAGAGGTTGAACCTTCCAGCAGTATTCCATTACATTTTTTTCCATATAACAGTTGGCAGCAGAGGGGCAGTCTGGCACAATGGCATCTGACATGGAAGTGCATATGAAGCACAGGTGTGAAATTGAATTCCTCCATTTGGATCAAACTGCACCAATTGACATTCATATATGCTTGGTGAACATTTCCAGTGGGTGGTGTCTTTCCATATTGGTGACACTGACAGTGAGTCACCTCGACTGGTACAGACTTTTATGAGCACAGCATGCAGGATTTTGTTCATCACTGGAAAAAAGCATTGCTCATGTTGATGACTATGCTGAAAAATAGTGTTTAGTAGCTGAGAATTTTCTTTATTAAACAGTATTATTGTACTCTTTGCTTCTGTTGCCATTTCCATGGAAATAAATGAGAGGCATTACTTTCATAGCAACATGCACAAGGTATCTAAATAGCAGTAAGATTTTTCCTTTTCGTGTTACGATCTGCAGTTGTTTACTTAGGCACCTTGGCTCCAAAGTACATACTTGGACTCTATTTTATCTTCTTAACGTGCCTCCCAATCTTAATAACAACACCGAGTAAAGAGAAAATGCATTTATTCGAGGGGCAATATAACCGTTTTTTTATGATATTACTTTAATGTTTGCAGCTAAAAATTGATAGCTGATTTAGCACGGTGTTCCTGTAAAATGCCTCATTTGTTTGAAGAAACATACAATTGCAGCAAGGATTAGAGGGCAGCTGATTGGCAAACTGTTTCATAAAATATCAAACATGAAACACTGAAGTAGGACACCAGGTAAGGCTTAAGTCTGCTTAATGAAACAGGTGGTTAGAAACAAAGGAGAGGTAGAGAAATACAATGTATTTCCCTGAATTCCTGTTCAGTATAACACTCAGCAAAGATTTCTCCTTTTTTTTTTTTTTTTTCAGGGATTTTTCTGTTTGTTTGCTTGTTTTGTTTCAACACTGAAGCATATTGAAAGATTCAGATCATGCAATAGCTGTTGCACTTCTGATCCAGTACTAGGAGCAGATAAGTAAACAATAATTTTAGATACCTGAATATTTCTATGCATCTGTCAGATATATTATCTGGGATAGTTGTATTATTTATTTTCTATAATGCTCAACCCCAGAATATTATTACTCTCTTCGATAGGTATACCTTTCTAGGTTAGAGGTCATAATAATCTGCAAATGACCTGTAGTTACAAAGCTCTAGTCTTTGTATAGGTGAGGATTTCTCACCTTAATCTGTGGCTTAAGAAAGAGCAGGCAGTGGGCCTGAATTTGATGGGTTTTCATTTAAATTTTTTTAAAATTGACAAAAAGAGTAGTAATTCAGTTTGCTCTCTTGGTTTATGAGAGCATAACTGGGTGGCTTAAAACTTGACAATTGTTTAAAACGATGAATAAAAAGATGCACACTGAGAGACTGAAAAGTAGACTGTTAGGAATACTCATTTTGTAAACAATATAGTTGTCGATTTGAACAGAAACTCCAGTTAGAGAGTGAGGTATGGCATGACGTTGAAATCTACTTCAGGAACAGGAGAAACAAAAGACCAAGAAGAGTAGAAGAGAAAAGCAGAAGAGGTGAAGAAGAAAAAAGAAGAGAGGAACAGAAAAACAGAAGAACAGAAAAGAAAAAATCAAAACGAAAGTAGCACCCAAAAGTAAAAATGAATTTTCAAGATAAAGTCAGTTTGAAAAAACACTAAGATTTCACAAGAACTCTCTTACTCCCAGTATGAAGTATCCATCCAAGCTAGATGTGGCTCTGGGCAGACTGGTCTAGTGGTTGGTGACCCGGCCAGCGGCAGGGGGGTTGAAACTAGATGATCTTTGAAGTCCTTTTCAACCCAGGCATGATTCTGTGATTCTATGATGCTATGAATATGATTAGAATAAGAAGATATTTTAAAAAACAAACAAATATGAAGTTTTCCTGTATATATCACAGTGTGGAAAACTGGTTTTGTCCAAAATAGTAGTTGATAATTTCATCAAGTAAATAATATTGATTATACTTAGAGTCCAGAATGTAATGTTCAAACAGTGCATAAGCTAGCGATGAAGACTGTGTGGACTGTTTAGCTGTATGTACAGTTTGTGTCTGTATAACTGTGCAAACTAGTTTTGGACTTGTTCATACTGAGTTTAAATAAAAGACCAAATGAAAGTAGATCTTTAATTAAACTTTTTAATTTTCAAGGAGGATATTTTTACAATGTGAACTGACTAATAAAAGCAAGTAAACTGAAGAGTTCAAAAGCCCAATATTAGAACAGGAGTATTTGGTTTTGCATTAAATACTAGAACAAACAGGAATTCATAATCCAAACGAAGGTGGGGAAAAAAGAGAGAGGATAATAGTGTAGAGTGAAACTGGGAAACGAGTTTAGTTGCCACTCTTTATCCTCAGCATCCCTAGGAAACTATTTAATAGCATAACAGAAATGGGAAAAAATATACTTGGTAATCTTCTATATTTAAGGATCAGGAACCAAAAGGCATCTTAACTTAGAACTTGGAAATAACATTAAAACAAAAAATATCAAATATGCCCTTAACAAAAAAGGTAAAAGTACAAGTAAAGAAGGAACTCAGCAGCAAAGGTGAAATTAAGTTTAAAGAACTAGAGGATAACTGAAAATAAAATGCAAACTTGCCATATTCAATAGCTTCTTCTTTGTTACTGAAATAAATCAAGGAAAGAAGAAAAGAAGAAAAGAGAAGAAAAGAGAAGAAAAGAGAAGAAAAGAGAAGAAGAGAAAAGAAGAGAAAAGAGAAGAAGAGAAAAGAGAAGAAGAG
>JAPSGF010000025.1:3446749-3509850 GCA_035772895.1 Perdix hodgsoniae
GGAGGGGAGGGGAGGGGGCCACTGTGGCATATTACTTGTCTGGCAGGTGTGAATGTATCCCTGAGGGAAAACTTCATTTGGCAACTACTTTCAGATTAATATTCAAGAGGTACTCACAGAATGTACAGTGAAATTACACAATCTTTCTAATTTTCAGTCCATTTAACAAAGTACTTCCAGTTTCCCTTTTATAACAGGTGAAACAATGAATATTGAACAAAATGTTAATCTCTATCATGAGCTTTTTATTAATCTCTGTATTCAGAGTAGAGCATTTATTAAATAAAGGAGTTAGAAGAACGAAAAGCAGTGTAGAGCCATTGGCTTTTAGCAGTTCTTGTTCATTTGATTATTTTTCTCTACTTGATATATTTCAAGATATTGCTGTGCATTAAGAAAACAAATTTTTATCTTCAGCTTTCAATTTTCTCATTTTAGTAAACATTCTTCATCTCCTAAATGTGTATAAATTCCTTTTATGAGTAATTTCTTTTTATCGCCTCATGCAATATATCTCTGTAGCTGTTTTTATACAGAAGTGACATAGTATAAAACCAAGGAAAATGCAAAAGAGATGTTGAAAAGCAGGATAGATGAAGGAAGTGCTTCAGATCTGACTTTGCATTAGGGGTGAATAAGTCCCTGTACACCAAGACTTTGTTTTACTTTTTTTTCTTTTTTCAGTCTTTAGGTCTTTGTAGCAGAAATCAAACTGTTTGTCAGCTGCCCGATGTGACTTTTTGCTGGGATGTAGTTGCAAGCCAAAACACAGGACCATACTGTCAGTTAGTACGAGTCAGCACAGCTTAAGCAGAGCTATTCTGTCACTCCACTTCAGCTTTTTCATAAAAAGTTTGAACTTTGTTCAAAATTTCAACAAAATATAACAAAGATTATGCCTCTAACTTTGCAAAAGAATGCAAAATATTGTCACTGATGGGACCATAAATACTACATTAAAACCACAAGCACAAATACACAACTTAATAATCCACCTTATGAGAAGACAAATCCTGTGATTACATTGGCCTCTCTCATTATCCACAAACTCAGTTCAATGAGATGGAAGTCCAAACATGCAGGATTTAGGTAGATGTGGCATACTTATCAGGTCCTAGTCTGCATAACAGGGGCAGTCACTACAGCACTGTAGGGAAAATCGTACCAATAGTACGATATCCACTGTAAATCTGTTCTCTCATGTACTTTAATGAAGCATACAAGCTGGATGAGCCAAGAGATCATAATGAGAAATTAGTGCACCGTCTGCTATATTTTGCACATTGCAACAACTCAAAGTATTTGTGAGTTCCTTCTTGTTTGCTGTTTACTTTGCAGTTAAAGTTAGAAAGTCAAAGAAATGTTAATATGTCATATATATCATTTTAGCTGCTCATAGAACAGACACACAAACACTGGAGAAAAAAAAAATAAATTAGAAAGTTATTTGAAATGGGATTTTTCACCAGTGAAAATGCCAATAGAGTGTTGCTGATTTAACAAGAGGAAACAGTGGGGATAAAACAGAAACAGTGCAGAATTTTCCCTATTGAGAAAATAGCCATAGTGGCTTTGCTCAGCCACTGAGAAAATGGAAATGTTTTCTCCACACAAGCTGTTCCTATTTTTAAATACACAATACAGAATGTATTTACTTTTTCCCAGAAAATCAAATTACAGAATCACAGAATTGCAAAGCTGCAGGAGTTGGAGGGGACCTTACGAGATCATTGTGTCTAACTCCCCTGCTAAAGCAGGTGTTCTACAATAGGTTGCACACGTAGACGTCCAGCCAGGACATGAATATCTCCAGAGAAGGAGACTGTACAACCTCACTGGCCAGCGTGCTCATGTGCTTGATCACCCGAACTGTAAAGAAGTTCTTCCACATGATTGTATGGAACTTCCGGCGTTCAACTTTTAACTCCTTGTCCTATAACTACACACCACCAAGAAGAGCCTCTTAACTCCATTTAGGTATTTAAAAACATTTAACAGATCCCCCCTCAGTCTTCTTCTCCCCAGGTTAATCAGCCTTTCCTTCTACAGGAGGTCTCTAGGCCTTTTATCATCTAGACTCCTTCTAGAAGAAACCTGTCTTTTTTGAACTGAGGAGCCCAGAACTGGACACAGTATTCTAAATGTGGTCTCATCAGGGCAGAGTAGCCACCTGCCAGCTACACTCTTTTTCATGCATCCCAAGATACCATTGGCCATTTTTGTCATAAGGGCATGCAGCTCATGACACACCTGTTGTCCACCAGAATACCCAGGTCCTGAGGGTACTGGTGGCTGGGAAGTTGGTCATGAACCAGCAATATGCTCTCACAGCCCAGAAAGCAAACCATATCCTGAGCTGTATCAAAAGCATGTCCACCAGATCGAGGAGGGTGATCCTGCCCCTCTACTCTGTGAGGCCTCATCTGGAGTACTGTGTCCGGATGTGGAGTCCTCAGTACAAGAGAGACATGGACTTGTTGAAGAGCATACAGAGGAGGGCCACAGAAATAATTTGCAGAATGGAAAACCTCTCCTATGAGGACAGGCTGAGAGATGGGGCTGTTCAGCCGGGAGAAGAGAAGGCTCTGAGGTGACCTGATAGCAGCCTTTCAGTATCTAAAGTGGAGCTACAGGTAAGAAGAGGACAGACTCTTTAGCAGGGTATGTAGTGATAAAAAAGAAGGGAAATGGCTTCAAGCTCAAAGAGGAGAGATTTAGATCATAAATAAGGAAAAAATCTTTTATAGTAAGGGTGGTGAGGCACTGGAACAGGTTACTTAGTGTTGTGGTTGATGCCCTGTCCCTGGAGACTTTCAAGGCCAGGCTGGATCAGGCCCTAGGCAACCTGATTGGGATGTGGTGTCCCTGTCCATTGCAGGGGGGTTGGACTAGATGGCCTCCACATGTCCCTTCTAAGTCTAATTATTCTATGATTCTATACATTTTCAGTGAGTAATGTTTTTTTTTAATTGTGCGCATGAGAAAGTTCTATTATGTTGGTTATAAGAGCAAAGCTTAATTCTCTATATATCAGGGGAATTTTCAATTAGTCCTAGCCTGAGAGCCTGTAGAAAAGGGAACCATCTGCTTCACAGTTTATCCAAATCAGATTACAACAATGAAGACCACAGAATTATTAACAACAGAAGGGCAATAGGAAAAGTAAATATTTTGCTAAAGAAAGTGTTGTAACTCTTCAAGGGTCTTATGTTGCTAGTAATATCACCAACATATTAGTCATCATAGAGATCAACAAATATATAAAAGGAGTTATAGACTCCAAATATGGTTCTCTGATATGAAGGCCTATCTGCATACCTTTCAGATGCTGTTATTGCCCCAGAGAAGGTAAGCAGAATATAAAAATTACCAATCAAATGATCATGGACTCCCAGTATATCTGCTAAACCACATTTAATGTTCTTATGCTTCCTGCCATCCTGCTTTCTGTACCAGGAAGATACCTGTGTTCCTGCACCAAAAAGACACCTGCCTTCCTTACTCTCTTCTTTCATGGTCCATTCAAAACAGACTGCCCTTTCACCTCTCTCACTTCAGGCAAACTTAGCTGCATCGGCCACCACCAATGAAGAACTGTCAGTGTGCACATATCTCAACATTTTGAAACATCATCAGAAACATGAACCCACTTCTAGGAAACCTCCATGCTCTCCATTTCATCCACCCGCACTCCCAGCATTCAGCCCAGAAATTGTCTTTTGCTTGCCAAATAACTGATGGACAGAGTCTGCGCTTTCAACAGCCTGGGTTTTCCACAGATCAAAAAACAATCTTTGTAGTGGAATAGTCAGTTTGATCAGCAGCTTGCTGGAAGCACTATTACTATGGGAAATATGTGTAATGTACTCAATTAAATGTATTACCTGTGTTTAAAATCAGCTTTTAACATTTGCTGCACAAGTCATTCTGGCCTTTCTTGTGGCCTAAAGCAAGCACTGGGGAAACTGAAGAAGGCAGAAAGATAAAATTAATAGATGCTAAAATCAAAATGTCATAACAGTTTTGCCTCAGAAGTGCCCTTTTGACAATCACTGCAGAGAATTCAGCTAAATTGAAATGGTTGCAGGCATCTGGCTTCTCTGTAATGATATCAAGTCTGCTCAGGTAGTCTGAGAGGGCAGGTTTTGCTACCTGGCTTTGAATAGAGAACATGCATGCTGTTCAAATTAGTGGCTTTCTTGACATATAAATCATGTTCATATGTATACACTTACAATATAGAAACACAAAATCATAGAAAGGCCTACATTGGAAGGCACCCTAAAGATCACTCAGCCCCAACCCCTGCCATGGGCAGGGCTGCCCCCCACCAGCTTAGGCTACTCAGGGCCCCATCCAACCTGGCCTTGAGCACCTCCAGAGATGGGGCACCCACAACTTTTCACCACTCTGAATAAATAATTCCTTCCTAACATCTAACATAAATCTCCCCTCTTTTAGCTTAAAGACATTCCCCTTTTCATAGCACTATCAGACTGTGTAAAAAGTGAGTCTCTGTTCCATTTATTAGCTTCCCTCTGGTACTGAAAGTTTCCTTGGAGCTTTGTCTTCTCCAATCTAAATAAACCCAACTCTCCCAAACTCTCTTCAAAGGAGATGTGTTCCAGCCCTCTGATCATTTTTGTGACCCTCCTCTGGACTCACTCCAACACTCTGAACACTCCAACTTCCACATCCCTTCTGTACTGGGTGTCCCAGGCCTGGACACATTACTCCAGATGGGGCCTCATGAGGGTAGAGTAGAGGGGGACAACCCTCTACCTCATCCTCCTGACCACCCCTCTATTGATACAGCCATGATCATGGGACGATCTACTTGGCACCTGGCCTGAGGTCTGCTGATGGGTATCACCTGTCTTAAAGGGGGAAATTGATCCTTGCCCAGGAGCTGGCAGGGCTTGTAGAGAAGACTTAAAACTAGATATGAACGGGGAAGGGGATAAAACCAGACCCACTGGAGATGAGCCTGGGGGAGCAGTAATGGGATTAGGGGTGAGGGGCTCAGCTGAAGTGCATCTACACCAATGCACACAGCATGGGCAACAAACAAGAGTTGGATGCCATTGTGTGGTAGGCTAACTATGACCTAGTTGCCATTACGGAAACATGGTAGGACTACTCCCATGACTGGAGTGCTGCAAACTCTTGGCTACAAACTCTTCAGAAAGAATAGGCAAAGAAGCAGAGGTGGTGACATGACTCTCTATATTAGGGAATGCTTTGATGTTATTGAGCTTGAGGCTGGGGATGATAAGGCTGAATCCCTATGGGTAAAGATCAGGGAAAGGGCTGACAAGGTAGACATCCTGGTGGGGTCTGCTATAGACTGCCGAAACAGGATGAAGAAACAGGTGTTTTACGAGCAGCTGGCAGAAGTTGCGTGATCACCAGCCCTTGTCCTCATAGGGGACTTCAACTTCCCCTACATATGCTAGGAATACAACACCGCACAGAATAAGCAGTCTAGGAGATTTCTGGAGTGTATGGAGGATAACTTTCTGATGCAGCTGGTGAGAGAGTCTGCGAGAGGAGCTACCCTGCTAGACCTGCTGTTCACAAACAGAGAAGGTCTGGTGGGAGATGTGGAGATCAGGGACTGTCTTGGACAGAGTGACCATGAGATAGTAGAGTTCTCGATCCTTGGTGGAGTCAGTAGCGGGAGCAGTAAAACTGCTGTGTTGGACTTCCGGAGGGCAGACTTTGAATTGTTCAGAAAACTAGTAGGGGGAGTCCCCTGAGATTCAGTCTTAGAGAGTAAAGGGGTCCAAGATGGATGGTCACTTTTCAAGAAGGAAGTCTTAGAGGCGCAGGAGCAGGCTGTTCCCTTGAGCCACAAAATGAGCTGGCAGGGAAGAAAACCAGCATGGATGAATAGGGATGTAGTTTTGAGGCTCCAGGAGAAAAAGAGAATCTACCTCCTGTGGAAGAAGGGACAGGCAACTCAGAAAGAGTACAGAGAAGTTGTTAAGATGTGCAGAGAGAAAATCAGAAAGGCAAAAGCCCAGCTTGAACTCAACCGGCCACTGGGGTAAAAAAGAACAAGAAACTCTTTTACAAATATATCAACAGTAAGAGAGAGGAGACTAAGGAGAATCTCCATTCTTTATTGGATGAGGCTGGGAATGTGACCACTGAGGATAAGGAAAAGGCAGGTGCCTTCTTTACGTCTGTCTTTAAAGGTCAGATCAGTTATCCTCAGGGTACTCTACTCTCTGACCTGGTAGTCTCAACTGGGGAGCAGACTAAAACCCCCACAGTTCAGGAGGACACAGTCAGAGATGTATTACTTCAACTGGACTGCCACTAGTCCATGGGGCTGGATGAGATTCACGCAAGAGTGCTGAGGGAACTGGCTGAGGTGATAGCTGAGCCACTTTCCATTATCTATCAGCACTCCTTGTTAACTGGTGAGGTCCCAGAAGACTGGAGGCTTACCAGCACAAAACCAAGCAGTTGTTCAAACTTCTGAAGTTCTTGGAAGAAAACTTCCATGACTCCCATCTCCAAGAAGGGCTGTAAGGAGGATTCGGGGAACTACAGGCCTGTTAGCCAGACCTCAGTGCTAGGGAAGGTTATAGAGCAGATTGTCTTGAGGGAGATCATGAGACATTTGCAGGACAACCAGGAGATCAGGCCTAGCCAGCATGAGTTCATGAAGGGCAGGTCTCGCTTGATCAACCAACCTGATCTCCTTCTACAATCTAGTAACCCATCTGGTGGATGAGGGAAAGGCTGTTGATGTAGACTACCTAGACTTCAGCAAAACCTTTGACACTGTCTACAACAGTATTCTCCCACAGAAGCTGGCAGCCCGTAGCTTGGACAGGTACATTCTTGACTAGATAAGGAAATGGCTGGAAGGCTGGGTCCAGAGAGTGATAGTGAATGGAGTTAAATCCAGCTGCCTATCGGTCACGAGTAGTGTTCCCCAGGGGTTCCTGCTGTGGCCTCTCCTCTTCAATATCTCTACTGATGACCTGGATGAGGGCACTGAATGCACCCTCAGTAAATTTGCAGCTGATACCAAGTTGGCTGGACATGTCAATCTGCCTGGGGGTAACGAGGCCCTACAGAGGGATCTGGACAGGCTGGAGCTGATGCCAACGGTGACAGCTGGGCTGAAGCCAATGGGATGAGGTTCAACAAGGCCAAATGCTGGGTCCTGCACTTTGGCCACAACAATCCCAGGAAACACTACAGGCTTGGGGCAGAGTGGCTGGAAGACTTTGTAGAGGAAATGGACCTGGGGGTATTGATTGCTGCTCAGATGAACACGAACCAGCAAGCCAGCAAGACATCCTGGCTTGCATAGAAACAGTGTTGCCAGCAGGAACAGGGAAGTGATTGTCCTCCTGTACTCAGCTCTGGTGAGGGTATGAGTACCTTGAGTCCTGTGTCCAGTTTTGGGCCCCGCACTGCAAGAAAGACATCAAGGCTCTGGAGCGGGTTCAAAGGAGGACGACAAAGCTGGTGAGGGGTCTGGAGCACAGGACTTATGAGGAGCGGCTGAAGGAGCTGGGATTGTTCAGTCTGGAGAAGAGGAGGCTCAGGGGAGACCTTCTAAAGTAAACATCTGTGGATTTACAGCTTGGTGAATACGAGGTTGCCATTGCTTATAGCAGACCACAGATTTTATGTCAAATCAACATTACAACTGTTGGGACCTCTGAGGCTTTGCTTTAGCATACTTGAATTTGTTTGTTTGTTTGTTTTTTAACTTGTTAACAACAATAATCTATCATTGGAAAATTACCTACTTTTGTTTTATCTTACACTTTGTACAATTTCTGAGAAATACTGTCTATAATTATATACAGTTTTGTAACTGTACTGAGTAATAACACAGAATTACTCTCTGTATTCAGTCTGAGAAATGAAGTAATCTTACATATCAAAACAGTAATAACTTTGATAATCAATGTAATTTTCCAAAGTCTGTGTCTGATAGTATTAGTAATGGCATTATTTGACACCCGTGATTATGCTGTCAAGCAACTGTAATCAAGAGATCCAGTTTTAGCCTATGTCCCTCTTTCCTGATACCAGATAAATGATAGCAGAATTTTTTGCAATGGATCGTCCACTGGTCTTCTCTGACAGATGTGTGCAAGACTGAATTAATTTTTTTTTTAATTTTTTTTTTTAATGCAAGTTACTCATTCTTTCAGCTGCTAGGATTAAAAAACTCTCTGAATTTTTGGACATTTTCAAAACAAAAAGACAGTTCTGGAAAATACACATACAAATAGAATACAAATAGAATGAGTGGGAATCTAAGAAAATTGCAACACAGTAATGCAAAAGTGAGCCAAAAACATTTTTTAAAAAGTTAAACATTCCACTGCAGTCTAAAATGGCAGTGACTATACATTGTAAAGTGATGGGGTTTGCATGGAGTACTTGCTGCCTAGAACGGTGAATGTGTATCATGCATGACACTATAATCTGTACACAGTTTTTGAGCTGAGTTTTATTAAAGAAAGAGTTGTATTTTGCGCTGTGCAATTAAATGTCTATAATGTGCAGAACTTTTAATCTGAATTGAAATTTAAGTCTTCTGCTTTTTCTTACTGGCAGGAAGCCAGAGGAGCAGGTTGCTCCAAAAGGAGTTTAAGCAGTGGAACGAGAGGTCGTGGGTACTGGCCTCACCAACAAGGTGCAGCCCCACAGTGTCCAGCTTTGTAAAAGCAGGGAATGGGATAATCATCTAAGGGGTAACTAATGGTCTGATGAAAACATTTGAAGTTAAATACTGGAGCATGCATGGTAGGGAGAAAAGAAGGTAGAATCACACATTGTTATGCTGCCTGCTTATTTGGATCATATGGGGAAAAATGCTGTCTAAGGAGGAGGAATGACAAAACGCAGTGTGACTTTCCAGTTTCAATAGTGAAACACCAGATCCTGCAGTGTTCTCAAGGAGGCTTACACACACAGAGACTTGTTTTCAAATAATATTTCTTTCTTCTGCAATCAATACAAATCTCAAACACTTCTAAGTGAGGGAAGATATCTGTGGAAAACGTGGAGTCTGATCGATGGTAGAAAGGAAAAAAAGCAATCCAAGTACTTAAGCTAAAATATTGGGGGAAAAAAATGAAATAATAATAATGCAAACCTATAGGCTGTTTCTGAGGCTCTTAAGTCACCCCTATAGCAGCAGGTGCCACTGGATGAGTTTTTTTTCAGCAGTCATTCTCTGGGCTCCAGGCAATCAAGTCAAGTACTGCTTAGTTGGAGAGCTTACTGTCCGACCTTTAAATTGATCAGTCGTGGTTGGGAAGCTTCTCAGGAACAGCAAATACAGGACCAAGAAAATGCCTTCCTTCAAATTCAGGGCTTTCATTTCTGATTCAGTTCATATACAGCAGTATAACTTCTGATCTTATTTCTTACAAGACTTAGAGTAACTCCAAGCTCTTTAATGGCACTACTTCGGATTGATATTGCTGGCAGTAAAACTGAGAGAAAACAGCCTTGACTGTATTCTTTCCTTCATACTGAGACAGTAAATTATGAGACTGTGCTTACACCAAAACTTGTTGATTCTGTTAGAGGCCCTGAAGACAAGTTTGTATCTGTTATTCCAGTTAAAGTTATTATCCTTCCTATTGCATTTTCTTTTCCTTTTTTAAGTTCGGGAGTCTACATTGCTTAGCTATGCAATCATGAAACACAGTTCAAAATTTTCTTTTATTGTACTCAAAAATGTAATGGGTTTAACTTTATCACAGTATAGTGCTATACAGGCAATGAAAATTGCTTTCTGCCCACATTTTGTCTGAACAAATTCATTACTGTATTACTCTGAGAACTCAGCAGGTAGTGTATTTAATGAGGAAAGAACTAAAATAATGCTAACAGAATTTTCCATAGCTGTGAGACAAGTTATTAAAGCACACAGAACTTAGTAGATTTATGCAAGTGTTTTAAAGCATTTTAAATATTAATATATATTTTAAAAGACAAAACACAAAATTCCTTTTTCCTCTTTTTATGCAGTAATACAGGAGGCTTTTATTAAAGAATTCTTAATGTAATTCTTCAGACATGGCGTCAGTAGCAACTTCTCAATGACAAGGTAGGGGATAAGGGTATGATACACTGCAAGAAACTGTATGTGGCTGAGAGTTACATCAGATTGAGTCTTTACAGTACTACCAGAAGCTCCCCTATGTCACATTTTGAGCCTGTGTGCAAACTTTGGGAGTGTGCATATGTTCAGATCTTGCAGCTTTATTCATTGTGATCTCAAATCCTACAAAATGTGTGCATTAATTCAGTGGAGCCAGGGATATGTTCCCTTGCATGCTCACCATTTTCATCAGCAGGTCTGGCTGGGAGGGATACCTTCAGCTCTTCCTATCAGGTAGATTTCTTAACTGCACAATCTGTCATATAACCAAAACGTGTGGATAGAGAGCATTTTTGGTTGTATTCCAACTTAGTTTGGACAGCAGTTTGCCAAATGTAGCACCTTGCTATGGGACTTGCTGGTTATACTGCATTTCCAAAGAACAGAGACGTTTCTTCAGAGAAATACGGCTGCCTTTCCTGCCAAGTCATGAAGGATTGCAACTATCATATACTCAATGTAATCCAACCAAACAAGAAGCTAAGTCCCATGTAGCAAACACTGAATTTGAAGCATTCTGACCAAAGTCAATAGCATCAGAAAACTGGGCACACTATGTGAAAACAAATCAGATTTTGTTCCTATCCTTGTTGGTGGATCACCTGAGGCAAAAGAAGGGGCATTCTTGGACCATCACACAAGTCATTATGGCTGAGTATTCATGCACTGCATCAACTCTCCCTGTGGAATAAGTACTTTTTTGCAGTTTTTAATCCATGAAAACAAGAAAATTGACAGGTTTACAGAGAAGAATAATTTTTAAAGGGTAGGAAAGAAAGAAAAGTCAACAGAACTGACAACCGAGAATGCAAAACTGTTTTCTATCAAGAATTGTATTTGCATTAAAGAGATATTTTGCCATCAGCAGGAAGAGCATCAGCTGCTGCCACAACAGCTAGTCATTACCCACTCCAAGGGCAGGACAGACATTCCTATCACAGCCCTGTTCAGAGCTACAGCACTGAGCTCCCAGCAAGTACTAAAAGGAATGCAGTAATTGCTCACTGTGCCAGCAGCTGCTCTGCTTATTCCTGAACAAAGGGTAGAATGAACCATGATTGTCATATAGAATCTTGTGGTCTATGAACACAGTGCATGAATAAAAGTAATGTGCAAAAAAGTTATGTGCAAAACAAATAAACAAACAAATATAGAAGGCTGTATGATATGGAAAGATATTTTTCTTTCTTTAGAAAATATCTGCATGATGTAGATATGAACAACCAGTGGGATCTATAAAAACCCACTTCCTGTTTCAACCTAACGACCAATTATCTTGGTTTATTTATAGCATGGCAAGTATCAACTAGTTCAAAAATTGCTGTAAGCTCTAGGAACACCTACTTGTAGATCTTCCTAGAAGTAGAAATTAAATGCACAAAAAGCCGTACATCACTGGCATAAATATAAGAGGCTCACAAAAAGCAAGCTTTATAGTACACCTCTGTTAACGCACTCTATACCACAAAGTTAAGTTGAGGTTACATGCAGATTTATAACTTCTGACTTACACAAGAACAATCTGTCACTTCTCTACGATTAAGGAATCACAACAAGTCAAAATGATTGATGTAAAATATAGTATGATGTATCCTGAAATGCTGTTTCATGCCTTTGATTGAAAATCTTGTGTTCTAGAAAAGCCTGAAACCAAGTGTTTACTTCATAACAGTTTCTTTTCCCTTCTGCACCTTTACCCCCAAATATAATCTCAAAAGTATTCAAATTCTTAACAACCAGGTATGAAGTACCATTCTGTCACAGAAATTCTGAAATAATGCATGGCAAGTTTCTGAAATTGCTCTATGTGAATCAAAATAAATATTATATCTAAATTAATTATACTAATTCAGAAGTTCATAATTAGCATGTCCAATCTGATTATGATACCATATCATCAAGATAAACAGATATCTGCTTTCACACATTGCTAGACTCAATACTAATATGTTTATATTTTTAGGTTTTACTCACTGTAAATGAGTAGAATACTAAATATATGTTTTTGATCTCATGCCCAGTATCAAATTAGATTGAATATGCACTATCTAAATTTATTGCAGTATATGTCATCTTCAGCTACTCAATTATTTCAGTAGCATTTGGCACAATATAATTTAAAAAGACCTTGTATGCAGGCAAAGTTCTTAATAATTCCCTAGCAAATTAATCCCTTTGGTGCAATTCTCAAAGACACGATGATAAATAAATAAATAGCCTCTTCCAGATCAGCACAATTCTGTACTAAATACCAAGTATCTTTAGCCTTGTTAATATAAGTGACTTAACATTCACCTTACTGCATTGGAAATTGATTACATTCCCACTCTTGGATTGTTTGATAATGCTTAATACTGGCTGTTTGGAAAACCAGACTTCACCTGTCTGTTCAAAAATATAGATTTTAGCTACACTGCTGCCCATGCCACAGGGGGAATTCCAGAAGACATCTGAAAAGCTCACAATAATATGTTCAAAATCTGCACTATTTTCTATGCTCCTCTTGTAGCAGAAAGTGAGGTGGCTGAGGCAGTATTTGTGAGATAAATCTTAAAATCTGGACAGCTTAAATAAGAGGCTTTGTGAAACAAAACATCTAAAATGGAAAGAAGTTGAAGACTGCAACTGAAGTTGAAGCAATCCCCACCATAGAACTGCTGTTTGAATGAGGTTGAGTCAGAGCTGACAAAGCCTTCTTAAGCTATCATACAAGTAATCAAATGCCTAGCTAGTAAAATAAATGAAAGAAGAACTGAGCGTTCTGGGATTTCTATTAAAACAAATCAATACAGGATTATGGGTATAAAATAAGCCTTTGCTATTTCAGCATGAAGGCAGAGATCTCTCAGATCTCTACTGAATAAGACAGAAAGCCTATACAGCACCAGAAATAATTTTGCTTGAAGTAGTCTGGGTGTTTAAAGACATGAACAAAAAAAAATAATTAGGAAGGCTGTGTAAACGACCAGATTCTAGCATCAGAAAAAGGAAATCAGACACAATAGTATCTAGATAACTCACAGCTGTGACTTCTGCTGTCTGATTCTTCTACAGTATGACCAAAAAGGTATGTCTCAGAAAGAGCTGTAAGAAGGCACGAAGGTGGTATCCTAAAGTTCACCATCTGAGGATCTGGTATAACAGTGTCTTCAAAAATATATCACTGAAATTTATGTAGTATTTCCTTCAGCCTCCAAGAGTTCTGTGAGAATTTCAGAGGGGGTGGAAGAAAAATATAACTTTATCAGTCATTTCCTATAGCTGAGTTTTATCTCCTATACCAGCTATAACTGGAAACTACAGCTGAAGCTAAGAGCTAGTGACAAATTTAGTATCTCATGATAAGTATCATAGGCTTTCCCTCCTGGGTGATAGTCTAATTAGTTTCTTAATCACTTCCTAACAGTACATTCTTAATTTGGTTGAAGGTGTGAATATGCGTGCATGATTACAGACAGTCATTGAATCACATGACTGATACCAGCCAGGGTCTGGCTAGCTTGTCAAGAAAGAGCTGCAATTGACAACTGGCCAAAAATGAATATATTCTGTATTACCACAGTGGGCAGCAAAGTAGGAATGCATAGTATTCTATTTACATCCCTTGACTTTGATATTCAGTGTATTCAGCAAAAAGTTAGGACTTTGGTTTCTATATTTAATGGAGATTACATTTCAGACCATCAAGGTTTTTGCATGCACACTGCATGCCACAATCTGAAGAATCAGGAAAAATCTGAGCTGACTCTAATTATTTCCATGAACTCTATCCCATTTTTGTAGGTGGAGTGTTGGACTGTATGATCTTGGAGGTCTTTTCCAACCTTGATGATTCTATTATTTTCTTTCCCCACCTCTGCTGATAGGGTTCTAGCACTGCATTTCCTGTGTCCATAATGGATAACAACTTCTTTTTCATAAATGTGCACACAACTGATTTGTATAACTCCCTGCTATGGCTGCGCAGATACTCAAGAGAACCACCTTATGTCCCCAGGTGGCACAGTGACATGACATCCAACTGTCATTTCTTTGTACTAGCTTACTCTCATTTCTTCAGTCCATCGTCATTTTACAATTTTAAAGAATCCAGATTTTGGTATTGGTTTTTAATGTACTATTTAAAATAATCCATGTCATTCATTTTCTGTGAGCTTTTTGCAACAACTGTTTTACTTAAGGAAAATCAAACAACGTTTCAATGAAAACTCTTCATTAGTCAAATGCCAAAATTCCTCAGGAGAAGTCTTAGTTAAAATTCAGTTACTCATTATGTATGATAATCTTTCTTTTTTTTTCTTTTTTTTTCTTTTTTTTTTTTTTCCTAGTGGGGAACTAGAAAATAAAAGTAAAGCACAAGAAAAAATTAATTTCACATTAGAGAAATTTCACATGGCAGTAAATTAACAGGACTTGCAAAAATCACTGAAATCTGACAGAGAAGTAGACGTTACTGAAACCAGTAACATTATTCTTTCTTGAATTATACTTTCTTTGGCTAAATGTGAGCTACCTCAATGTGATGTGAATATTTTTCACTGATATTACTCCATTGTTAGTTATATTTTACTGTAGATATGGAGGGAACAGCAATATTTTGTACCACAGTATAGAAATTGCTGATCTATGCATACTATATATAATAATCAGAAATACTTTGGACTTAGAAGTTTTGAAAGCTTCTGGATTCAAGGAGACTGAGGAATGTCATTGGACAAAATATTAGGCATTAGTCTGCAATGCACTGTAGCTGCCAGAGGATCCACTTTGGGTCCACTTATGTAAATGCTTCATGCCAGAAAGCACAGACATAATATTCTGTTTCTAAATGACTCTGGTGATTTAGAGGAGTTTTCATCCTGATGGTTAACAGACATGACAGTCACAACCTCTATGACCTTCCCAGTACTGTAAATGAGAGATAGAAGCTTAGTACAAGCGTGTGACAGGAGTTCAATATAGAAAGTACAGTGGTGATATAGAAAAACCTGAGTGTTATTTCTTAGAGAAGTTTATATTGAATATTAGTAAAATCTCATCCAAATCAAGAAAGAAAGCACAAAGTGCAGAAATAACTGCTGATATTGTAAAATAAACACTGTTTAATTTTCAAAACATAAGGAATACTGCAGAAACAACTATGCACTATGTTAACTGTAATATAAGATTATATAATATTATTATAGGATATAATTCACTCAGTTTTAATGTGCTGTCACAAATCCCACTACTTAAAGTAGGTCCCACCAGTATTTCAGGTGTTTCTTAAATAAGTAGTGGTTACCCTACTGTCTTTACAGAAGTCCGATTTTTAAGTCTTACTTCTGCACTTTTAAAATCTTCAAGTGACAAGAGCAAATAAGTAAATAAACAGACAGGTCAATTTGAACACTCTATAAATTGATAATGTATTATAGAGAAATTAAAAATCTATTGATAAGACTGATGACAGCATTGGATAGTGTTGAAGAACTAACAGTACAATAGTCAGCTATCACTAAATGAAAATGATCCAGAAGATAAAATCACTAAGGAATAAAATATAAGAGAACAGCTTTAGGAGACTTTTAATAGTATGTAGCACATCACATAGTAAGCACAAGTATCTGTAACATTGTTGTTACAGATTCATATTTTCAGTGTTCATATATTCATATTTTCCTAAATGCTGCCCAGAGACTTAAATAGTCAGTAAGAAACAAAATGGTTTGTGGAGGATATTTCTTGCTCACTTTAAGATCCCATCCAAATAATCTTTCCAATGACATATTTTCCTGGAGCAATCCCTTGCAATTAATTTTTATTGTTGCCTTCTTTTGATATGTGGGATTTTTATGGAACAGCTTGATTTGAAAATGCAAATGCATAATATTTTATTTATGGACAATTATAACATGTAATGCATAAAAATCTGACACAACAGCTTCATTTTATGTATATTTGTATAACCAGCTACAGCATATATTTTGGAGTTGCATTTTCTCAACTAATAAGAACCATGATCTGTCTTAAAAATTAGGGCAAGGAAAACAGCATCCAACAACAGTTTTGAAATTATATTTGACATTTTATTATTTAATACAGCAAAAATTTGGGAAATATAAGACTCCTTCTGAGTTTAACAGAGGTATTATAGGAGTGAAGTTAATCCTATTCCTAAATTTTCTCCATCACAAATCATGGATTAATTAGAAATGGATTGGCAGCTCATAACCAATGACCAACTTATGGTCTGAGAGAACCATAAGTGCAATAAAGGTGCTATCAGCCTCTTTGATTTCTCAGTCTAGCAATATTTCTGGAGGGAAAATTTGAAGGGAGCTAGTTCAGCTGCTGGTAGTTACATGAAATCGTTTCATTATTACATTATAGAAAGGACAAACCTCACCATAACTGCCTTCTTTTAATTCAGCACTAATTTCTAAATGTTGCAAGATGAGAAGATTTACTAGAAGGCTGAGATAGTATTTCTACATGCAACACATACTTCTTAAAAAGTTCTCTTTGTTTTTCCTTCTCCACTTGAGTTTTAATGTGGAAGCAACAGTAGTAATTATATTTAAAAATGGAATGAAACTTTTACTATAAAATCCTTTTGGGTGCTTCAAAAGTATACTTTTAGTCTAACTACAGCTGATCTCTTCTCAGTGGAGGTTTGATGTTTTTTTTTTGTTTTTTTTTTCCAGTGCATCATATTTAGATATTAATTCTACCTTTCTTGCCTTGTATATATAGTTGAGAAAAACAGAATCCTTCATTTTTATGATGTTATCAGCATTTATGTAATCATATCAAATAAATATTTTTTTCTATAAATCTAAATATTATTGAGGTCTGTGGAGAAAAAGACCTGAGTGTTCTGATAGACAACTTTGTGGCCAAGAAGGCCAATGGTATCCTGGGGTGATTCTCCCCCTCTACACTGCACTGGTGAGGCCACATCTGGAATACTGCATCCAATTCTGGGCTTATCAGTTCAAGAAAGACAGGGAACTTGTAGAGAGAGTCCAGTGGAGAGCCACAGAGATGATGAGGGACATGGAACATCTGCTCTAAGATGAAAGGCTGAGAGACCTGGGGATCTGACCACTGTTTGTAAATAACTTAAGGATGAGATTTGAGTGGATGGGGCCAGCTCTTTTCAGTGGTGCACTGAGATGGGACAGGGGGCAATATGTACAAACCGGAATGCAAGAAGTTCTGAAAATGAAGAAAAGCTTCTTTACTTTGAAAGTGACATAGCAGAGGAACAAGCTGCCCAGAGAGGCTGTAGAGTCTTCTCTGGGGATAGCCAAAACCCGTTTGGACACTTTTCTGTATAACCTACTCTTGGGAACCTGTTTAACAGGTGATAGAGGTCCCTTCCAACCCCTATGATTTTGCAATTCTGTGATTCTCTTAAGATTTTATACTTGCATCCTTGCATATTTTGAAGAAAATGTGATATCTCTTACATGTCACCAGAAGTAAGTGCGAGAGTATAAGTACTCCACCAATTAACTTATATGTTCTATGGGATGCAAAAATAGTGCATATTTGACTCAGAGGCATAGATTCAGGTCTTTGTCCTCTGTTTCAGAGGAAGTAAGCTTCCCAAACATACATCTTAGGTGCTTTCAGACAAGAATTTCTGGGTTTAAGGACTAGGGCATGAGACTGCAAACAGGAAAGCCAAGTCCTACGATCACATCTGAACAGTTATGAAGAGTCGGGAGGATCCTACTGTATTCAGGCAAAGAATAACAAAGACTGCACAAACATAACTCTAGGTTAGTTAAAATCTGGATTTTTGGATGAACAGGATCTGTATGTAAGGCCATACACTGATTTCCCTTTCCCTCTTCAGGAGACAGCCATTCAATTCTAGCTTCAGGCTTTCCTCCAGGACCATAATGTTTCTTGATCTCTGTCCTGAGAGGAAAAAAATATTCTCCAAGACATTAAACGTGCATCACTTATATTCTATCTAAACCACAGTTGTTTTATGGCTTGGATGCTGATTCCTGACAAGATGTAAGCACATACAGCTTAAAGAGAGCTTCATCTAAAAAGGACTCTCTCCCATATAACTCAGGGAAAAGATAATAAAAAAGAGTGGGGGGAGACGGACGGGAATGCAATCAGGACCCCTGCATAGAAAGACTGCCGCATAAAAAGAAGCTAGAGCTGTCTCTGCCTTTGCAAGCACTCCAGTAAGTTCCTCTCCAATGAACCACACTCAATTGATTATCCTGGGAACAAGAGGCATTTTATCATCTCAGGGCTGTTTAAGAAGCTTAATCTCAGAGGTATTTAAGAAGGTTATGAACACATTTAGCATGTTTAGACGTTACTTTAGTGTGTACTGTTCTCTCAGAAAATTCATTTCATTTGGATTTGCTGAACTGCAAGTAAGGACTGTGTCTTCACATTATTTACTAAGTCACATTACCGAACACCATTAAAGAAGAAAATATTTTTCAGTAATGCAAGTCATAGCCTTGATGCAATAAGTGGAATTACAGTAACAAACCTGGATAGTACTGTGCTGCCCTCACAGTTCCATATTCACCTAATAAAAGATTTGGCAGTATGAATGCCTCTGTGAGTAGAAGCAGCCTATAAGGGTGACAAAAGAGAGCAGGGGCAGCAGCTACAAGAAACACTGTACTACAAGAGAAGTATTATCTGGAAGGAGCAAACCTGGGAAGAGGGACAAAATTGCTGTTAGCTGCTGTGGAGCCAACAGCAGGAAGATTTAGGGCAGTGCATTGCAAGGAGGAAACAACAGAATCAAATTGCTTTCATCCTAACCAACCTGGGTGGTCTGGGATAGAGATCATCATTTTTATTTTGGTTTAGTTGTTCAAATGAATTATGCTCAGGGCATTTTTACCTTGTTAATCAATGTTCCTGCAGACCACAGGGGAAAGAAATAAATTATTTGGTCTAGTAACAGTCCTCAGGGCAGTTCAGTTAATCTTAGTCACTTCTGTTTCCCAGGACAGCTACTGTGAGCTCTTTGATTCCCTATAATGACTTTTGGGACACGACCCTTCTCTCATTTTCCTACCTTGACTAAGCAGTTTAAGAAAAAATGTTTCATCATTATTGATTTTGGACAAACCAACTGTCATCTTCCTGTCTTATGGCTGCACAAGGTTTAGAACAATGTTGTACCTCAAAGGAAAGTGTTACTGCTGATATGATCCTGCGATGAATCACAGTGGCATACAGCTTCCTTTGGCAGACCTGAAAAACAACCTTCAGATTTTAATTCCAAGAATCAGCAAGATGTATAATGTTACAGTTTCATCCTAATGAGCTCAATGAAAACAATATCCTTTGTTTTTTCCTAGTGCAGGCACTGGGAAAGAGCTATCTTTCCCAAAACCTTGGGTCAGAACTGCATATGGAGTTCTCCCAGCCTGTGGAGACCAGCAAACACAAACTGAAGAGGCTCATTAAAACCCACATGCCACAGAGCACATTAGTGTGGGTCAGTCTGTGCAGACTGTGTGGCAAGATTATGACTGCAATCAAAGCTGCATAGAAGATGTGCACTACATGGGTCGCTATTGTTTTCACACTAGCTAATGTGGCAATTTTTTTATATTATCATTGCTGTCTGGCTGTTCAGAGTTCTAATCCTAAAGCTGTCATCTATTCCTTCATCATGAAATTGTAATTTGATAACTAGAGGGAAAAGTATCATATTTTTTCTGTGTAGCTAATCAGAATTTTTGGAATAGTCTGCATGTTAATCAGAAACATTATCAGGTGCTGAATAACTTTTCCTTCTTCGGGTAAAATAAGTAACTAACTAATAAATATCTCCAATAGTTAAAAACTAGAAAAGTAGGGGGTAAGAGGAAGAAACTTCAAAGGGTATAATCTAGTACAGAGACTCAGTTCTCATTTGTCACATTAAAGTTAGTAGAGAATGTTACATTTACATGAAATTCTCCTTAGAGGCATTTTCAAATTTATTTCCACAATGAGCAAACACATGTGGTTTTTCCACTAGAGCCAAAGATTCTGGTCTTTATCCATCCATCTTTCTAGAAATGCTTTCATATAAAAGAGAGCTTTAAAATATATTTGCACTAATACAAGCTACACATGATTTTTATGTCTGCAGTTGCCTTTTTTATAAATTAACAGTCCTCCAGGGTAATCCTTCTACATGATATTGCACTCAAATCTAATGTTGCATCTCTAATATCATTGCCTCTTTCCTATCTCTTCCAGGCTCTCACATGCTCCTTCCGTTATTGCTCAATCTTAAAGCTGCTTCAACAACAGAATGAATTTCTCATGGAATTACTAGAAAAAAAAATTTGCTATTCTTTGCATCATTTGAACAGCTACTGAGCTGCACAAATGTCACTGACTATTGTTCATCCAATAAATCACAAACTTAAAAATATTAAACACTGCTAAATATACTCCAATATATTTGAAAGTACCATTTCAGTAGTTCCACCTTAGTGGAAGCCGCCTGGTGCCTTTTTATTGTTGTCATACTTTATCTAACAATACCTGTTTTTTCATCTAGTTTCTAGCAAATGGATAACACCCTCTCAGTCTCTCCAAGACCATTCATTAGTTATTCCTCTTCAGAAAATTTAAATGAGAATCAGCGATTATTTAATTTAGTTATGCATCCACTATTTTAAAACTTACACCTGCCAAGTTCTTAAGCATATTCAAAAAATATTGAAATAGTTATTTAGACAGAAAAAAAACTACTGTCTTCTGATGAAAAGTGTTCTTTTCAATATCCGTCAATCTGTCCACATTCCTCCATCAGATTTCTGCTTCAGATGACTGAACAGACTAAGAAAATCAGCAGAATAGGACAATATATCTTTATTTCTGCCTTGACCTCAATTTGAGAATCTTTATTTTTAGTATCACTCTTCACTATTTGTCACCTTCCTTGTGTGCAGTAAGTTCAGAATCTTTAGGAGGTTTTCCTGTTATCATCTGGATGTTGGCTGTAGAGAAGGTATTTATCTACTTCAGAACAAGACACTTCTCTTGTTAAGAACCAAAGTTATATCTTCTCTAAGGAAAATTCTTAGTAAAGGACATGTGAATAAGAGTCTGAATACAGAAACAGGTGTTCTTTTCACAGTTTAAATAATAATTTTAAAAAAGAATGCATTAGAAGAAGCAACTTGTATAGCCATTAGTTCTTACTTTACTCTTTCAAATTCTGGTTTACTTTAAAAGTAGTCAGTGCTACCTACACACAAATATGTATTTATACAGACCTGTGGACATGTGGGTAGAAGAGGTGGTGAGCACAGGCAGCCAGAGACCCAGGACTGCCGTAGCTGCTGTTTGAATACCCAGCTCTGTCTGACATTTGTTTAATGCTATCTCTTCTCTTCTGGCAGTAAGTCTATCACCCATCTGGAAACAAGTCCAGATTTCTCACATGGTGCTTCAGAAAAACCTGTGCTTTGTAACAACAGAAAAATAAACAGAGTTACTGGAGTTGAAAGTTTACAGAATTTAAGACAAGGAGAGATGTTCACTCACAGTTCTCAACACTGCCACAGATTCCTTCTCCATCACCACAGCAGAAGTGAAATTTGTTTTTGCTTGTCAAGAAGACAAAAAAGTATTCTGCTCCTCCTACTTGGTTTTTATAGTGGCAAAATCTGTGACGGGCTATATCAGTTTCGTTCTGCCTTTTTAAAAGACTCCATGTACCTTATGTTCTTTACAACATCTTTGCCTTTAAAATACTTGGATGAAAGGTCAGTAATCAATCAAGTTTACTTCCTGTGATCTCAGCTTGCAATTGCAAGAACATGAACAGACTGCACAGTCCTAAAAGGAGATGGAATGATCAGTGACTTGAAGGTCCCACTGACAACTACTTATCTGACCTTATTTGAAAGTCTGAAAGTGAATCTTTATTACAAACCTTTTTTTCCTACCTGATTTATAAAAATATTTCGATACATTGCTCAAGCTTCTCAGAAAAGACTTTTTTCCAAGAAAAATAAAAATGAAATGAGAGTGTAATCCATACTGATATTTAAATGTAAATCAAAATTTAAGTATGATCAGTTTCTGCAGTTAAAATATGAGGACAAAATGGTATTCAACATCAAATGTAAGTTTTGAGCCCCCTGACACAATAAATCATAACTATGAGCAGTTCAATTGTCATTAACAACTGATCATATCTAAAGCCCTGTCTTCTTTGTGTAAAGAATTTTAGAGGGGCTACACTGAGCAATCAATGTACTTAATATTAAAAACTAACTTTGCTGTACATAGACAATTAAATATTTCTGTACCCCTAATGAACTATCACAGCTGCCCTCAGTTGTGTTGTGTAGGTCTGGGTGTTTTGCAATTATGTACCACTATAAGAACTGCAGTACAGTTATGCTTTACTATTCTTTTTCCTCATCTATACAAATTTTATCTCTCCCTTTAATAAATACTTCCATTTAAGCTACCTGGCATTTTTTCTCCTAGTCATAAGGACTGAGAAAGCAAATCTTTAATGTAAAGCAGTTTTCTCAAGAGACTTCACTAGGAGGCAGAAGAAGAATAATGTAGCAATCAACTCATTAAAAAACATACTTTTCCACTTCAAAAAGAGCTAACTTTCAGCAAGCACCTTCTAATTAAACTAGTGAGAGGTCAATACTTATTAAAGGATACAGAAGAACCACTGAAATTGCCATGTGAGATAATTAATACATATTTGAGATGGAGAGGTATTGTTCATAAGTAATTACTAGTTAAATATCACTACAATTCATTTTGCAAGAGAATTTGTAAATCATGTTGCCAAATGCACTTAAAATCTTTTAAAGAATAATGTGTCTTGCTTTCATTTTGGATTGTATCAACACAAGAAGAACAGAATCCAAGTTTTCTGATCTTCATGTTAAATGACTTTACAGGGATCATGGCTAAATCCCAAGCTGTATTTCCATGTGCACCTGAAGACAAAGGGAAATGTTTTGATAATCTTAGTATTTCTTGAATCATCATCTTAGCTCAAACTATTTCAGATATTTTGGATGCAAAAGAATATAAAAAAAAAAACTAAAAGTTCAGAATTTAAAATAATACATTCTAACAGTAAATTTTACAAAGTGTTGCAATTGAAAATATTTGTCAAATATATATCTCTGACCCTCTCAAAATTATCTTAAAGGATATTACAGGTTCATGAATATATCAATTACATTTCTTCACTATGGGAAAAAGAAGAAAAATAAGCCTTCCAATCACTACGCCAATTCCTTCATATTTATATATGAATTTATATATATTCTTATATTTCTGCATATACAGAATATAAAGTACTTTTCTAGATTATAGATTCTTAGTGGCTTATGTGTCCAACAATTCAACATCACATCAGTAGTCTAGGTCAACTATGCATAAAAAGAGCAATGCTTTTATTGACTTGACTGGAAGCAAATATTAATTTCAAATTATATCATGCTTCAGTACCTCGCAAATATCATGAGGTAAGCATGTATAAATTCTCATTTTCAGTAGTTACCTGCTGCCTATGTATTTGCCAGTCAGTAGATGAAGAGTGTTATTAAACACATACTCTTACATTTCTGTGTTACATTTCTTCTTGTTGTCTTATATTAAATATCTTAGACAATGCAGATTCTACAGCTGAATGTTTAATCCATCTTTGGCAAGCATGCACCTTTGCTTGTATTCAAGAATCAATATATCCATGTTAGAATTATTATGATCAATAACACCTGCAGAAGAATTTATAGCTGAAAGGCTGAGCAGTTTTCAGAAGACTGTGTCTTCCTTTTTTAAGATTCTTCTTTCTAAAAGTGAAAAAGAGATTGAAACTTTATTTTTTATCTGCTAACACCTATATTTAATAGATTTACTTTGGTTATGCTGTATTCATGCCAGAAGCTCTTACTTTTCTGTCATTAAGTGCCAAATTTCAACTCAGATCTCTTAGTGATAATATATTATTTAATATGGGCATTTGTCCCAAAGGTTTGGAAATTCCAGTGTATGTACAATTCAACAAGCAGAAGTTGCTCTTGTGAAGCTTCAGAGGCTGGTGTAATGCAGCCTGAGCTTTAACATCAAAATGAAGTTTGTATAAAGCAATAAAGCTTTTCTCCTACTTTTTAAAAAAAAAAATTCTTTGGGTTCATAACAGGAAGCTCATTACAAAATGATTACTATTGCTCCCTACCTTCCTCCTGTGCCCTCTACACCACCAAAAAAAGTATACCTTCATCTGAATAGATCTGTAAAGAGAAAAGTAGATCCTTCCTATTTATTTCCATGGAAACTACAATACATACAAATAATACTATTTGATAGAGCAAATTCTCAGCTACACAACACTTGTTTTCAACATAGTGACCACCATTAGCATATGCATTTTCACCAGCTATGAATAAGAGCCTGCAAGTTGCAGTCATAAAAATCCACACAAGCAGAGTGACCCACTACTGCTGTCAGCACTACTGAAACATTCTGTACTCACATCCACTGGTTGGTCTCCATAAACACTCAGCAAATGCTGATGAATGTCAATGGGTGAAACTTTTTTCATGTGGAAGAATTCAATGACACACTTATAACTTACTTCCATGTCAGAAACTATTTTGTCAGACTTCCCCACTGCTGCTATCTGTCACATGGCAACAAAATGTAGTGAAATATTGGTAGGAAGGTTCAACCTCTACTGCCATACCACTACCATCTGCCTCTAATATTGTGGGCCAACATAATAAAATAGAAGGCATTACTTTTGGAGCAGCCTTCCTAATATTATTTAATTATTATTTGTAATCTAACAAAATTAGGACTTTTTTAGGGAAGATGTGTCAATATTCAAAGGTCTCAACTAAAGGCAGGCTGGGATCCAGCTGGAAACATCCACCTGTAAGTAGAAATTCCTCAAAATAGGAAAGACATCAGAGAATTATAGAATTTGGGTAAACATTTAAATTAATAAATGTTGTTTTTAAAACTTGGATTTCTAACACTACTTTCTGTCAGGAATCCCAATCTACTTCCAACCAATGGAAAGACCAGGAAAAAAAAAAAAAAAAAAACACAAATAAACAGAATATTTGTTTGCTTGTTTTCCTAGGCAGGTGTTTTCATTGACTCGCTCAGGTCTTACGTATTTTTTTGCGCACTGATAAATGATCTAAGTCTCACAAACAAAACTTTATTTCATGGTATTGATCTTTCCTTGTCAAGATGAGACAATCAAAATTGACTAAATTTCAGAATTAATATGATTTCTATCCCTAGCTGTCACATACACATAGACTCTTAGAAACTACATTACACACTAATCTGGAAATGTCATTAGGGAAATACGGAATATTCTGCTTTTCTCAGATATTTGTCTTCTGTCATATTTATTAAGTTCTATGAAGCATTCCAAATAATCTTTTAAACATACAGCATATTTTTTTTTCTTTAATTCCCTGTATAAAAGTACTTGAAAACAAATTCCACTTGTTAGGAAGTAGGTGACTCACAATATGCAGAGTATATTTGAATGAACTAGAAGAGACTGTTTTATTATATGACATAGTAAATACTTCTCAACCCACACTGCCAGTCATGCAATTAGGTGTTTTTAAAACATTTTTTCTCTAATAAAGGTAGAACTTCTGTATTACATTAATTGCAAATATGAAATCATATGTGGATTTTACAGTAAGACTGTTATATTAGGTTATAAAAACATCATACAAACTGCATTGAAAACAAGCTTCATTGCACTAGCTTATTTGCAGCATGGATCCATGGCATAATTGAATGAAAATGATTTAAAGTAATAATAATAGTGGGATAGTGTCATAGTAATATGGTAATATTAGATTAAAAATATGTGTAATGCTCATGACAGAGGAACCGTTTCAGGACAGCTTAAGAGTATGCATACTTTCCAAAGAATTGTTCTCAATTGTTCTAACAGTCTGTAATAGTAGCACTAGCTTCGGTAGAGAGTCATCTCATGAGATTGCCTATTCATGTTCTTCACGTGAGAATGCTATCATGGTTTTGTTTCTATCAATGATTACAAAACACAAAACAGACATGCTTGGCCAATTCAGTTACCACGTAAGACATGGCATTACACTAATTCATTCTTTTCTTTCTCAGAAGACTTTAACAACTCACTGAAACTCACCTGAAATAGTCTTCACAAAACTCATCCATCATTACCCATTCATCTCTGTGAGGCAAGCACTCACCCAAAATGATTCTGGAAATTTGTGGCATTTGTGCACATAGGACAAGTATCATGCCTTGACCACAAACAAACATAAAATCAATTATTTTGTTATCACAGATAAATTACTCCAACTGAGGTTGCATCCCTTAAGTTGTCCTTAAACTGTGTATCCCAGAGTATATCTGCTGGGAACCATTTCATCTTCCATTCAGACTGACATACAAATACAACAGCACTTTTCTGTAACAATGAATAAAAGCTATCATTACTGTGAATAAGTTAGAAAATCCAACAAGATCTAACCTACTAATTTTGCAGTGCATCTATACAATATAAAGGCTCCTTAAGTGGCTTTAAATTTGTGTAAATCCTGCTATTAAAAAAAAAAAAAAAAAAAAGCTTCAATAGAGGCATTTAGAAACATTTACTCAGCATGCAGAAGGCAAAGTAGGAGTGGTAGGTGCTTCGGAAGATCTACAGGACTAGATCTAGAAGACCTAGAGGTGTGAGTTCAGCTTACCTATGTGAACAAAGGTTAGCTTGTGTGAAAGTAAGTGAACTGGAAAGCTGAAAAGAAAACCACCAAGCAGAATGAAACAAAATTATCAGTGTCTATTTTTATTTTAATGTATATGTTGACTGTGAGCCACAGAAAAGGGAAATGACTGAGGAAATTTCATGGAGGTTGAGTAAATTAGCTTTGATGAAAAATGGAGAGGTTTTTTTGGCCTTGGAATTTAATCCTGAAAAGTGTGCATTTCACAACCAAGTGGAAATGAAAAGGCTGTGCCTTGGAGATGTGACTATTTCCTGCCATAGATCACAGCTGGTTACTTGTGACAAGAAAATGGACAATTAGTGGGGAGAAGAGTGCTGGAAAGATAGCCAGCAATGTCATGTGACACTGCTGTCATATGACAAACCCTGTTAGATAGCTGGTTTAGAACAGCAAGGTATATCAAACATAAATTACTGTGTTCAAGCAACTTTAGGTCAGAAACTTACTATTGTCAACTAACTGCCACTATGCTGTAGGAACTGGCTGCTTATTGTTTCATACTGTTTGACCTACCACGTATTTATAAGCTATTTAATGAAAGTATATTGATAGATAAAAGGAAAAGGGAAATGATATCTGAAATGTAATATTTTGGAAACAGAATTGGAGTTTATCACTTGCTATATTTTTCCAAAAGCCTGCAAACTATTACAGTAAGATTGAGGAGGATAGGAAATTTCTGTTTTAGAAATGTAAAAGTATCTGCAATATTTCTGATCCTGCTAACATCCAAGCTTTAATATCTAAACCAGACTAGCCCTAACTTCAGGCTAGAAGCACCAAGAGTTATCAGTGCTGATTAAAAAGGCTACCTAAATAATTTACTAGTTTTCTTATCCACTCTCTACTATCCTCATCACTACTATTGTTGCCTGGACATCTCTCTATTATGTTCTGCCACTAGTCCAAAGTCTTTTTGATGTATAACAAAGCAAGTTACCTAAAAAATGCTTGTTACTCTATCACAAATATTCATGTTTTCTCTTTTTTTCATATGCATGTAATTACTTCAGTTCTGAATATAAACATCATAAGCTGAAAATACAACTTTGGCTATAAGAAGCCTGTAATTCTGAGGTTCTCAAGTCCAGGCTTTTGCTATGGATCACACATGCTCTGTAGGGATGTCTGAAGGTGCCTGTTTTCTTATGTAAAGAATAACTCCATACCTTAGGATTTCAGGAGTTTTTACATTCTTGTGGTTCAAAGTATCAGTTCTATATACCAGGAGTACCATCATAATGAATACTGTAAATCATGCTCCTTAATAACTTATACAGTGTAGTAATATAAATTACAGGTAGTCCATTTCTATCCAAGGAAAGAATAAAAGTAGATTTTACTCTTCTCCCATCTTCACTTGAAACAAATTACAGTTTTTTCTCTGAGTCTGCCTCCTCTTCACATCAACAACAGTCAATAATTAGGGAAAATGGTTAGCTTTTTGTCCTTCTATTTATTCTCTTTGTGGCAAGGGCTCCAAGAATGACCAGTGTGACTATTTCTATCATACATTATCTCAGTGCTTTCAAAACAGCAAACGTAAACTACCCTTATGACTAGAAGTTTGTGTATTTCAAGTGATTTTAAACTTGTATTACAATTAGTTTTTTTAAAAAAAAGTTTTTAAAAGGAGGGATATATTTATTTCTATGGAGTCAGGTCTGAACATACATAACTGCAGTCTTCTTGAAAAAGATGATGTTGTGGTTTAACCTAGCATGCCACCCAGCACCACACAGTCTTTGACTCGCTCTCCAACCTTCCCAGTGGGATGGTGAAGAGAATTGGAAAAAAAAAGTAGAACTTATAGGTTGAGATAAATCTATTTAAGACAGAAAAAGGAAACAGAAAAAGAATAACAGTAATGATATAACAAAACAAGTGACATACAGTGCAATTGCTCACCACCCACTGACTAATGCTCAGCCTGCCCTAGGGCAGCAGCTAACCTCAGCCAACTCCACTCAGCCTTATAGTTTCCTTACACTATGCCAAATATGGATCTTTGGCCAATTTGGGTCAGCTATCCTGGTTCAGCTCCTCATGTCCCCTACCCCCTAACCAGCCCATACAAGAAGCTGAAAACCTGAGGTGTTTTTTGCTCTGTGCAGCACTGCTTAGCCACAAGTAAAACATTGGTTTGTTATCAATTTTCTTTTCTCCTCAAATCAAAATAGAGCATCATACCAGGCTCTGTGAAGAAAATCAGTCCTGTCCCACCAGAAGTCAAGACAGACACAGGATGGGTGAAAGTACTGGGTGTCCTTTCTTAACATACATTTGGAATTACTTCGCAAAATAAGTCTGTAAGTAGAGGTTAAAGGTGTATTCTGGATAATTTCCAATAAAACACATAGTATTTAAATCATATAACATTGTTTAGCATGTTTCTTTACTTAAAACCTCTCCAGATGTTTAGAAAGAATAGCATGGAAAAGATAGCAGCACATTTTTGAAAGAATATTTCCAGTATACATCTGGAAGGTTCTGTTTTATGATACATCTTGAGATGAATTGTTAGGAGAAAAAGATGACAATCCATAAATAGAAGCTGGCATGCTGCAACGGAATAATGATTCTTCCATTTGCTATTCTGAACTAAGAAGAAAAAGCCAATTCAGTCTTCTCTGCACTGCATTATGGCACATTGCATCCACTACTTCACGTAAGTTGAATTATAATATAATTAATGTGATGTCAGCTTGCTATTAGTGTCTGATGAATTTTATGTTTTATATTGTTTACTGGTATATTGTTGTTGTCCATAATCTGTATAATAAATACATTTGATAAGTCCTACTGTAGCTATTTCAATTTGTTCCACTTCCTACTTCTAGTGTTAAGCATATTTTATGCATTAATCTACATTATTTGATATCTGTCCTCCCTGATCAGGCTCAGGCAAGAGATGATGTTACCTTGGCAACACATACTATCACAAAATTTGAAAATGCCCTTCTGAAATACTCAGATCTTCCTTCATTTTGTTACATTTGCTCTTAACAAATTATAAATGGAAAGCATTGCTGTGAGGGAAGCCCACATGAACCATAGTCACTGCTAAGATTTGCTGAAAACAAGCCACAGTGGCACTTACTTTGCATAGGTGTGTTTACACAAGCGTTACGTGGCAGTCAATCGTCAAGTTTTTGTTAGGGAACCTTTTGAAATGCAACTTTTCTGTTCAACTGAATGAAAAATTAGGATTTGCAGCAGACACTGCACTTTTTCAGGCAGTACTGGCTCAAAGTGCTGGATGTAGTTCAACACAGAACTGATTTTCTCTTGATCCTCTCTTGGGACAGGGCATTCATTTCACCCATCAAAACTTCAAACACTAACTTATTTTATAAGATTATATCCAAATGTTGGAGGTGAACTAAGATGGGAATATACAAAATTTCTGTCAGTACTACTCTCATTCTTTATAGTCAGTGTGTCTTCCAGAAGGTGCTTTGTGAGAGGAAGGAATTATCTAAATATCTAGATATTAGACATCAAAGAAAAATGAACTAATTTCTAGAGTTGTTTCTCTTTCTTCTCTGTCCTGGAAGAAAGCTTGGTAAGATGCTGCACCATCAGCAGATGCAGCTGTGGCTTTGGGATTGGGCTTTAGTAGCTCTGTCCACTGTGTACATGGTCATCTCAGAACACCATGGTAGCTGACTTCTTCAAAATTCTTTAATGTTATATCCTGGAAAAAAATATTTATTTTTGCCTTCTTCATCTGGTTTGCACAGTTGCTAATTTATTTCAGTATGTAAATTATGTGTAATACCAGTAATTTCAGCATCACTTGTGACTCTTCCTCTCATTTTTAATATACAAATTAGCATACAGATTGCTGTAGTTTCTTTGAGCTTTCAGTAATTTTCTTTATACAATCAAATAGAAAAACACAATACTTTCTGCATAATACTCCTTGTAACTGATCTCTGTGATGAACCCTTACAGTGTTTTCATTGATTTATGCTAGAATGACTCATCACATTACAGATACCACAAAAAAGTGTTGCTCTCCATATATCAAAAGATATAGTTACTGACAGTACATGCAGAACAGCTAATACGAAAAAAATATATCTTCTGTCAAATAGAATGGGTATTACAGATTTTTGAAGTCTTCAATAAAGGGAAGATGTGAAGCTGTTGGAGCGGTCCAAAGGAAGACTATGAAGATGACTCGAGGGCTGGAGTGGAGCTCCTTTGGAGAAAGGCTATCAGAGTTGGGCTTATTTATCTTGGAGAAGAGAAGGCGCTGGGGAGATCACATCATGACCTTCCAGGTCATGTCTATAAGCTTTCCTCAGGAGCTTATAGGCTAGAGGGAGACCAGCTTTTTATATGATCTGATAATGATGGAGAAAGGGGGAAAAATCTTAAAGTGAGAAGATTTAGGCCAAACATAAGGGAGAAATTCCTTACTTGAACTCTTTACTACTTCATTACAGAAAGCTACAGAACTGTTATCAGGCGTGGCCCAAGAATATTCATCATAAACGTGATATGTGAAGCTGATGTACATCAAAGTAAGCTCCAAATACAGCACAACGATGCAGTGCTTGAGTGCCATTACTGTGTCAGTGAGTACTAAAAATAGCACACACTCTGTGCTGCAGGGCACTTGTGATCATACATTAAGGTCTGTTGAAATAAATTATATTTGTCAGATCAGTTTCATAATAAGCAATGTTTGTTATTTAAATGTTATAAATGATAGAACTTAACCTCTCATAAAGTTATGAAGTGAAGAAAATAAAACAACAAAGAAAGAGAAGAATTTAAATACTGGCCACCAGATCCACATCACAGATTAGCTATCCTTCCATATGCTTAGCCCTCTCTAGAGCTATTCTATTAAGTCCAAGTAAGAAATTTACATGTTAAAGGAGGAACTAGATAAGAGAACTTAAGAACTACCTAAGGTTGTTTCTTCTAAATATGTCTGTATAAGGTTTTTTATTTTGAATTTCCTCAAATATCTATGTCATGATTATTAAAAGCTCTAATGAATTTTAGATTTCCTATTACATGCCATTTGTTTACATTGCTCTTCTAAGACTAAAACTGCTGTCCACTAAAACTACCATGTGCTTTTATAACACCAACAATTTAATTTTGCCAAATATGACAACATTCTTCTGTGTTCTGGAAAAAAAATCAACTTCTATTCTATTATTAATTTTTTTAACAAGACACTCTTCACAACCCCTAAATTTCTGGACATTTGAACTCCCCCTAGCATAGTCTAGAAGCAAAAAAATATGTCATGCTTTGTGTTCATATGAGTGAAATGAACTGATGCAGAATTGTAACAGTGGTAATATATAATATACAGTGGTATGAAACAGTTGCACAAAGTTAAAGTTCTGGAATTGTGGGGGACACAGCTTACTTAATCTGAAGGTCAGTGCTCTGAAAACAAAAGAAACAAACAAACAAAAAGAACAAAAATATGTGGGTCAAAATCCTTTAAATATTCTTTCTCTCTTTCACTGCTAAAGTGAAGCATTGTAGTAAGAAAATTTATGTCAGCCAACCATCTTAAAGGCATTAAACGTAACAGTAATTCCCCTTTCTGATGGTAAACAGGCCAAAGTATTCTGAACTTATTTCATAGTTTGAATTTTAAATCCTGGTTTATGGTATAACCCCTGAAGTTAAATAAGTCAAGCCTACTAAGTAGAAACTAGAAAAGCAAAGGCATGATTTTTGTTCTGTCCTTCAAGCTGAATCTCCCAGTTCAGTTGCACTGTTAGTGAGACCAGAGGAGGAGAAGTTTCAACATTTTTCTCCAATTTGCAACACATATTCTTGGGCCTGTGTCCCATTTACAGTGGAAAGTAAATATCTGGCCACAGAAGCTGAAGAATCACTAAGGTATAATTTTCCTTTATATTCTCCTATATCCTTTCAGAAATTCTTTTTTTTTTTTTTTTTTTTACAGAAGCAGCACAATAGGCTCAGGCTCCAGACGTACCTTGGAATTTACAGCAGTTTGTGGAAGGATTCTTTAATTAGATCACAAGTTATTTGAATTTTTGTGATTTTACGCAACAAGTAATACACATAATAAAACTTAGTACGAGTGTTTTTAGAAAGCTGTTCTCACGGGACTTTGGTATTACACCTCTTGAGTGTTACCTTTCTTCAAAATTCACTCATAAGATAATTGCTTCTTCTCCAGGAGTGTCATGAGTACCTTGCATCCAACAACTGCATAAAAGTTCCGCAGTACCAGTCATTTTGCTCTTAACCTCGATTCAAGGGACAGAAGTTCACTTTACCTCTGCTTCAGCTAAAAGTCAAAGCTTCTATCAGGAAGTTCTGTTCACTGTTCTTTTTGCTGAGTCCAATACACTGACAACCAATTTTCTTTTTTGCTTCAACCCAGATTTCATAGTTATACACTGATGTGAGCTATACTAATTCTCCCTTTTCCTGACCACAGCTGTCCAATTAGTATAACATAGAAAGAAATGCCTTATAAGAATCTAAGTAGGTAAATAAATTTATCTCCTAAGCTGAGCTACACAAGGGACTGAGAGGAAAAGGAGAAAAGACATCTGTGCATGTGAAAGAGAAAAAAAAACGAAAGAGGTAAAGAAAAGAGAAACAGAAATCCTGCTCTCCCTCATCCTCCATCAAGATGTTCTCAGCACTGCTTTGATACAAGCCTTTAGCCACTTGACCTATTCCTCACAGCTGTGATGAAATAACTAAATTCCCTTCCTTAGACCACCATTTTTTTTTCTGTTTAAACAGCATTTAGAGGGACAGGCAGCATGGCTTTTCCTAGCTTCCCTTTTTGGTGTGTGTGTATTTCATCTGACAGTTATAGTCTCTTTAACCATGTCTGCAAGCAAAATACATCACTTTACAGTTGCAGAGGATTTCATGTCATTGTAATGATGCATGGCATCCTGTTAAGTCCTTCACATTAAACATGTAACTGAAGGCAATCTGAGTTGAATTCCTGGGGTGACAACAAAGATAGAAGTACTGAAGTTTACTGAAAGCAATGAATCAAAATGTCTACAAGCTGGCTGAGTAGAAGAAGAGACATGAATAAAACCAGTGTGCCAGACCTGGTACTTCTCAAGCTCTATAGACATTCACATTATTTTAAAATGGTTCACTGTCATTTCTATTCAGATGTAATAGTAATTTGGACAATCTTGTCCACTGAACTTCATCTGTTAAAAAGAAATACTAGAAATTATTTACCACTTCCTTAATTGGAAACATTCTTATCCAGTAGCAATCTTAGCTAACTTCACAGTTCTTAGACTTATCTCTTAGAATTCCTTTAGAATAAGGGAAGAAAATCTTAAAGGAATGACTAGTCACCTCATTTGACTCTTCAGATACCTACCTTAGTATGGGACTAATTGTTCTATAGATTTACTTGTTTCTGTCATTTATCATTAAAAAATCTAAGAGTGTCCTGCACCAGCATAGCCATCAGTATTTGTCCAGACACATAGTCTCATTTATAGAATTAATCAATAGTTCCATTAAGAACAAGTGGTTAATCAGATGCCAGCACAAAGCTTAGCAAATCCTTCATCAAAATTCCACAGCCTGAAACACCTCATGTAGATTACACAGTGAGTACTTCAAAAGAAAAAGCATTTTTACAGAAGTAGGATTGACTATTGTTTTAAATGAAAGATGTAGGAGAACCCTAACAATTACCAAAAAAAAAAAAAAGACAATTTAGTGATAAGGGATTTCTGAGATTTCTGAGAAAGAAATCTCCCACCCAAGGAGAGGGAAGGTAAAGATGAAAAAAAAAAAAGTCTCACAATTAATCTTCTCCCTCTCTCTCTCCTCCTCCTCTCCTCTTTCCACCTCTAAGTGTTCAGGCACAGACATTTATATTTAGCCACTAAGAACTTCTGCAGAACATGAAAGAACTTCAGATGTTTATAAACCTGTGAAATGCTTCATGGTTCAGCATGATTCTACTTTTTTTGAGAAAATAAAGCTTGTAGTCCTGCATATGTTTATAATTTCATGAGTATATTTCATATTTCTTAGGTGTTCTATATGTGAAAATTATGGGAAAAATAAGTAGGTTGTACCACCATGATGTTTCTGTAGTGTTAATTGTTATATATGTGTGAGAGCAGGAAATTTTAGGAGGCTGAAGTATTTTCTTAAGGAACGTGTTTTTGATTAAGTCATACTCCAAGGCAAAAGCCTTTATGGAGTTCCAACAGAACTTCCTTGGAGGTGTTACAAGAAATAAATATTCCTTTCTGATCTTCATTTGCTCTGGGAGACAGTATTTTGATGATGATGCATAACCGCCAGCAACTTATTAGACACCCTGCCTCCAGTTTCTAGTCTGTGTACCTATAACTACACAATTACAGTCCTTATATCTTTATATGAGTAGGTAGGGTTGAGAAAATACACAATGGTTATGCGTAAACAGAATACAAACGTAGTGTCAATGAATAGAGTACATTGACTGTTTCACTCTTGAGACACGGGATACACATTATACTGCCTCAGAATAAAATGAAAACCAATTTGATTTTCTAAGAGAGATGAAGTGAACATCAGAGCAAGTTAAACAGTACATGCTGTGAGTCTGTGCAGAGGAAAAATAGTGTTGAAAACCTTAGTCAGAGGTTAATTGATAATCGGTTGAATTATTCATTTGTTATTAATGATTACTAATGAGCAGCATTAGAATAATCAATGTTCCAGATCAGTGCTTTGCCAGATGTCACGTTAATTGCAAGTGAAGATAGCAGTGGCTTAGCAAAATGCGAAAACAATTAGTGTGATTGACTCCAAGCTACCTCATGCCTCTCTGGAGCATTGTTCTAGCAGTACCGCAGAACAGTGTAAAATTCTCTGAGTCTGCAGAGTGGGAAAAAAGAATTCCTAATATCCTTTGATATAACTGTGCTTTGTCTCATAAAAGGTAAAATTACAATAAATCTTACATAAGCAAATATGTTTGCTTTTAGAGCTTGCAATCACAGGCTAATAACTAAGGAACATCAGATAGCATCAATAACTAATTGAAATTAAAATCTACTCTTTCCCTGGTGTAAAATCTGTTGAGTTTTAATATACTCAGTAAAATTGTGTTTTTAAATTATACTTCATGACCTGAAACAACAATAAACCACTAACTGCCATGCTGATATTCAAAATAAGTAGATTCGTAACCTACAGGCATAGCAAAATGTTTAGTTCAATTTTATTCTATACAGGGATGAAATTTGATTCTGTGGCTGTAACAGGAGTTTTCATCTGCCTTAGACTGACAAAGCAACAGGACTGAATGAAAGGTTATCTGGAAGAAGATATGCACAGCCAACACAAAATCTCCCCACTGTATAACATAGACAATCCTATCTCTCCCCACCCAGTTCTATCCTCAGCTGCAAGCAGAAAGTCAGCACATCTATTTCCAGGTGGCTACCCTCTGAGTTTATGATTTTTTCTATCGTTCAGTGGCTCAGAGGAGTGAGCTTCAGGACCAATAAGTCCAGAGCAGTAGTGCCATTCATCATCCATCAAAGAAAGAATCGGGATAGGTTATACACATTGAAACAGGGCACCAAAAAGCTGAACACACACTGAGTTTACATGTACAGTACGTGGATGAGTTGTGTAGCAGTTTTGTAATCAGTGGTACCATACTAACTGGTGTAATCATATTATAATTGGGGATGATTGGGGTGTATATCACAGAATTGTAAGGGTTGGAAGGGACCTCTAAAGACCATTGAGTCCAACCCCCCTGCACAGCAGCCTCCCTAGAATAGTTTGCACAGTTAGGCATCCAGGCAGGTCTTTAACATCTTCAGAGAGGACTCCTATTTAATTAACTCTGGCACTGAAAGAAGGATATTCTTTTGATTCTCATTGGAAAAAATTATAAAAAGTATGCCATCCTTTATGATCAATGCATTCAGTTCTCTCTGTGAATCTTGTCTGAGTATTAGTGTTCGACAATGAAAAGTGATATTGTTGCCTTTGCATATGACCAGACCAAAAGAAAATTTCCTCAGGGAAGGTTGGCTTGTGCCTGTAGTGTGCTGCCTGGACCTCTAACACACTCTCACCCATGTGAGGGCTCACATAATGTGCTCTACACTCCATTTGGAACAAATCATAGAGTAATGGATTGGAAGGGACCTGAAAGCCATCCAGTTCCAACCCATCTATCTATCCAACTATCAGATGACATAAAAAGTTGGTATCCTGTTCACAGACTCCTCCAGATACTGGAAGGCCATGATGAGATTACCCTGGATCCTGGTCTGGATGCAATGCTCCATATGGGGCCTCACAAGGGCAGAATGGAGGAGGACTATAACCTCCTTTTCTCACATCTGCCCCATGAGGCTGTTTCTGACTTGTTCTGCTTTTATAATGGGAGAGATTTTGATCCTAAAGGTTCAGGAATGTGAGGGGTTTGGAAAGCCTGACTGATAATGAAGTTCAAGGCAAAGAACTCATTAAGTACTTCAGTCTTCTTTATGTCTGAGGAGGCTAAATCTCACTTTTCATTTATCAAAGGGGGTAACACTCTCATTTGTCTGTTCAATGTACCTATAATACTCTTTCTTGTTATTTTTCACATCTCTCATCAACTTCAGTACTATGTGTACCCTGAAGATTCTCCTACAAGCTTCTGTGACATACTGGGTACCTGCTGATCAAAAGTGAAGTTAGAGTTCAAAATTTAAGTTAGAATGCTTTATTTAGCTAGGGGCATTTAGGGTTTGTTTGTGCCTTAACCACATATCAAATTCTGCTGCGTTGCTTTCTGCAGAGGAACAAGTGAAATGCATCAGTGACCTCAAATAAAGATTATGGAAGGCTCTGTCTCCATGATATTTCTGAGTTCTGTAATCATGACACACAGTCATAAGTCTGGGGCTTTACTGCAGACTGTCCCAGTAAGACAGAGAGGGGCAGGAGTTCACAAGAGTTTCACTGTGAGCTGAAAAATAGTGTTGGTCTGAGGACAGTTTTTGTTTGTTTATGATTTGTTTTGTTTTTCCTTATACATACATTATGATATATATATATAATTGGGGTTTTATTGTGCTTGTTTTTGAGTGGGTTTTTTGTTGTTGTTTGGTTAAGGTTTGTTCTGCAGTAACTAGGGATTGCTTTTTGTAATCAGTCAGGATTTCTGCACTGTGGAATACACACATCCTGTGATTTAAAAATAAGAAAATGAAATTGCTGAGTGGAGTCTTGAAGTAATAGAGAAGCTGTTCTGCAAGCAATAGCAGAGATCCCTTCAGGCATTATACAGCACCCTAGAGAGCAAAGAAGCACTCAATCCATGAAACAAAATAAAGCAGGTTTACTTTTTGACTCTTAATTCAGATTTTCTTCCACTATCTGTCTTCTACAAGAATTTCCTGTACTGCTTTGTTTAGGCAAAGGGTTGATATTTTCTCTCCCAAGGATGTTAGGTACATTTTATTTCTTGTTCGTGGCTTGTTGTTTTTTTATTCCTTGAAATTTAGTAGTACTGTCTGTTTGATCCCTTTGCAATGCACTGACTTTTACCAGAAAACAAGCATGCCCCAGGAGAACAATGACCAGCACTTTGGTGGATTTGATTTTGTCACATAATTATCAAAGTTTTTCTTGTCTGTGTTAAAAGTGTAAGAACATATCTCCAAAGACTGATAAACATGGCAGCTTAGAGCAAAGCAAAAAAATAAGATTTCTGGGATCTGTACATATGTAGAAGAATGACCTCTTTGGACTGGACTTCAGCTTAAACCACTGTTCATTTCCTGCCAGCAGACAGTGGTTAAAGTCTCATAAATCAGCAAGTAGCAGATATTAGTTCAAAAAATTAAAATTAAAAATATTTCAGCTGTCCTGGATAGATGGGCTATATCTTTGACTTACCCACTTGTTAAAGACCTCCAAGAAAGGGAGATGTACAGAGTCATTGGGTGCTTCTGTTGTTTGTTGTTTGTTTTTTTTTTTTTCCTATTAACAGATTTAAATTTCCTTTGATGCTCACTGAGAGGGTTTTTAATCATCTTTTTTTTTTTTCCCACTGTACATGGAGAAATAACTGACAATTTGTCTTTAAAATTCGTAAATATCTTCAAAATTTCCCTTTGATGAAGATCTCGTGCATCCAAAATCTTGTCTTTTCCAGCAGCTGGTCTGAGAGAAGGTATCTTCAGAGAATAAATAGAGAAATGATAAATATTCTTACACCAATTTGGGAAGTTACCAAACTCCTTCAAAGCTAGATTTGTCAAATCTTTTTAATGTAGGAGTACCTATTTTAAACAACGATTAATATTTTTCCAGAAATAGCCCGATTTAGGGAGGAATTTGACAACTTCATGTATTATGAATACGTTGGATGTCACCATCAGTGGACCACTCAGTCTGTTAATGAATCATTCGAGTCTCAGCAAAAAATGTATGCCAACTTAAAACAGGGAAGGAGAATACAATTTGCACAGAACAGTTTTCCCTTAATTTTCCATGTGATTTTGCCATCAACAAAGTAACTGATATAAGAGGCTACTGTCAGCTGAGGAAATTAATACAAATGATGGTAAATAATTTTTTTTATAATCTACCAAGCTGTTGTCCATAATATTAGTAGTTCTATTCAATTTTCTCTGCCTTTGTATTACAGGAGGCTGCAGGCACAGAGCACAGAAATCAGCACTGCCGTGCTTATTCTCAAAAATGCAGGGGTAGATATTGCATCCCTGTCTTGCAGAGGCACTAAAGGAAACTGATAAATAGCCACACCTGGGTATAGTCTGTCATTCAGATCAGTGTAGCTATGCACATACTGCCTCTGGGACCAGAAGCAATGTGAGCCAGGTCCCTCCCTTGCCTTCTCTCATCTCCTTCACTCCGCATGCTGGAGCTCATTGAAGGCTGGGACCAGGCTGAGATCCAGTACAAAGACACAGAAGACAGCCAGGGATTTCAAGTTGCAATACCAGCCTAAGCCTATAGCTAATATGAAAACGGCTGCAGCAAACAAAGCCTGGAAGTCAGTCTGCATTCATCCAGTGTTAGTGCAAAATGATTCATCTGTTCTTTCATCTTTTTTTGTAAGAAACACGTAAGACTGATGTATAGTTCACAGCCTAAGAACTGAAGATAAAATGAACTACCTATTGTTCTGGGATCCTTTGATTGGTTTCACATGCATTTAGTCCCAAGCGGTGCATGAGATACACTCTAGACTCATTTTAAATTGTAGTGAATGTTGAGTAATGCCATATGTGGTGAAATGTCAAGGCACAGCAGGTAAGAGGGTCAGTCTGCATTGAGCCCTATTGACTCTACCAGTTTCTGCTCCAGGCCAACATTCCACAACTGTATTCTATTTTTCATTTTAATACAAAGAAAATACATGACAATAGAGAAAGAAAACAGCTATATTCTTTTCTCCTGAGCCTAATTATAACAGCAGGTGATACAATATTAGGGGCTCAGCATTAATTTGTTAAGTGAAAACTACCTGCCTACACAGCTGTTTTATTTATGAGAGGTGACAGGGTGAGAAAGAAATCCTGGTGTAAGAATAGCAAGGACATTCGTGAGCAATAACTGAAAACATAACTGCATATGTGGTTTTATTATGTGTAAATAGGAAACTGATGCTTGGTTTGATATTATTTCTCTATGCAACTTATTTTTATTTACAATAGTGAATGTATTTTTTTCCAGACATTCAGAGCCGCTTGATTTATGCTGCATCTCAGTCCCAGCATTATGTTCTGTACAGCACCAGCTGAGTCCTGAGATGAGTCAGCTGTCAAATTCCATATTAATACACTATTACCTCGTAATGAATCAACAGATTTCAAAGTAATTAAGACCTTCATTGTTTAGTTTAATACAAACTATTATTTCAGCACATAATAAAACATACTTGAAAGTGAGACTTCTCAGGTCCCATTATAACTGCATTTAGTTTCTTTCAGTCACCAGCAAGGTGAGTCAGTCTAATGAGACTTAAAACAATACTTTCTTTGTCACGGAAGAGCTTGCAAGATCTACTGTTCTTATGATCATTCACTATTTACCTGTGCACCCATCCTGCAAATCTGCAGGCTAACAGCTGAGCACGCTGCAGGGAAGGAGTCAGGATGTGAACTGGTACAGAAGAAAAATCTGTCCCAGAAGGAGCTCTTGTTCTCTGTACAGACAATTGCAAGTACTTTGTTTAGGAGTGTGTTAACATTTTAATGTTGAATAATGACAGGGACCAGGCCTGGTCAGCAGATGCACTAGGAATTGTGGAGAGTCACTGCATCTCTCTACTTCCAATGAAGATGCTTGCACTAGACTGCATAATTCATATGACGCTTATCACATTATTCTCTCAGGATAACAGCATGTACAGAATGACACCTTGCATGGTTAAGATGCTTTGTGATGAGGAATAGTACTATTAATTTTTAATCTACTGTTTTCAGTGTATTTACTTCTTTAGAAGACAAGGTCAAAGCTCAGTATCCCATTCTGTGACAGAGAATGATGGATTTGGTGCTAATCCTTAGCTATTAGGAAGAAATTATTCCACTGTCTCATACCAAGGTGTTAGAAGGTGTAAAATTCAAGCTAGAGTGTTTGTACTGGAGCCTCAAGGACCCATTTGGGTATCTTCAGATTTGCCTGTATATGCTACCTACATAAGCCCTCACAGACTTTCACCTGAGTTCAATATTCCTCATGCAGACAGCTTTGATGTGCTCTCCATCACCACCTCTAAGATCTGCTGCTGCAGTCTGTAATTACTAGAAGTTCCTGCACATCTAAGTACTCCTTCTTTGGTAGGGCACATCTCTGCAGTACGTTAAATGAGTCACCAGCCAGCCAGAATAAGTTTGAATATATTTTGTCTGCATACTTATCAGTTCTCAAATTCAAGGTAGGTGAATAGCTTACCTACTGCAACAGCATAGGCAAGATGAAAAAGAAAATGTATATTTGCAGGCTCCCACACTCTGCAGAAATACATCAATACTGGAGAAAGCCATTGGTTCTTCTTCACCTGCAACATGCTTACTACACAACTGAGACTCACAAATACCAGTTCAGTACAGTACAGAGTTCTTGTGTATAGGTGTATACCAACTTTTGGGAACATAGGAGAGCTACAGACTCAAAGAATTTGCAAAATATTCAGACTGGTTCTGATTTTTTGAAATCTCTAATGTCAGTGTATGGGATCTCTCAGAAAGCATGAAGATAGAGAGCCAGGAGACTTTGGCCTTCCTGGTATATTTGCTGTGACACAATCAATAAAGAATGTTGTTTCACCTCATGCCTAGGAAGACATCTGTGATGTCCTACATTAATCGCTCTTCACTGATGAGAACTAAAGCAAAAAGAACTGTGTTATCTCTGATTCTCATGGTTCACAAAAAGCAAATGTTTTGCCTTGCCAGACCCCTAGCATGGTTTGCTGTTTGCAGATAGATTAATGAAGCCCTGTTTGCCCGCTGTCATGACTCTGGAGTTGGTAACACATCATGCAGGTCTGAAGGGCATCACTGTAGCCCACTCTGACCACTGTCCACATCTTTATTTTACATACTATAGAGTGATTTAGCCAAGTATTGTCATAAAACACCTGATGATAAATTTTACTTGTCTAAACTGTGATGGATTAAGCAATAGATTATATCACAGGATAACACGAGTGTGATAAAAGCTGTGTGCGGTACACAGAAGAAGCAGGTAGAACCTATTCTCCATCAAAAATTTTATTATAGTCAAAGGAATCTAGAAAACTGATACTCGCAGAGCAAATTTTAAGTCTACAGTAAAACATTTTTAACATATGAAATCTCATTTTATAGTCACCAGCTAAGGCTTTTGCCTTCATGATTGGAATTAATGGAATGGAATTACTGAAGATCTCACCATTTCCTCTTCTAAACACATGAACAGTCCCCTAATTCTTCTGGGTAATTCTTCTTAATCGTTTATTTTAGAAAACCTGCAGTAATACAGAAGTCACTCTCATTCACTGACACTACCCACCTCTAGAGATTGCAAAACTGTGGCATAGATCAAAAGTCTTGTATTCTATGAGTTAAAAAGAAACTGAAGCACAGGCCTTGACATGAAATATTGCTATTTATTTAAATTAATAAAGTTATAAATGAAAGTGTAATTATGTAAGAAGCCTTCTAAGATCTCTGCTTTTTGAAGAATAACAAAGAGACTGCAACATGTGAAAAAGGCACTAGGGAGTTGTGCAATCGAGGATTTTTGATTTATCATCTCTATATGTGATCCTACATCATTTTTCTTAATTTACAGCCAGTAGTATACGTTGAATTCCAGTTCTTTTATAATGAATGTGACATTTCCTGTTAATATTACGTTTCTGCAAAAGCAAGCAAGAACATGAAATTTTAGTCAGTGTTAAATTACAAATTAAGTACCATTACATCTTCAATTAGAAGTGTCGTAATAGTGAAAAACCTAAAAATTAAGATTCATTGTTCATACAGTCATAGAATCATTAAGGTTGGAAAAGACCACTAAGATCATCTAGTCCAAACATCAAGCCATCAAGTTCCTGGCTGAATTTCCTAAGAATCACAGATCTGTAAGAAAAATAAAATGAATTTATATGAGCCACTAATCATCAAAGGTAAAAAAGTGGATATCACTTCTTGAATGATGCTTTTGATTGTTTATTAGAATATGTAGCTTATAAGTTCCAAAGCTTCCAAACTTCAAAACCAGATTAGTGCTACCCGCTTAATGATAGATGATAGATTTTAAGTTAAATGCTTTCCACGGAAATTATTAGGAATTAACTTTCCCAGAACAGTTAAGCAAAACATGAATATCTCTACACCTAATTATTTTGTTTTACCACTACAAAACCAAACTAATCTTCGTCAAATAATCTGCAGCATTGATTATGCTAATTCATCTATTCACTGGAATTATAACTCCTTATCAATTAAAAAATTGGCCATTACTGTTGTAGTTCAGAACAAGCCTAAGCAAAATTTTGGTGCAGTTTCACATTTTCCTGTGTGCTTCTGTTTTTAAGGTAATATATTATTAATCAGTTAGGCTTTAGAACACTAAATACAACATTTTTGTTTTACAGTTTACATTTTCTCATTCTTTGGATAGGTGAAGCCATCATTTATAATAAGAAGAATTAGTTAAGATCTTTCTCCACTCATTATTCTGTACTTTCAAGACCATGCTGACAAGTGGTATTCAAAAAAAAAAAAAAAAGAAGAAGAAGAAAAAGAAACAGGAAACTGAAAAATCTACAGTGTAAGTAAACAAAATACAAATTTTCTGCAACCTTGCAAAGATGCTTTCTTTCTCCAAACCAATATCCTTCACAGGCATTAAAACTGTTTTCTTTTCCAAAGCTGATTTAATCTGAACCTTTGACTTTCCATTACTCCTTTCATATATGCCCTTCTCCTTCCTTATATTGTTCTCATTTCTTTTCATAACATTTAACTCTGACACTAAAGTCATACTTGCTCCACAGAGAGGATGGCCATTTCTTCTGTTCATCTTTTTTTTTTTTTTTGCTGACCTTTCCCCAAAGGAGTCTAGTTACAAATGCAAGAGAAAATTGTTGTTATTAATGACCATAAAATTTTAAACACTTGAAATTTTAACCTGGTTCCCCTAATAATTCAATTGTATTTTAACACTTTCTTAAAAGTTCAGTGTTTCCTCGAATGAGTAATTAAATAAATGTATCAAAAGATAATAACGACTCAGATTAAAATGTGTCCCATAATTTTGTTATTTAAATTATTATTTTACACTTCTTTCTAAAAATCTCCTACATCACGAATTCACATACTCCAAATCAAAGAGCCACCTGCAGTAAGATACCTGTTTTCAGCCTATGACTACTCTACTCCTGCCTTTAGTTTACTCTGTTCTTCCTAAATCTGAGATTCATCTGACTTTTCACTGAACATTATCTACTTGCATTTTTAGGAAATACTTTGTTTAGGAAAAAAAAATTGTTTTCAGTTAAACCTATGGGTGTAGAATACAAACTAGGCAGTTTATTTGTCTCTAGTACTATGCAAGCATAAATGCCACAGACTCTTCCAATTTGCATATTGCTTCTATTCTATTTTACGCTTCCATTTTGTAACACTATACTTAGGCAACCAGAACAGTCTGCAGTTTCCATGATGCCAAAGGCACATTTCAGAGCTGTTCTTGTTGCTTGTTTTATTCGACCTTTCATTGATCAGAAAAGTGAAGGATTTTGTGGAATGAAGGAGAAACTGCAAACCAGAATGAAAGCACTTATAAAGAATTGGATTTTCTTTTGTATTGTCCTATTTAATTGCGTTTCCACGGATAGCAAAGGAAAAATCCAATTTTAGCAGACTTAACTTTGGCGTCTGCATCATTGCAGACCTTTAGAAAGCTCTGTGAAAACTGCACAAGTAACAACAGAACTACTGATAAAATCTATATGCTCATCATCAAGAGCATAGCATTTTAATCCTAAACCAACTCCCTTCCTGACAGCATTTCCAAGCTCTCATTGATGAAAATCACAGAAGAAACATGATTCAGATGTTACAGGACAAAATATATTTATAGTAGAGCTTATGTTGAAGGTTATGACATGATTGCTTTTTAGATGTGCTTTTTCTCTGGTCTCTATTGTGCTAGACTATATATACATTCAGGTTTTGACAGGTGTAAAGATGTATATGCCAAATAAAAGAAAAAAAAAAATACGAGTAATATTCAGTACTAGCAGGAAAAAGCAGAAAAGTAACATGACAAGATGCCAAGTCTTGAGTTTTCACTGAGAAGCTAGGGGATAAAAGTAAAAAAAATAATAATAATACCACTGAAAAAAAAACACAGCACTGAAGTAATGTGCATGCATTTCTTTTTTTGTTTGCTACATATAAATAACTGAAAAGTAGAACAGAGATTTCACATTAGTGAACATCTCCCATTCAGATGGACCAAAGAGACTCCCCAGCATTCTTCAAAAATACAGATTTAAGAATAGTAAATGAAAATAAAAGCCAAAAGAAATTCAAATGTGTCAAAATTTTGTTGCCTCTCTAAGGTCTATCATTCCATTACTTTTCTGTTACACAGGTACACTGTCTATTTCCCTAACCACTGAAACTCTGTTCCTATCCTTCCTCTTGTTCATATCAACTTCTGATTATATATATATATATAAATTCAAAGCAGAAAGCCTCCCTAAAAACAGGCTACTCTTCTCCATCCTGTCTTATCCACTGTAGAGAAATAAAATAAGAAATAAAAGCCTTAATTTTTTCTGATTCTTCCTATTAATGCTATATTTGCTAGCTGGACATGAAACTGCTTATTTTTCCAAAACATTAGCTATAATATTAAATATCATATATATATATGTGATATTAAATATATATATATATATATAAAATATTTATTTGTTTGTTTGTTTGTTTGTTTATTTTCCAAAAATATAAAATACATGTTGTAACATATTTAAGGAAGCGGGTTTCTTTCACCGAATCATGGAATACCCCAATATGGAAAGGACCTACAAGGATCATTAAGTCCAGCTCCCACTTCTACATAAGACCACCCAAAATCCAAATTCTGTGTCTGAGAGCGTTGTCCAAAAGCTTTTCGAACTCCATCAGACGTGATGTCCTGACAGCTGCCGTGTGCACCCCGTTCCATGCCCAGCGCCCTGTGGTGCAGCCCATTTCCCTGACCGCCACCCGCCCTCCCCTCACACAGCTCCATGCCGTTCCCTCAGCCCTGTCGCTGTCACACAGAGCAGAGCTCAGCGCTGCCCCTCCGCTCCCTGTGAGGAGCTGCAGCCGCCATCAGGCCTCCCCTCAGCTCCTCTGCTCTGCGCTGAGCAAACACGGGGACCTCAGCTACTCACAAATCTCACCATCTACATCCTTCAGCATCTTTGTTGCTGTAGCAGTTCAGCTCTTATGGCAGTTATATGAGTACACATATAATGCAGAGAATGCCTCCAGTAAAGGTTATTGAAGCAAACTTCCTATGTAACAGCATGTAATAACATAGCTGTGCCAATGCAAACAGATTTGGACCAAGTATAAATTGAAAGACCAAAGCATTTTACTGTATTTTCTATAATAGAAGAAATAACTTATGTATGTCCAATATCAGAGTTATCTGTACATCAGTTCACAAAGAGGTACATATTAACCACAGGGTTACCAGGGCATGTAGGAACTAAATGAGCTAACTCTTCCTGTGCAAATGCTACTATTTAAAACTGGATATGAACACACTGATGAAGGCTGAAATCATACCTCTTTTCTTCAGATTCCAGTAGTAAAAAATGTTGTTAATATTTAATCCACTTTCAGGTTTGCAAAAGAAATTCTGCCATAAATCACAAATATGAGGAAAATGGAGATAAGAGTGATAACTCAGCCTTAGCCCTTCCTGCTATGAAAATCTGCTATCTCAGCTAGATTCATATTTTTTGTGTTCTTGGTGCCAGACTAGATATAGCATATCATCAGAAGAACTCATATGGTGGCAGTTCACAATCCCCAGTGTGCCCCTCATAGATACTAGAAATATTATAAAAGAAATGTTGCACAAACACTGTCTTTTTTGTTTCACTACATAACTTTCTGTACAACTGAATATATTACAGAGGAAGAATATGCGAAAGAAAGATTCAGAACCCATGTGGCCAGCAGCAAATTTTATAGCAATATTTTTCCTGTGTTTCAAAGGAGTTGGAGGTTACAGGAAATCAATACTTCTCTTACTTCTCTTGAGAATCAGAATTTATGAAGAAGATCTTGGTATCGTAATTTAGTTCATTATTTCTATTTTTGGCAAAGTAAAAGAAATGTGCATTGAGGCATGCACAGTAGTTTAGATCAGAAGCATTGTTAGAGCAGAGCACAGCCCCGTTTATCGCTACTGCACACCTTAAAAAATTCTTCCACAATTGGCAACAAGAGTCTAGAACATCCGTGCTTTCAAAGACAGTTATTATTTAAGGATACTTTCGCTGTTAGTATTATAAAGTACTTCAAAATAAGTTTTCCACTTGTTTTCCATATGTTTAGGGTTCATAGAGATTGAGTCAAGGCCTGAAGAAATTCCTCTCCCAGAACATTCTAAGCTGCATGTCATTCACCAATGAAGTTTGAGTAGAAATAGCTGAGAAGAAAAGGAAATGACTGATCAAAGCAAAACACTGTAGAACCAAGAATAATTTCACAAAGCTTCACACTGAAACGACAAATAAATAAATAAATGAATGAATGAATGAATGAATGAATGAATGAATGAATGAATGAATGAATGAATAAGTGTTTCCTCTCTGAATGACATAACACTGGAAAGTAAATTCACAGGACTTCCATGTTCCCAATCTATAGGAGAAATACTCACCTGAGAGGCACAATACTAGTGATGTTCCCTCTTGTTTTCTTGTTTCCTAAGGTGCCCGTCTCTTGTAATTCCTAAGAAATATTTTTGTAATGTAAAGACAATATGTCATCCTGAGTTCTTCTAATTGAAGTTTGGAATTTCTATTCCCCTGGAATAGAAATTTTTTTAGAAATGTGCTATATTTCAAGGTAAGTGTCCTTTTTCAAGTCTCAGAAATATGATTGTAGCCTAGAAATCTCTGGCTGTATATCTGTTCTTCTAAACTGTCCATCTCACTTGTCAGTTTGGCTTCTGCATGCCTTGAAATATGATTTCTTTTTCCTTTAACAGTAACTATGAAACTTCCTGGATTAGCAGCTTGGGAAAGGGAACACAGCACTTTCTGCATAAATCTTTTGGATCTCAAACAATCTCAAACTTTTCCTGTCATTGCATCTGCTACAAACTTTGAGATAAATGATTTTTTTTTTTGACTGCTGAGAAGTCTAAAGTTAATGCTTATTGTGATAATTATTTTTCCAGAAGTACGCATGGAAATGAGCAAAGGTTAACTTATGAAGTCAGTTAAAGACAGTGATGATCTGGAGATTTTGCATCCTGCAATTATTTTAACAATGCTTTGTCATCCACTTTGTATCACCAGATAAATATAATTCTAGTTTTGCATTTATTAATAAACCTGCATTGTAATTTTCCTTATATTTCTAACGCTAAATTTCTGAATCTGATTTTACTTGTCTCATCTTGGCGAACACAGCTGAGGTATGACAGGTCAGATGCTTGAAGTGACCATCACCTTTCATTTGAAATTAGCAAACCAAAGATTTTGAAAATAGATTGCATTAGAACACGGTGAAAGCAAGTAGCTTCCAAAACTGACACACTGACTGTATGACTGTAACAGCTTATTCTTGTGTTTATCTGATTTCCCCTGTTTGCAGTTCAGAGCTTCTGCTCTCCCGGCTCAACGTAAATAACTTTTTCCTCCTGGAAAATTGCAAATTGGGACACAGTTTACCTTCCTGCATGCAAATCGTTAAGGACAAACGGTCATTAAAGCATTAATAGAAGGTAAAACAGAAGGCAAGACAAGACCCTCCCAAGATGGGAGGCAAATCATGATTCCATGTATACTTGACAGCTCTGCCAGTTTTCCAAAGTAGCTTTGATTTAGAGCTCACTGGGAGCTTGCAGCATTTGGTCATGCTCAAAGTAGTAAGCTCTGCCTATCAGGTGATCATATTACCATGGGCATAATTCCATTTCAAAATAAAATCTGGTAGATTTCAGACAGGACTTATCTCATTACATTTTCATTCAGAGTACAAAATGGCTCCCTGTATCTGCTTGTCTATTTTCAGTTATTTGTAGCTTTTCTTGAAGCTCTCTCTCACATCTGAAGCATTATACCAAAGACTGTGCAATTAACCAGAAACTCAGTTTGCAACAGGTCAGAAGAATACCAATTTTATTTCTGTTGTTGTTGCCATCAGATACCTTTCATAAAGACTGTTATGAGGTGAAAAAGAGTATACAACTGTTATTAAAATATGATCCTTGATTACTTTGGATTTTCCCCTAAAAGTGTCAGGAACTGTAGGTATAGGATTATGGCCTCAGTGATGCAGAACTCTCTTCTGCCTGAAGTGGTTTCTCACAGGTGTTTAATAACATTAAGCTTCTTATCAATTTCCCATTAGTGCCTCCTCAGCAGTTAAAGCATTGAGATTAACTGTCCCTCCTGAGCACTTGTACTAATGCACTGCTGTGACTTTATGATGAGGTCTACCAGGAGAGACACATGGTTTGAACTCAGCAAAGCCAGCTGCTGGTATCTTAATAGAGCTCTGTGCCTTAGCTAAGTTACTCAAAGTGAAGTGAAACAAACACTGCAAGTGTTGCTGACAGTCAGCAATATCATTACTTGAACTTTGTCTATCAGAAATCTTTCTTTTTCCAAAATTATTTAACCAGCTTCTGTCTTCAGGATTTTTCATGTCCTTTTTCTTAAACCCTGATTTTATTCCTCTTTCATCCTCTTTTCAACTTATATGAAACTGTTTCAGATAAGATTAATACTGCAAGGAAATCGAATTGTAAATGGAACAATATGGACATTGATCTATCCAAAAAGATCACAACATAGAAAAATATTCTTGGCAATACCTTAATTTAGCGAATTAATGACCCTAAATATATATTTTTTTCATACTCAAACTTATATCTAAAATACAGGATTTTCAGGTTGTACTGCATGCTGTAGAGGTATCCTAACACTCTCCGGGTATCTCACCTGAGCACTCATATATCTCCAAACTTCCAATTTCCATGGGTGGGAATCCAGGGAGGGCACTCTGGGGAAGAGAAGGCTGCAAGGTGACCTGATAGCAGCCTTTCATTATATACAGGGAGATACAGGAAAAAAGGGGACAGACTCTTTAGCAGGGTCTGTAGTGATAGAACACGGGGAAATAGTTTCAAGCTCAAAGTGGGTAGATTTGGACTAGATAAAAGGAAAAAAATCTTTCTCAGTAAGGGTGGTGAGACACTGGAACAGGTTGCCTAGAGTTGTGGTTGATGCCCTGTCCCTGGACACTTTCAAGGCAAGGCTAGATAAGGCCCTGGGCAACCTGATCTACATGTGCGTGTCCCTGTTCATTGCAGGTGAGTTGGCCATCAGAGGTCCCTTCCAACAATAAGGATTCTATAAGATTCACCTATCTTCTCAATCTCAAGAAGGGAGGAACCAGGATCTCTTAGCACGCCGCAGAATCCATCTTCCACATTTTCATTTAAAACTTAAGGAATGTAAAGGTGGATACAGCGAAATAAAAAATGGAAGTATATTAAATGCATCATATTTTTGCACCTGTATGAAATTGTCCATATTTTCGAAACATATATTACTGCAGCTGTGAATTTCAATTAGAAGTTAACATTAACAGGTTTCTAATAAATATGGAATCTTATCTACAATGGCAAGTAACTGTTCAGATGTATTTGTCTTAGAGAAACAATCTGTTGAGTGGTTATTAGCTCTCTGGTGAAGTTAAGAAAGAAGTAAGGAGTGTGTCTTTGAAACAGGATAAGAAAGATGATGAGAAATCTTTTTTCAGGTTGGTGTTCAGTTTTAGACACTGAGTTTTAAAAAAGAAGAGGAAAGGAACAAACATGATTATCATTGCAGGCAACCAAATTTTAAAAGTTCTAAAATGAGGAAATTTGTGTGTGACATAGTGGTGTTAATAATAATAATAAATGCTTCTGAAAACACAATTTAATGATATCTTCTTTTAAATAAATATATATATATATTTTTTTTTCATTTGGAAACTCTGAAAAAAAACAATCCAATCAATATATATTATTAATTGGATTAAAATATATATTAAAATTAATTGGTAATTCCTAACATCATTACTTTTATTTCAATGTATTGTAGGCATTGGGATTTTAAAAGATAAAATAGTAAATTATAAAATAAATAATCACAAGTTGGACACCAAACAACAATGGAAACATACTTTAAACTATTAGTATGCTTTTTCCCTTCATCCATAAATATATAGCAGGGGTTGTAAATTAGAAATTGGGTGGATCTGGGAGCTGTTTTCACACAGAATGTGTGTGTCATAGCACCACACACACACACACACAAAATTGTTTTACAATAAAACACTAGTTTGCAAGAAATAAGATTATCTTTCAGATAATCCAAAATATATATCTGCAGGGTAAGGAATGTTTTAAGGGTGAAGGAAATAGAGAAAAGGAGACAGCAGGGATATGGAAGGAAACAGAAATTACTGGAAGCATGTGAAAAGAAAAAAGGGTTACAGAGGAGAAGAAACTGATAACTGTACTGTAAGAAAAAAGAGAAGAATCAAAGGAGCAGAAAAAGGGCATTCCCACAACCGAAGAACCATTGATAAAGCTGAAAAGAAGGTGAGAGACAGTGTGGTCTCTGCAGCGAGAAGTTAACAGAGCAGATCTGCTGAACAGTATGTAACAAGCAGCAAAATTTTAGATGCTATATTAGTCCTGTCATTCATTATGCTATATGACAGGCAAAATGTCTGTATTTCTATTCGTTTTCCTAAAGGGATTTAGATAAATTAGCTTATATTCTTTTTACCCCCAATCTATATATGTCCCTAATCAAGACCACAAATTTGAGATGAGACTGAACCCTACATTTCATAAAATATATATTTTGTAGTAAATAAGTATTCCAACATTTAGAGGCATGCTAAATCAAGTGACTTTTGACGTTACTTTAGAAACAAGTATGTATTATTAGCTGCAATACAGTATGGGGTGTGACCGAATCCTCTTCAAACATGTTTTGAAGAAGTCCTTTAAGAGCAATTCTACTGTTAAGCTTGAATTTGAATTAAGGCACTACTGAGTTCCCCAGAGACAAGTCCTCCTTGCAACTTTCCCCTAGAACAAGGTCCAGTCACAGCTTTAAAGGGACAACAAAAACTGCTGATGTTAGAAAATGGCAATATAAACTCTTCCTTCCGTTTTGCCTTTATCCCACATAGCCTAATCTTTGAAATTATGATGGTAACACTGATTCCTCTGAACTTACCTCCATTTCTTCATGCTTGGTTATCTTTCCTCTCCTATTCTGCTGAGTTGTCCATTTTATTGGTTCAAAAGATGATGGTTAGAAATATTATAAACTAATTTTGATACAGATAGGATACACCTCTTAGAATTAACATTTCAAACAATCCTCAGATAGACCTTATACTTCATCAAGAATAGGCTACCAAAATTTCTTATGTGACTGTTAGGGTTACAAGATTCTATTTAATGACATTTATTTTCATGCATAAGTACAGAATCAATACATTTGTGTTGCTTAGGCAATAGATTCCACATTTGGGTAATAAGAGATAACTTTTTGAAAACTTTTTAAATCCTGTAAAGAGATCAACAGTACAGCATAGTGTTGATGCTTGCCCTTCTTATTATTTGATAGGAGTAACTAATTAGAAGTTTGAAATGGTGAAGTTTACTTTACTGACAATTTCTTTGCCTTTTGGCTGTGAGTTAGAGCACAGAGAGTTAGAGCGATACAATCACCATAAGTCACAGGCAAGTTCATGGGCAATGAGTGAGAAAACTAGGGGAGGAGGTTATCATAACGAACAGGTTTTAGTTTAAAGATATCTTGGTCATATATTGAGTTTGCTGTCATCCGTTTAGTTTTGAAGTACGTTACATGGCAGTAATGACATTCAATAGGTTGAATTGAAGGTAACATGTCTGTAAATTGTACAAAGTGATGTCAAAACTGAACATGCACTGTACTATCAGCAGATATGCTCTCTGTGTTGCTGTGTTCTGTCCAGTCACATACTGAATGGTCCTGCTATAAATGACAAAAATAGCAGCCAGATGTCCAGTGTATGTCAATGCTCTTTGTCACAGTTTCTTTCTGCCAGGAGTGAAGAAAAAGCAGAAATGAGGAACTTTCCATTCTCTTTTTCCTTCTTCAAAGCAGTAGCACCCTGCACAAAGCAGAGGTAACAATTATATGATGTCTTCTGGTGTCTCTGAATCTCAGCAAAAGTGACTGAGGGAATAAGTTGTTCTACATGCTTAACATATGTGAAATAAAAGCCCTGCTATTGTGATATTCAGAAAGTTTCACACCTACCACAGATGTAACCATTACCCACATTGTTTAGTAGAGACGTAACAGATATTCCAGTGGTATCTGCCTGATCCATGATCCCATGCATTGCCTGCAAAATCTCTTGTCTGCTTGTCTTTCTTTGAGACCAGAGCCTTAGAAGACTGAAGTACTTCTGCAGAACACAACTTCTCCCTCAACTTTGTAAAGGAGAGAGAGTTAGGATTACAGTTAGGTGTAGATCAGAAAGTTTAGTTCCTAGTCAGCACTCTCTCTGTAATCTCCTCTATTAAAGCCGTTTGAGTTGGCTGACTGGCAGTCTGCTGCTTAGAGATGGTCTAAGGTGATTTGTTTTCCTTTAAAACTCTGGTGATAGAGCCTTTACAAACATTCCTGTACGTATGACTCCTTTGTTTGCAGTTCTTAGATTTGGAGTCAGTCCTGCATGTGGAGAAGCTTCTTACAAGGTAACAGTAAAAGGAAAAGGCATGAGATCTGCAGTGTGTGTAGCAGTGTTGTTACAGAAGTAGTACCACACAAACTGTGATCCTCCTTACCCACTTGGAGAGTGTGAAAGCAGTCCTCATTAAAATATCCAGAGGTATTTCAGAACTTAAATACCTATTTGTCTTTACAAAAGGGTCACACTTTCTTATTGCTGCTAGTACCAGTTAACTGAGATGTGAATACTATGCCTGGGCTGAGCCCACTGTAATCTGTCAACCTGTACATTGGATTTTAAATCATTGTTTCTGAGAGGAAAGGCATTACATGCTATTATCATTTCCCCAAACCCTGAAATTCTGCATAGCAAATAGCTGCCAAAACTACATTTTTAATATCAGATTAGAGATTAACTGGTCATGTTCTAGACAGAATACAATTGTGGAAAACTGATTTTACATATGGTCATAATAATACATTTGACCAGAGAATACATCTTAATTTCAATTTATTTTTCCATGCTAAAATGCAATTGACATTTTATAATTTTTCCAGTGTAAATCATACTTCTTGAATTTAGATGCTGATTAATTGGCAGTGGAAACAAAACTACAATTTCAGCATCTTTAAACTCACAATCCCTACAGCACTGAGATAAAACTGCTGTTGTTTCCAATAAATCCTAACTAAAGTATAGCATCTAGCATCCACAACAGACCAGAGAGAGAGCATGAAATGAAAGAAGGCACAGGTAGATGGAAAAGAAATGGGTGAACATCCACTCATAGCCCCAGGCATCAGTGAAAAAAATTGCTAGCATTAGTTCTCCAGTCTAATTTTTACATGGTTTTGTTATTAAATTCCTATTTAGTAACTTTGTCACAAAATGCTTAAAATACAATATTGTATTTAAAAGATTATATGTTATTCAAACAAACTATTAAGGAAAATGGGATAGTATTTGCTATGCCAAATGGTTCTTTGTCAGACTGACATGTGACACAGCAGATATTACATGTTTTAGACTTTTTAGCTATTATTATTTCCACCTGTTATGAAATAACATTCTCCCCTGAGATACTGGGCAACAATGTTGAAATTAAATTTTTCCAGGGTTAATGACTGCAGGTAAATATTCTTATAGGAAAATACTTGTAACTGACTTGGTGATAAATCTCATCCAAGTTTTTCCTGAAACTCCAGAGTAACAAAAAGAAAATAAAAATTACTGAATGATTGATTGAGTAGATAAAAATCAGATACAACTGTTTAAAATTCTGGACATTATTCAGTACGCTTTCTACTTGTGTGTATACCTTGGGAATTAGCATTTCAACTGGTATGGGAAAAATTTGGACACTTTCTTCTCTCTTATGATTATTTATACAAGGATAAGGGAAGGAGCTAAATAAGATTAATTCTGTTCACTTTCCATATTGCAGATACATAGTCCTTAAAACATAATACTATCTTGTAATGTAAATCAGTTACTGTCACTCCAAACTTGGCTACTCTGCAGTTAACAGTATCTTGTTCCTATGTATTATTGCTGAAAACTCATTTTACCAATTCTTTTATGAGAAAAAAAAAAAAAAAGGATAATTATTACTTCGTGGAAAGGCTGTAAATCATCCTCATTTAATGATTCATTAGAAAGACTAACTGTGAGTTTTGAAAATAAAATATTTTTCCAGTTTATAATTTACAAATATGTTTTCTTTTAGACTCCAGGGTAGTTGTAGCCAAAACTTTGGAAATCACTACCCTCAACAATATAAAAGCTCATCAATACTGGTTTATTTTTACAACAGTGTCACACAAACAGCACTGTACATGATTCCATTTCTTTTCCTGTATGATATGTTGTTCGTTTTGATAGTACACATCTTTAGTTTTGTAAATTTGTTTCTGAAATCTGTTCACTTACACTGTTGCCTAAGAAGTAGGGCAGCATTATTTACTTCCTTTAAGAACATGCATTTATCTCTGTCTTTTTCAAATGAATTACGTTGTTTTAGCAGCTGGCAGAGTTCAAAAGGAAGAGACCTTAAATGTATCCCTGTATTATTGCATTAATATGCTATACTGTTATTTACTTTCTCCCCTTTAAATATTTGTCTAGTTCATTTTCAGAGGAATTATTTTTGTTGACACTACATATTCAGGCTCTGTTCAAGTGTGACATATGCTCTCAGTGATTTTATTTTTCAGTTCACATTTAAAATTAAGCCAGGATTTAAGAATGAAATCCAAAAAATTAATGTTTTTTGGTTTGGGTTTTTTTTACAGTAAAGTTCTGTACTTCTGGGTTGTACTTCTGTGGTTGTACTTCTGGGCTTCTATACAAACACCTCAGTTTAGATTATTGCTGAGCAGCTCAGTGTCTACTTGAAAGTAAATGTGTTTCCAGCCCCATCTCCCTGAGGAAGGATGCCTGACATGCCTTGGTTTGGTAGGTATCCTGAAAGATGCTTTCAGGGCCCAGCATCAGCTTTTCTATAAAAGATAGAGCTGCCTGTGGATTTCTCCTAAGGTCAAGATCAAGTACTGGTATTCTTTTTTTCCACACATGTACATCTTTTATTTAATTGCTTACCTGTGGTGCAGGGATACAGTCTGCAGAGATGGATTCAAGTTTTGTTGGGCTGAAAGAAAAGGAAGAAATACGCCCCGGGCTCCAGCCTCTGCTCTCTGCACTGTTTATATGTGGTTTATAGTAACTTTTTCATGTAAGTGTGCAAAGAACAACGGTCTCAATGCAGAGATGTCAAATCAAGTCTGCTGCATAACCAGAATGCAGTTCTCTATTAAGCACGTTGAAAGAATTCTGCAGAACACATAATCATAGAATGATAGAATCCTCAGAGTTGTAAGGGACTTTCAAAGATTGTCTAGTCCAATTCCCTTGCTATTAACTGGACCATCTACAGCTAGATCAGGTGAATCAGAAATAATGAATATTTCCTTGCAAAGGACTAAAAGAACTGTGATTTTCTTCCTTTATTTAAATTAAGGTTGTAGCATCTACTTTAAAGATACTTCCAAAAAAACATTTTTAGCTTCATCCAAATCTTGTTGAAGTTGATGGAAAGTCTCCTGCTGAGTTCAGTAGGCTTTGGATCAAGTGCTTAGTGTCCTCAGAAATGATTTATCCAGCCCAAAAGAGTTTCCCTCATTTTCCTTGAGATTATTGTAATTAACTAACAGAAATGTCAAAAAATATATATTGTTTTTTCCACCTGTAAAATGAAAATGTAGAGTTTTATTTGTTGAACAATATGTGATACACTGATTTAAAGAATGTGTATGTGTATGTATGTACGAAGGGGGTCAATCTTTTGCACTGTCTTTGTAGCTTCTTATTTATTATATATCAATAAATTCAATGGTTAGGAGACTTTTAAATGCACTTAATAAGCAATTAAATATTTAAATAATGCATCTAATCCTATCAATTTTGCCACTGAAAAACACATTTACTCACATAGGTAATAGCTCTAGACTGCATATTGCTGAATTAAAAAGCAAAAATTAAAAGAGCAATTTAATCACTGTCAGTTTGAAGATTTATACAAAGTGTCACATTCTGTCATTTCAGTACAAATATCCCTCAGCATTTCCTGGCTTCTTTTTAGTTTTTGTTCTTTTTTTAATTCAAAACCAGAATCAAGGTTCTGTCAAGTGCCTGCAGAGCAGCCTGTTCAATAGCTACTCTGTCAAGCTGTGTGGCTTTGCAAACAGATCATACTGTTACTTATTTGTTACTCTGGGTACATAATATTCATTACATTATTTCCCAGGCTATTTACCAATATTCTAACAATATTTAAAAGGTGTTTATCATTCATGTTGACATCATTAAAACAAAATTTCCCCTGTGCATTTTGGTTCACACTGTAAAAAACTGATTCATTAACTAAGCATCTTTTAAAAGGAGTGCCTTTCCTTGTCTGTAATGAGAATTCACTCAGTAAAGAGTAAAATTCTAAATATATTCTTATTTTTTTTTTATAATAATGTTATTTTCTACTTATATCTATGTCTGTGTGTGCAGCTGTGCATATGCATTTATATGCATCTATAAATGCATTTAATGCTTGTATGACTGATTCACATTTTTTTAACCTGCTCCTCCTGAACCCAATGAGGTTTAAAAGAGCACATGCAGAGTCTTGCACCTGGGGAGGAATATCCACACTCATCAGTACAGGTTAGGGGATGACCTGATGGAGAGGAGCTCTGCAGAGACGGACCTGGGTGTTCTGGTGGACAGTAGGTTGGCAATGAGTGAGCAGTGTGCCCTTGTGACCAAGAAGGCCAATGGTATCCTTGGGTGCATGAAAAAGAGTGTGGCCAGCAGGTCAAGGGAGATGATCCTCTCCCTCTACTCTGCCCTGGTGAAGCCACATTTAGACTACAGAGGGAATTATACAAAGGAGGAGAATCAATTTTTTACAAGGGTAGTCAATGATAGGACAAGGGAGTGTGGTTTTAAGCTCAATAAGTGAAGGTTTAGATTGGATGCCAGGTGGAATTCCTTTACAGAAAGAGTGGTGATGTGCTGGAAAAGGCTACCCAGAAAGACTGTGGGTGCTCTGTCACCGGAGGTGTTCCAGACAGGGCTGGATCAGACCCTGGCAACCTGGTCTAGTACAAGATCTGAAGGTTGGTGTCCCTGCCTGGGACTTGATGTTCCTTAGAGACCCTTCCAACCCAATACATTCTGTGATTCTGTGGTTCTATGAAAGGCTGAGTAACCTCAGTCTGTTCAGTGTGGGGAAAACGGGGCTAAGGGGTGAACATATAAATGTTTATGAATATTCTGGGGGTCCTAGTGGATGAGAAGCTGGACATTAGCCAACAGCCTGCGCTTGCAGCATGAAGGCCAACTTGCTCTGGGATGCATTAAAAAACGGGTGGCCAGCAGGGAGAGGGAGTTGATTGTCCCCATCTACATCACTCTTATGAGGCCTCATCTAGAGTACTGCATCCAGACCTGGGACCCCTAGCACAAGAAAGATGCAGAGCTCTTGTATTAGGTCCAGAGGAGGGCCACTAAGATGATCAGAGGGCTGGAGAACCTCTCCTATGAATAAAGGTCGAGGGAACTGGGATTGTTTAACTTGGAGAAGAGAAGGCTCTGGGGAGACCTCACTGTAGTCTTCCAGTACTTGAAGGGAGCATATGAACTGGAGCAGGAAAGGCTGTTTACATAGGTTGTTAGTAATAGGACAAGGAGGGGATGGTTTTCTACTAAGACAAAGTAGATTTAGGTTAGATATTAGGAGGAAGTTTTTCACACAGGGGATGGTGATGCACTGGAACAGTTGGAAGGGACCTCTGGAAATCATTGAGAACAACCGCCCCGCTAAAAGCAGTTCCTTACAGGAGGTTGAGCAGAAAAGTGTCCTCGATCAACCCCCTCGAGCTGCTGGCCACACTGTTTTTAACACGCTCCAGGTTACCATTGGCCTTCTTGGCTGCAAGGGCACACACTGCTGACTCATGTCCACCAGAACAACAACAGGTCATTCTCTGCAGAGCTTCTCTCCTGCAGGTCAGCCCCTAGCACAAAAAATATGCAGCTGTGTTTTCTGTTTTGATACAGGAATTAGATAATAGGTTTCAAGATGGCCAAAAATTCATCAACTATTTTGTCTCTTTGAGGCTACATTTTCCACCGACATAAATTCATTACTGGCCAATTTTCAAATGGAACATGTAGATCTGCAATCTAAAGTCTGACCTCTTTATTAAACAATAAAAACTAAAACTAAAAAAAAAAAAAGAAAAAAAAAAAAGATTTGTTACTTATTATAATCTATGATGCATTTTCTGAGGGCTGCTCTGAAGGTAATGCCTCTCATTGTATGGTGTTGGCCCATGATGTCAGAGGCGGATGTTGGTGGTGTGGCAGTAGGGGTCGAACCTTCCCAGCAGTATTCCATGACGTGTTATTGCCATGTGACAGATGGCAGCAGAGGGACAGTCTGACACAATGGGTCTGACGTGGAAGTGCACATGCAGCGGGGATGTGTCACTGAACTCCTCCATGTGAAAAAAATGTCACCTACTGGCATTCATTGACACACAAGGAACACTGAAGTAGACCAAGCAGTGTATGTGAGCACAGTGAGGCGGTGGGCAGTGGTAACAGCAACAGCAGGTCAGCTCCACTGGCGCAAGCAGTTTTGTCACAAGCACAGCATGCAGGTTCTTCTTCATCACTGGTGAAAAGGCTTAGCTCATGTTTTGTAGCTGATAATATGAAGAGGTTTCAAGAGGGATTACAGCTTTACTGTGTGGAACTGTTTTCAGAGTGAGTTAAAGTGGGATTTCTTTCCAAAAGTCTGGTACCTTATATCTGGATGGCATAGATGCTGCCATTAAGGAGCTGCATGGCCCTGTGCAGCTGGGAACAAGTCTGAGCCTTGCTGCTGTGAGAGGTAGATTGTGTTTTTGCAGTGGAAATTTTCAGTATTTCTGTATGTAGCATAGGATAAGTTGCCTCTCGCAAAGAAAGTTGCTGAACAGTGTAAAGTTGAGACTGAGGCATTCCAACCTAGGTAAAATTGGCACAGATAATTTTGGGTAAGGTCATTATATAGGGTAGGGAAGAGTACAGGACAGAACTAGTGTGCAGATAGTTGAAAATACTGTCCTCCTATCACCGTAAAAAGTACAGAACATACCCAAAGACAGTGGGTTGGTAACAGACTTTGTATGGAAGCATAACATAGCTATGGAAGCATAACGTAGCTATGGAAGTGCAACCTAGCTATGGAAATGTAATGTAGCAACAGCATCAGAAGATTGTGAGCCTGAGACGCTCAACCAATGAGTGCCAGGAGAGGCTTTACCTGCATTGGACCCAGGGTATATAATGGAGTGGATTTCACTGACTAGTTATGAAATTTCTTCCTTGTCAGTAGGGGCTATGCACCCATTATTGCAATAATGAATAAAATGCCCTTCATGGAGATCTTTGCTTGATTGGAAATTTTTGATCTTGAGCGTGTTTCTCACGATTTGGTTCCAAAATCCAGGAACAACGTCACCTGCGGTGAGCCTCCACTTCTACAGCACAGGACAGTGCGCTCCGCTCAATTTTCTGCAGCCCTGTGGGTTGGCAGCAGTGGTTCATCATGGAGCGGGCTGCGGACCCGAGGATGTTTTTAAGAGGCAAGATCTGTGAACAGCTGGGGGATAAGGATGGAGAGAAGGCACCGCAATATTGTGTGCTTGACCTGATAATTCCTGGCAACTCTGTGCACAGACCAAGGTAAGAATAATCATGTGTGATTAAGTACTGCCTTGGAGGTTGAGGTCTGTGACTCATGTATTGCGTGCAAATGGCTTGCAAAAGGGTTACATGATGGTATATATATGCATGAGGATACACCTAATTTCCTAGAAAGAAGAATTGGTGTGCACGACACTGCAGAAGAGCAGTTCCTGCAGTACCGTGACCATAGGTTGATGAGAGAAATGGGGAATAAAAGTTCCGAGGTGGGGGACAGAGAGAGGGCCCCCAGAGCTGTGCCTGCTATAAGTCCTTCAGGAGATATGTTGCAAAATTGGAAGAGATATTTGAAAACCAGGGATAAAGATAAACAACAAAATGATTAGGTATTGTGTTATTGTATGACCTAAAGAGCCAATTTAGGGGAATCAGTATTTTGGCCAAAATACAGGTCTGACAAAGATTGGGTTTGTCAGGCTTCAAACATGCACATAAACAGTAAAACTCCTCTATTTATTATTTTGTTTTGTTTTGGAGTTGTCTGCATATGCTGCTTGTTATATTTAGGAAGTACAGCAGTTAAACATGGCTAGACAAAATTCTGTAAGAGAGGAAGAACAGAGAAACCCCAGATGGGATCCTTTAAGCTGTTTACTCCCTGTACCTTTCCCTAGAATTAAACTCACTCACTTTCCTCTAGCGTTCCAACCCCTTACCATCCTGGCCTTGAGTCAAGTCCTGTAACTACAAGAGGGAGGCTTGAGACAGCTGACAGTGGAGGGTATTGGCTCAGATCAGCCCCTTAACAACCCACCTGAACCGAGCTCTGCAACTAGTGCTGATGCTAAAAAGAAAAAGTTCTGCCAGCTTGAGAAAGAGAGGTGAGAAATTTTAAAAGGGAAATGAAATCTTTAATGAAAGATCTTATTGGATTAGAAGAATGGTTTGATCAATTCTTGGTCATCTTTAGCTTATAAAATACTGGGATTTAATTTAATTGGGAACACCTTGGGACATTTAGTTGGGACCGTGCTTGGCAAGGCATTCCAAGAAGTCTGATTGGAGGGCCTTGTTACCTAGGAAAACTAACAATGCTTGCTTTAAGTCACTCTGCTTGGACGCAGCTAGCACAAAACCTTAGTATGACTCCTAGAACACGACGTAGTATAAAGGAGTTACAAGCGGACTGTGGTGACGAAGTCCAGTTATGGAGCGCCATCACGCGTATATTCGCCTCTGTTTTTATACCCAATGTCACTGTAGCACAAGCTCTACGTGAAATAGAAAGACTGGCATGTTGGTCTGTCAAGCAGGCAAATGCCACGACACAAGTACTGTCGGAACTTTTAACAGACGTGAGTAACATCAGACACGCAGTTCTTCAGAATAGGGCGGCTA